>OX387335.1:2020200-2620200 GCA_947562085.1 Eudonia lacustrata
AAAGGCTTATCTGCGTCTAATTGTAGGCATAGGTTTTTTATAGTATTTAATAGGCCCTCTTTAGTCTCCTCTTTTTGTTTTGGGAGATTACGGATTTCCAACGAGGTGCAATGGGTGAATCTCTCTAACTTTTCCACCTTATTCTCCAACATAGTCACCCTTTGTTTATAAATAATATTTTCTTGTTCCAGCACGTCTAATTTAGTTAATAACTGCTCGTGTTTATTAGACATGTCCGTAACGGATTGTTGTATCGCTTGGTTCTGAGTCATGATGGTGAGCATTGCGTTATTAAGAAGATCGAACTTACTATTAAATAACGTAGTTAACTCCGCGGTACTCGACAATTGCTGGTCAGATGTGTCGTCTAGTGTACGTTTTTGGCGCTTGTTAATATTAAAATAATTGTCCTCTGGTGTGGGGTTATTTGGTAAATTTAGCGCCGAGTCCGAGTTATAATGTAAGGAGCTTGGTTTAGTAGTATTTAAGAGGTTGAGTGGGTTCGGCGGCGAACGCTTCACGGACATGGCTTGATTGTAGGCCTAAATGTTCCGTCGGCAAACAGACGACTGCGGAGGGAGGAGCTTGCGTAGGCGCGGCTTTGTGTCACGACGGGGAGGAACAGCGTGCTGATTTGTTAATCGTTGAGTTGTGTCATATGCGGTGTACTCACGCGCAGATTGCTATCTTGCTCGTACAGTGCGGGTCTCCGTCTCACCTTTAGTCGACCTCCTCAGATTTATGGGCTCCTAATATTCACTCTTATTTTATTTATCCAATTTGTGATTTATCTAAATTATTTCTATTCTTTTTCACATGAAATTAAAAATATGCTCGGAGGACACGTCTGAACAGTACAGAATCCGCAGGGGCAGGGGAGGGATAAATGGGCCCCCTTTGTGTTTTTACGATCTTGTACATTGTGTGTTGCCTAAAATAATGATTTATTATTTATTATTTTTATTATAATCCCGAAACATAGCCTTGTAATCAAGTATATTGAACACCGTGCTACTAAGCAAAAAATCATTAACGAAAATTTTCTTTCCTAAAAAACTCATTTTTTTAAATCAGATTTTTTTAGATTAACCCTGGCATGTTTTGACTTCTGTTTCGTTTTGCCCATAAAGTTAACGACCAAGAGCAACGTATCAGCTGGCCCTAGGGTTGGCACTTTGCAATTTTACATAGTAACAAACAATCTCAATATCTCAGCCTTAAGATGCTTTTCAGGGATATTTATAATTTTTTTTCCGGGGTACTATGCACTGTACCCTGCCATACTCTGGATTATGCAGGTATTACCAAACATCCCCACTTAGTACTTCACCCGGGATCCTCGACTAGTGAGGCACTGGCTAACTTATCTCTAGCTGCCGGAACACAACAATGTTACAAACATTGATGTTATAGCGATATTTAGATAAGATGGTGGTAGCTAGCCAGGCGGGCAAACAAGTCTTACCACTAACCAAACCGAGTACACAAACATGTGACCCCCGCTGGGAATCGAACCCGGTACCTCTGGGTCTAAATCGGTGGTCTGAACCACTAGACCACAGAGGTGTTTGTACCTCTTATTGGGTTATAATGGCTCCTAATTTAGGCTAGTTCAAAGGTTTGCGTGTTATTGTGACGTTTGGACTCTTTTGGAGGTTTCATTTGTGAATAATGTAAGCTTATAATGGCTTTGAATAATCGATTTGACTGTGACTGTGACTTTGAAAGCGGAGTCCAGAGGTCCCGATGCGATACAAGGTGTATCGCACATACACACACACACCACATACACACACACACACACACACACACACACACACACACACACACACACACACACACACACACCCTTTCTCACACACACACCCTCACACACACACACACACACACACCCTCACACACACACACACACACACACACACACACACACACACACACACACACACACACACACACACACACACACGTAGTTTTTACGTGATAGAGTAACAAACATTCATTCATCCATACTCACAAACTTTCGCGTTTATAATATTAGTAAGATTTTCCGCTCTTCATCTCAGCCGTTCCCTTTTGCCTTTGACCTTGTGTTACTTTTTTATGTGTTTTTTATTGTAACTTTTTGAGGCAATAACTTATTTCATTATTCATTATTTATTTATAATTTTGGATACCTAGTAAACTTGTCAACTTTCAAGATGGCTACCGAAACGCGGTAGCCACAGCCGTAAAGCTCTTCCACTCAAAGCATGTTAAAATCACTGCATCAGCGGTATTCTCTAAGCAAAACAGCGTCGAACTCGACGTTGAACGCTCATAACTTGCAAACGAATTTCAACCTACTTTTTAGATAGTAATAAAGTCTACATTCGTTTTCAAGTTATGATGATGATAATGTGAATAGCACTGCAGCAGCGACGAAAGCATATAGGTTTTTTTTTTTCGGAGAGAGTTTGCGACTTGCCTTAAACGGCATTTACAGCTTCACTGGGCTTTTCTGGGGACGGCGAGAAACTTAAAGCGTTCCTTAAGCCGTGTGAAACGAATCACCTTCGGAGGTTGTCTAGAGGAAACTTGTCGTGGGAAAGTGTCCTTTTATGATAAGGCATTTTCCAATATTTATGACGCTGTAAGGGAGAAAAGAGCTGGACACTTGCTGAGTTTCTTGCCGGTTCTTCTCAGTACAAGAACTCCCGCCCAGAGTAGATAGACTTACGAACCGATGGCATAAAATGACGTTCATAAGAGCTATTTGTAGCCTAAACTGAATAAATGATTTTGAATTTTGAATTTTGAACGGCATCACGCACTAAGGCGTGTCCGTGCCCTACTAGATTCTTCCGGGGGGTTCGTATCGGATCGGGGAATACATGTCAGTTGTGTGACTCAAGTACTAGGTGAATAAATAACATCGTGGTCACATCCCACGAGAGCGACCCAAGTACTAGGTGAATAAGTAATATCGTGGTCACATCCCACGAGTGTCTTCCAAGGCTAAAGGTAACGGTATACGGCGAGTTTATAACGTACTCACATACAGAACAAATTACCCTTTTTGAACAAGAATTGAAGTAATACCTTTATTCGGATTAAAATACAATTTATAAAATAAGGACGCGCGTACGAGATGAAATCACGTTGAAAGATGTCATTTTCCGGCCGTCACCGGTGTCGCTGGTGTCAATGCGTCGTCCTTGCCATTCCATTGTTGCCGTCAGTATGCTTAACATCAATAATATTAATAAAATTGGACATTATAATATTCAGTGCAATAATGTTGTTAATTAATAATACAATAATCTATTTACATTTTAATTATATATTTGTGACAATACTGTATAATAGTAAAAACATTAATGGCTAGCGGCCGCTCGCGGTTTCACCCGCGTGGTTTCCGCTCCCATGGGAATATCGGGATAAAAAGTATTCTATGTGTTAATCCAGGTTATAAACTAACTGTATGCCGAATTTCATCCAAATCCATTTAGTAGTTTTTACGTGAAAGAGTAACAAACATCCATCCATACTTACAAACTTTCGCGTTTATAATATTCATCATCTCAGCCAAAAGACGTCCACTGCTGGACAAAGGCCTCCCCCAAGGATATGAGGGGTATTTGCTATAATCGCCACGCTTGGCAGGCGGGTTGGCGATCGCAGTAGGTTGAGGGTGACCTCAGAGAGATGCTGCTGCCCATCCTCTGGAATGGTCCCTTAGTCGGCTTTTACGACACCCACGGGAAGAGATGGGGTGGTGCAATTCTTTATCCCTGGCACCACACAGGGGGTTTATAATATTAGTAGGATAATATTGAATCTAATAAGCTATTTCTTATATTTTCATCCTCTCTTCTAAATTTCTGTGCCCAACAGGGTCCAAAATTGTGCCAATAATTTTAATACATTAACAACTATGTAACATTTTGGATGCAAATATATGAAATTGAAAAAAGACAAAGTATTGAAAAATATCTACGAGTTGGATTCGAACCCGCACCCCATGACATGCCGGATCAGTAGGCTTAGCCAAAGTAACATTAAGAAAACAATAGCGAAGTTCGAAAAGAATAAAATGTACGGCATTGACTTAAGCCGCGCTAAATCACGTGGTCAATCTTATGTCAATCCCATACATTTTATTCTTTTCGAACTTCGCTATCGTTTTCTTAATGTTACTTTGGGTACCGCCACAGGACCATAGAACTTTCTCAACACTTCTGTCTTTTTTCAAATTGTAATTTGTTCGCAAAAAAATTGGCGTAAAATAAAATATACTTAACAATAATCATAAATATAGCTTGCCTAATTCTTGACTGATCTTTAGTATTTGTAAAAATATTAAGATCGGATGTTGATGACGTTTTTGTCGACGTTGAATTGTTCTTTGCCTCACAGAGTAAGTGATGATACTAACACGCAACTAGTCTAGGTAGCAACTGGTCTAAAACGCAACTAGTCTAAGTAGCACCTGGTCTAAAGCACAACTGGTCTAAGTAGCAACTGGTCTAAAACGCAACTGGTCTAAGTAGCAACTGGTCTAAGTAGCAACTGGTCTAAAACGCAACTGGTCTAAAATAACTTCCAAAAGCAATGATTAATTTCGGCAAGTTAGATAGGGCCACGATAGCATAGTTAGTAGATCACCCGTCCTGGCGTGTCTTGGGGTGCGGGTTCGAATACCGCTCGTAAAAAGTGTTCAACACTTTGCCCTTTTTCAAATTGTAATCTGATATCATAAATATATTCTTAATGTATTATCAAACTTAGTAGTGGTTCAAATTAAGAATTATCATAAAACATAAACTATAGCCAGCTCATTTTATGCCCCCACTGCTGGGACACGAGCCTTCGAGCCATGGATGGATAGGGAGAACGGGCCATAAACCACCACGCGGGCCCAGTGCGGTGCGGTGGTTGTTAACGACTGCTAATGCAGCCGTGACCAACGGCTTTACGTGCCTTCCGGGGGATATAATAATATGTCAATTGAACAAACACTCTAAAATCAAACTCCTAATGTTAAATACTGGATGATAACTGGGACATTGAAAAACGCATTATTTTAACATAATATCACATTAGCTTTGAAGCATTTAAATGTAAGGTCGCGATGAGTGAACGCTCGTTTTGTATCGATAGTGAGTTCGCGGAGTGAATGATGGAGTGATTGAATGATTGAACGAGTTCGCTTATTACTTAGTTAGATAATTGATCGGTATTGGTAAGCGTTTGGTGAAGATTTGGTTTGGATTGTTTCAATCATAAAGGTATTTCTTGATAGGTGAATTTTGTTGAAATAATTGTAAAAGTAAAAGCCTACAATATAATACCTACTTACGGTCCCACTGCTGGGCAAAACTAACAAATTATTCACTAGGAAAAATGTAATTCACACTCTTTGTTTTCTTTCTGTTACGCCTTTGGTTGTATTTTTCTCTTGTGTGTAGCACACGGCAGCAGATCAACCTACCCAAAACTGTCAAATTTCTACAATCAATTTTGAACTTTATTGTTAGGTTATAAGGATCAATATTCATTGGAGAAATTTGACAGATTTGGGTAGGTTGATCTGCCGCCGACTGTACACTGTCTTCATCGACATCATCAGTCATGGTGTCGAACTCGTAGACTTACTTTTGGTTTTTGTCACGATAGGCGTTACCTATACTTGTCCATTTATTCGAGTGGCCTGTCTGTACTGTCCATGTAGTTGTAATATAAATGTTTCCGTAATATTAATTTCCTCTTTGTGTAAATGTAAATTATTGCAAATCAAATAACACATCTTGCCGTTTCTGTTTGGTTTCTTCTGTGCTGTCAATTGTCACTCATACGTCATCCATAGTGCAAACTTCAGTTTTTTATTTTTTTGTTTTTTTTTATTTTCTGCTTTAAGCACGGAAAGGCAGGCAGGCGGCCAGGATGGTGCTGAGACCTATTTTTTGTTTTTGTTTTTTTGTGTGTTTAAGCGTTTTACTATTTTATTGTCTATGTTGGTTCCTCTTTGTTTTGTGGACACGTCACCAATTTAGGCCCCTCCAGAATACCAGCGTTGCAGCGGCTCTGTGTCGCTGTAGCATGTGCTGAGGCTGGGGCCTAGTTGGCCACACTTCGTCTGTCTTTGTTTTGTATTGTTATTGTGAATATCGTGTAATTTTGTAGTGTGTGCCAATAAATGTATTTCATTTCATTTCTTCCTCATTATTTTTTTTATATTATGTATTGTGTGTATTTAATAAATGTTTATCTTTATTTCTTTCAAAAGCCACCATCATTGAAATCAAGTCATCGCTACATTGATGGGTATTGGATTAGGGCCCTCGCCCACCCACGGCGACTTTTTGTAGCGATAAACGCGCGACTGCATCGCTACTAACGCGCGTTAGTCGCATTTGCAACGGGCTACAGAACTGCCGTCATAAGGAAAAAAGGCACAACTAACATTTTTTTTAAATTTGAGTTAGATACACATTTGGAATCAGGAGAAAAAGGCCTATCTTTTCAAACCCGTTTTTCTCCTGATTTGCAAAATGTTAGATGTGCCTTTTTTAATTATGACGGCAGAGAAGCGATGCCAACGCGCTACTACGCGCTACAGCATCGCGACTGTATCGATGCGAACGCGCGACCGTGTCGGACGACATCGGGGAGAGAACGGAGGGAGGGTGGCGCGAGTGGAGAACCGAGCGTTTGCATCGCGACTGAAACGTGGTTATGTGGGCGAGGGCAAACAGCTAGCGACAGCATCGCGACTGTATCGATGCAAACGCGCGACCTTGTCGGACGACATCGGGGAGAGAACGTAGGGAGGGTGGCGCGTGAGTGGAGAACCGAGCGTTTGCATCGCGACTGAATCGCGTTGCATTGCGACTGAATCGCGTTTAATTCTCTGCTCTGCTCTGATTAATTTATTAACCAACATATTTGTACACCGAACTGGTAAAAAACATGCTGTACCGGCTAAAAACTTTTTTTTTTCACCATTATGTTACCATGTTTTTATGCAAATAAATGCCATTTATCTTATCTTATCTTATCTTTGCATCGCGACTAATTCGTGGTTATGTGGGCGACAGCAAACAGCTAGCGACACCATCGCGACAGCATCGCTACAAAAAGTCGCCGTGGGCGTGGGCGAGGGGCCTTACGATCACAATATCTAGGCTTTTTTTATTTTTTATTGTGGCACTCCAAAATGGCCTCACCCTGCCTGATGGAAAGCAGCCAGTGAAGCCCAAGAAATGAAAGCGTTCATCACAGCGCAACCACGCTATGCCGAACGCTCACACTATGGCGGCCTGCATAAATGCTTTTTCACACCCCGCTTAAATAACCCGGGAGAGGAAGAGGAGGGAAACACGTGTGCGGGAAGCGCATTCCACATAAGGGCAGTTCGGCAAAGGAACGATTGTCCAAACTTTTTGGTACGTGTCTTGATGGTCAGCACGGTATGAGGGTGATGCTACGCATCGCATTATGACTCGATTTCAAAGAAGGTGGCCTTTGCCCAGCAGTGGGACAGGCTGATTGACTTGCTTTTGGCATGTACACACGCTTGCACATCCGATTACTATAACCTGACTTTCATTAATAGACTTTGAATTTTATTTCTAAGGCGTATGGTTAAATATTTATTAAAGAAAATGCTTGCAGCTTCGCAGAGCCTAACGTGCAGTATCTGTTCTGTTTATCAGTTCTGTACTTAGTTATCGCAAGTTAAAACAATCTACATTGGATCGCAAAATAATGTGTAGGTACTAGTAGACGCTCAGTGGTCGAAATTCGACCGTAATTTTTATAAAAAGCTGTTTACCAAACAATATTTTATTAAGGCTGAAAAAGGATAGAATGTGAGTTTGGATTGGAATTGACAGAATTCAGCTGCTCCTCTTCCATTTTTGAAACTTTTGAAACAATGTTTATTTAATTTAATGTGTTTTTTTATGCATAATTAAAAAAATATATTAGCATTCTGTACACACGGCGGCAGATCAACCTACCCAAAACTGTCAAATTTCTACAATCAATTTTGAACTTTATTGTTTAGCTATTAGGATCAATATTCATTGGAGAAATTTGACAGATTTGGGTAGGTTGATCTGCCGCCGTGTGTACTCCTTCTCTACATAAACTCTAATTGTGCGAAATTTCATACTCCTCCGTCCGCGCAAATTTTCGTTAAAAGGGGTACAAAGTTTTTGCTTCACGTATTAATATAATATGACAAGATATCGAAAAGAATAAAATGTATGGGATTGACATAAGATTGACCACGTGATTTAGCGCGGCTTATGTCAATCCCATACATAATATTTTTTTCGAACTTCGCTATCGTTTTCTTAATGTTACTTTGGCTAAGCCTACTGATCTTCAAACTTCAGTGTGAAGATAGCACTAAACAATAATGATAATGAAGTGCAGTCTGTCCCAAAACTTCTTCAACGTCATACAGTACTGATGAAACGTAAACCGCGGAAAACAAAGTTCGAAGTCAGTAAAAAAGATTTAGTAATACCTACAGGCTGACAAAAGCTTTCGCCAAATCCGCTTTCATGCCTGCGTTCCTCTCTTGATTTTCGTAAGTCTATAAAAATGTCGGCACCACCCTTACGTAATACCCTAGTTAGAAAGAAATAGGGGCAGGTGAGCAAACACGTTGAGAAAAACACTTTGAACCGCCATTTAAACAAGACGTGCTTTATAGTTCTGATAGCCTTGCTTTAGATTTGTTTCTCAATCACCGTTAGTCTACCAGACCGATTTAAGCATCTAAATTTTCTTAGTAGAATAGTCATAACACACACTTCAATATTGTTGTTGGTTTCCACGGAAGATCAGCGTCGGGACACCTTTGGTGCTCTGGCAAATGCTGAGTGGATACTTTTTTTTGTGTCATTTTTGCATTTTTAATTCTATTTGGTTTTGCATGTCCATGGGCGGCGGTGATTGCTTTCCATCAGGTGACCCGCCTGCTCGTTTGCCTCCGTTTAACATAAAAAAAATATATATATTTAATTTTAATTTTATTTCATGTATTACTGTGTGACACTAAATAAATAATTTTTCATTTCATTTCATTTCATAATGTAGTTCTTTTTTTTAAATAATTTGTAGTTTTAATTTGAAGGAATGAAAGCAGTTTTTCTTATGGTACGGGGCAAACGCTCCGTATGAGATTTATTGTTTAGCGGTGCGTCGCCTTACTTGCAATGTTGTATGTTAGGATCAAGTCTTGCAATATTCTCAACTTATCGAGATGAAATTTTGTGTACAAGTTTAGCTTGGATGACAGTGCATGGTCAGTTTAGTTATGTCATTCTAAATCCAATATGGCGTACCGCCCAAGATGGCAGACTCTTCGATCAATTAAGTAGGTACGTTTACTTACTAGATTCGTTCGAGCGGTACGTGATTTTGAGGCCACGGAGCCAGAATGACGTTTGTAGCGATGACAGTAAATATTAACTACAAATAAATTTGCAACCTTATATTTTTAAGAATTAAGGTTCATAGTAAGCTGAAGTTGTTAATGCTATTCAATGTTTTCAGATTTTGTTATTCGAAATTTAAATGTATTGGTATGAGCAAACAGGACCATTCTCGAGATGCATGTTTGTTCCGGATACTTTATAAATCCCTACATTATTGATTGAAGACTCCATTATTATGAGTATCGGCGAACGACCAGCCAACAATGACGCTTTAAATTAAACTAGTGGTCGCCCAGTGGTCGAAATTCGACCGTAATTTTATAAAGGCTGCACGGATTGTATCCTAAGCAATGAAAAATTAAAAAAAGATAGAATGTGAGTTTGGATTGGCATTGACAGATTTCGGCCGCTTCTCTTCCATTTTTGAAACTTTTGAAACGAGTATTAATGCGCGTGTGTCAATTACGTATGCGTGTGTGTCAAATACAAGGTAGTGTGTGTAATGTTTGTTTTATTGATTTAATGTATTTTTATGCATAATTTAAAAAAAAATATTAACATTTGAATAACCTTCTCTATATAAACTATAAGTGTGCGAAATTTCATACTCCTCCGTCCGCGCAATTTTCGTAAAAAAGGTGTACAAAGTTTTTGCTTCACGTATTAATATATAGATGAATAGGTTGAGAAACATTTTGATACAAAAACACGACGAAAACTAAAAAATACAAAATGAATTGGATACAAAAAATATATAATATTTATTATTTATTTCTTACTGACGGAATAAATTGGACTGTTTAATGAAAAGAGAAGAAAAAGGAATTTGATAACTCGTTTCTTTGTCGCACTACCAAAAGACGAATAGTCTACCAGCACACGTTTGCCCTCCTTCCTATGACATGGGGTCCTTCAAACGAGGCGTGAAGAGGCACTTTGCGAGTCAGCAAGGTAACGATGGCTAGTAGCAGAATATCCGCAGTCCTCGCATCTGGACACTGCTTATAGTTTCAACTATATTAGTAAATTCATAGGCTCACACTACACACTTTTAATTCACACTTAGACTTCTGAATTGCCCCTGCATGTCAGACTGATGATAAAGAGCACCCACAAGCATATGATACGCACATCCATGCATTCTCATACACCACATTTAATACCTATTCATTTTACACTACACACACACCACACACTCACACGCTCAAACACTGCTCAGTGCGTACCACTGTTTTTACTGTTTTTACTATATTTCTGTTTTATTATTATATAAATGTTTATAAAATTTATAAAATACAGTGAAAAAATTAAACGCCTACCCGACCCAGCCAGGAATCGAACCTGGGTCTTCTGCAATTCGGGCGGCTGCACTGACCATAGCGGTCAGGCTAACGTAAGCGCTGAATTTTGTATAATGCTTTTTGAGTGCTAATAGCGGCACAGCGCGCCATCTATCCAAAGGTAATTGCAACCGATGGCTATGCAGATTCATCTTTCAGATGAAATACCACAAATTTGATAACACAACACTATAGTTAATTTTTACTTTTTATTTTATTTTATTTTTTCAAGTGCTTATAAGTGCTTATTATGATTTATATTTTTGTATTGAATTCTGCCCTTTTAATTTATTTGTTTTTTAAATTGTTTTTGCCGTTTCTAAATTATTGTGTTGTCTGTCTGTTTTGTTTTCTATTTGCTTAAGCGACATATTAAATATATAGTTTTACAAAGTAGGGATCTGTAATTGACAGTAAGTTAAGTATACAATGTAATGTAATAACTCAGATTATAAAGTGCTGTAGATTCTATGTTCATAAAAAAAACAGAGTAATTTGCCTTACCTTCTGTAAAAAAAATAAGTTCTACCACCAACCAAAGTGACTACAGACTCACTCAAACCTAAAACCTTCTGGTCTGAGTCTGGAGGTCTATCCACTAACCAAGGTGCCAGTAAAACTTAACTTTAAGCTTTAAAAGTCGTGAGAAGCTTTATAGCCAGAATCCCTTCCACAAAGTTTCGTTATTCACCAAACAAGTGACAAAATAGCAACCCCCATTTAAATAATTAAGTATGTATATTTAAAGCAACGCTCGAACCGGCATCGATTTACCGGAAAACACATTAATTATTTACCGGTAAATTGGGGCATCTATCTTTATTGCACGACACACCGATATTAGTCTACAATACAAGAGCTAACCCCCTTACAAATAAACACTATTTAAGCATTTATTTAGTTAATCATTGTTTTGTCTCTTTTTCTCAAATTGAGAACGACGTTTGTGTGACGTTGACAAAACAATGATTAACTAAGTAAATGCTTAAATAGTGTTTATTTGTAAGGGGGTAAATTATTTTGTTGATTCATGATAAGGCCAGTGGTGAAAGCGGAACTCTCAACTATTGAGGCACTGGCAATCCCATCTCTAGCTGTAGGAACACAACAATGCCACAAACATTGATGTTATGGCGACATATTTAGATAAGATGGTGGTAGCAAGCCAGACGGACAAACAAGCCCTACCGCCAACCAAATCGACTACACAAACATGTACACCCGCTGAGTATCGAACCCGGGACCTGTGTATGAGACGGTGGTCTTAACCACTAGACCATGGAGCCGGTTCAAGTGTTAGCTTAAGGGACATAATGCACCATGTGTGCACTCTGGGCAGCTGAGCCTTCTTCCTTAAAAGAATAGGCAGTGTTCTTTTATAGAACTGCTTATAGGTAATATCCTAATCACACCTTTTTTTACCAGTTTCGAACGAGTTTCATCGTAGTCACGGGCTAATAGTCACTGTACAAAAGGTAAGCTTATACCTTTGTAGCTTGCGTTAAGCTCAGAAAAGTTCGGTTAAAACCGGTTTGTGAATTTTACCGGTTTTCGAGGTAAGTTTCAGACTAATGATTCAGTTAGGTCCAAGCCCTAACGTCAGCTTAATGATTCGCGCTTCGTTAACCACTGATGAAGCTAGCAGCTTCGTTATTAGCTGGATGTGGCGATCAATAGGCTGAAAGCCAGTTAAAATGTTAAGGCGTGCACGATTGTGAAATGCGCTTCACTTATGCATGGCTTATATTAAAGTATACAACATACAATGCCAAGAAAAATGTATGTTGGAATAGACTATATTTTACGCCAATGTTTTGTTTCCAAAAATAATGTAGAATTATGAAATTTCCGAAATAGAAAAACCATCCAAAGTCACTTCATAACAGTATCTACTTACATGATTGTCTTTTTCAATCCGTAAAGTACCTACATCAATAAAATTACAAGTATAGGTACTTATTTGTAATACTTATAAAAACAATGCTATTGTTTTTTTTAATAAAAACTAGATTTATAAATTAATTGCGTTTTTCGATTTTTCTTAATTGAATTCAATCCCTTTCGTTTGTATGCAGAATCGCAGATCGACAGAGCGCGGTGTTTTATGGTAATCAGCGCCTTAAATGAGGCATTTAGTCCGTTCGTAGACGAAGCAACCAATCACAAATAAGTACTTCATTAAAAGTAAACATGACATGACTTTACTTTTTTTTAATTTATGAACATCATTTTATATTTTGTTTCGACAAGTATAGTCTATACTTAGTCTGGTCTGCGCAGCCTATGCTCAATGGTGCGCGAAACGTCAACGTCAGTTGGCTTGGCGCGACAACGGACTGGAGACATTTGAACGAGAGCGGTTGGAGAGTACGCACGCGCAGAACTCACTTCGTTTCTAAAATCCGGGCAACTGTTTCTAAGTTATTTAATTGTGGTGTTAAAATAACATCAAAGTGACTGTAAGGAATACGACTGCGTTTTTATTTTGGAGATCCATGATGAACAGTGTTAACGGCGAATACGAGTTTGCTCGACCGTTCCTACCTACAAAACCTCGCCGCCGACATATTTATTACAAATTGCATTTTTATCTTGAAGCCCTCCCTACTAGATAGATCCCTACTTTTTGAAACAATATTTTACTAGTGAACCCGGCGGACTCCGTACCGCTTTGAGAGTTTCCATCAAGTGTTTAAATTCTCTTTGGTTTCCATGACAACAAAATAAGCAAATCATTTTGTATTGGAAAATTAAAGTATAATTGTAGAGTGATTCCCGTGGGAATATCGGGATAAAAACTATCCTATGTGTTAATCCAGGTTATAAACTATCTGTATGCCGAATTTCATCCAAATCCATCCATCCGTTGCAGCGTGAAGAAGGAACAAATAAACGAACATACATACACACAAACTTTCGCATTTATAATAATATGTGTGTGATGAATAATACCTATATCACTTAAGGGTGCGCCGTCCATAAGTGACAAGTGTCATATGTTTTATTTGAAATGTCGTCGTCCATATTTATTTGATGCCGCGCGGCCATACTAATTTTGTATGGGGAATTTAAGGTGCTTAATAAAAAATAATTATTTAAATAACCACTTGATGAATCGAAAATGTAGTCTAGCAATTTGTAGTTTATCCATTGATGATTGTTTAGACAAAATCAGAGGTACAATAATTTAGATAAACTATAAGAAATCTACTAAACGCCGCCACTCGTTTTCATGATTTTTGCCCAACTTTAAATGATATTGTAGAAAAAACTATAGCGTGTTATGAATTTATGGTTCTGACAAATTGTAAACACGTTCCCTATGATACTAAATATATATTTTGTTCATTTAATACGATAGTATTTTCAATTATATCTACTTAACCGTAACTGCATTTTTGGCATTTTTTTGTCGGCGCACCCTTAAACAAAACATAATTATACTAGTTGAGGATTCTGGGTAAAGTGCGCTTACACCTTCGGAATAAAAAGGAATAAAAACAAAACAAAAAACAAAAACAAATTCCGTCAAAAACTTTTCAACACTCTTCTTATTCATTTTTTTTATTTTTTTTTCTTAAATTTTTTTTTTTTTTTTTTACGTTAAGTATACAGATGCCGTATTCAGGGTGTTTGGTGATACGTGTATAATCTCGAATATGGCAGATAAGGTACCGTGCATAGAAAAATTATGAACATTCCCAAAAGGCACCATATGGCCAAGATATTGAAGTTGCTTGTTACTAATTAAAATTGTAAAGTGACAACCCTAGGTCCAGCTGATACATTGTTTTCGGTCGTCAACCTCGTGTTCCAACAAAAACAGAAGTCAAAACATGTCAGGGATGAACAACTACACATTTACAGAATACACTAAACATGCACACTAGTTTAGACCCAAGACACCGTACTCGTAGAACAAGGGTACGACGAGCCGGTTCACACGCGCTCTATACCAGGTACAGACATGTACCTGGGCGCTTCTCTCCTCCTCCACGGCCCGGTCTATCTGAGCCGAGGTCCGTGCCTTTAGAGGCGCTGAAAATGCCGTTTGAGGCAATCAGCAATCTCTAAAAAATAGGATGAACAAAAATAATGTAATAAAATAAATTTGATTTTTTGCATGGAAAAATACATCTACTTAAATATGATTGTGCATGTTGTCACGGTGTACTTTGTACTTGGTTGTGTGGCTATGTTTCGGGATTATACACCTATTACCAAACACCTTGTATAGATTACAAAAAAGGTCCCACGACCCTTCGTTAGGCATTGTTAGCGACGATGTTGCCTAGCGATGAAATAAAGAAACGGGCGCTGTTACCCGAATTCAAATCCGATTCAAAATCATTTATTCAGTTTAGGCTACAAATAGCTTTTATGAACGTCATTATGCCATCGGTTCGTAAGTCTACTCTGGACGGGAGATCTTGTACTGAAAAGAACCGGCAAGAAACTCAGCAAGTGTCAGCAAGCTGTTTTCCCTCTTACAGCGTCAAAATATTGAAAAGTGCCCTGTCATTTATGGACACTTTCCATCACAAATAAACAAAAGAAAAAAAAAATGTTACCCGATTACCCGGGAAAACTCACGTACCGTCCCGTTTTCGTTCTTATGACACTTGTACAGTTGTACTACACTGATACATCTAGTATCTTTGACTTTAAAATCAAACATTGCCAAAAAAAAAAAAAAAATTCCACGTAACATTACTTAAAAAATGTATTAATATTTTTCTTAACATATTATTTTTGTAAAATGTAGTAGTGTAATGTTAGTATTGAAGTAAGTCACGCGCGATACACATTTTTTTAAAATATAATGTTTTTTTTATGTTTTTTCAAAAGTGTGATTTTTTCCTTTATAACTCAAAAGCTGTTATTTTCTTTCAAGACAATTCTGTTATGTTATTTATTCATGTTAGTACTTGTGGTACAATTACAATTTGGTAAATAAAATGTTTTTTTTACATTGCCTCAAATTATTGAATTTTGTACTTCAGTTATTATAGACTCGCAACGAGACGTTATAAAGTCATCAGCATCACAGATTGATGTCTGCCTTTCGTCAGGCGTATCGTATCGTTAGCGACGCTCGCTGCTGTTGCCACGCAATGGAATAACGAAAAGGGCTGTCACACGATTACCCAGGAAAACTCACTTACCGTTCTACGTCAGCTCTTTTGAGATTATTACTACTGTTACTTACAGATACAGTAAAATCTTTGACTTTAAAATCAAACATAGTCAACCAAAATCAACAAAACATCGAGTATTTTCGCCTCTGTGGTCTAGTAGTTAGGGCGGTCCAGTGGGGGGAGGGGGGGTTTCACATGTTTGTGTAAGTAGGTACGCGGTTTGGTTGATGGTAGGACTTGGTTGTGCTAGTTACCACCATCTTATCTAAATTTCAAACTACTTATTAATTTAAAAGGATGCCTCTAATGGGTGACTGACGTTGATCCCCGTCTAGGTGTTTATTTATTTATAATGAAACGCGAAAGTTTCAAAGTGTATACAGGGTCTAACAAAATCAATAAGCGAACGTTTAAGGGCGGTATCTATACATCATTCTGAATACAATGACAAAAAATGGGCTCCAGTTTTATAGTGATTTTTCAAAGTTATCTTTTCTAACAAACTAAATCAATTAAAATAATGCACATCATGAAACATGCTGTATCTTAACTAACACGCACGCAAGCGTCAATAAAAAGATAGTGTACAGATACACGCACACAATTGAAAAACTATTGTATGACATTCATGCACACACGGCTATCTTTGTATGTGTGTAGTACCGCTGTACGGGTTTGGAAAGGGTGTAATTTTGGTAAATTATTGTAATGTTTTGTTGATTATCTCGGTGACGAGCCTGTAGTTTTGGACCAAATTCGGTGAGCATGCTCAGTGTGATGTATAGATGCTCTCCTTAAACGTTCGCTTGTTGATATTGTTAGACCCTATATAACTAGGTAGGTACCTACTTGTATTATGATTTTATATACTTATATATATTTTACAACGTTATGTAATGTGCCTATGTCAATTATTGTATTATCGATGTGGATAAAACGGCATTAACACAAACCTCAGTGGTTTTAAATGCTGTACTAATTTTAAGGCGTAAGTAATCATGTTATCGAGCAATAATAATAATAAAAAATAAAAAATGTCGCCACAACATCAATATTTGTAGCATTGTTGTGTTTCGGTTAAGATAGCCAGTGCCTCAGTAGTTGAGGATCTGGGTGAAGTGCGCTTTTATTTTCAGCCGGAAGCTAAGGATGCGGGCTACAGGGTGACTAGTGCGAGTTTCATTTGTCATTCGATCACGTTGAGAAAGAGAAAAAAAAAAGAAAAAAAAAAAAGAAATTGTATGGCAAAATTTTAACTCTCCACCTACTTCCTGCTTTCCTGCTTCAATGCCGTACAAATATTCATTTTCGTTAACGTAACTGAATGTCGAATGAACTGCTCACGTCCGTTAATCGGTGACCGATTTTCTACTCAGTGAAAATGAAACGTATGGAATTCTATATTGCAACGCCTTCAAAAAGTCGGTGAAAAAATCGGCACTAAAACCTCGGCAAAAAATCGGTCCGATTACCTATCGGTTCTACAATAAGTCGCTCGCGGGCGGAAGCCTTGATGCGGGCTAAGAATGTGAGCTAAGGATGCGAGCAGGAATGCAGCAAAGAATTAGAGCTTAATAAGGGTGCGCAGATAATTTATACTAAATAGTAATATTTAATACATAGCTAATTAATTTAAATTAATCTTAAAATACAACGTGAAACAGAAGTGTGGTAAAAATAAAGAGATCGAAAAAATATCCGATCTAGATCTTGTATGTGTTGTTACTAAGACATATTTTAAACTTTAATTTGTCATGTGTAAACTAAATATTTATATTAGTAAAGTCATGCGCGTCAGGCGCACATAACACATAGGAACACATTATGCCGATATTACGCGACCGAAGTTCCGCGGCTGATTTTACGTTCCGACGTATTCGGCTGATATGCCACACCATAAGTGCCGAACTTACGCCCCGCCCCCGGATCTTCGTAGGCAATCGAAACGAACTTCGGTCGCGTATAATGTGTGCTTTATAGAATAAGTTGCCGCTGAACTTACGCCCGACCGAAGTTAGGCTATACGCTATAACGCAACGTAATTTCGGTATTATGTGTCGTCAGTAATTCAAATAGCATTGTAGGCGTAATCATGCCGAACTTCGGTCGCGTAATTTCGGCATAGTGTGTTCCTACACTAAGCAAGCGCGGCGATCATAAATGTAAGTACACAGAGGTTACTAACCCATTAGGGCTGTCACTTGTTTATAATGATGTGACTACACAATAGAAATATTTAATGAAAAATTGTATAACAAATTGAAGTTGATAATTATGTCCTAAAGCCTTTAAATAACGTTTCCTCTGATTTTTCCATGTAACCTACAAAAGTTATGATGTAAATACTTGAGTTAAAGATAACACTCTAAGAGAAAGTATAGACATAATGTATAACATCGAAGAGTTAATAACTCTGCATACAAAATGAAGCCGATAAACTGTTTTACGGTTTAGCAGAGTATTGCACAAAAAAGCACTGTAAACATTTTTCTGAGTGGTAGAGCCACGCTGCGTTGCAGCACGAAATGGGCCGGCTCACCCGGCGAAATACCACCCTCTCACAGAATATCGGCGTGAAACAACGGCACTCGTTGCTGTTGTGTTTCGTCCGGTGAGTGAAAGTACCGGAGGCCCATCTCCCACCTCCTCCCCCCTCCCAATTCCTAATCCCTCCTCAAGATCCAACTTCTTCCTCAAGGTCGGCAACGCATCAGCGATTACTTTGGTTTTACGGGTGTCCATGGGCGGCGGTGATTGCTTTCCATCAGGTGACCCTGCTCGTTTGCCTCCTTTTAACATAAAAAAAAACATTTATTTTTGAGAAAAAAAAAAAATGTAGATCGGATACACTTTTGATTTTTTAATTTTTACCTCAACTTTCTGTTTCACGTTGTATTAATTTGCAAAGGAGATTATTCGGGCTCCATACATTTTGGGCCTTTCCTGAAAGCGCCGACCAAAAATAAAAGTTCTAACAACTTTTTAGCCATTTGGAGTAATAGTTAATATGGCACAAAAGTTGTAGGATTGCTCTGAGCCAAGTTCGATGATTCATCATTTTTTTTTTTTTTTTTTTCTTATCAACTTCAAAGCGGTCGCTTGACGCCTGACAGTGACAATTGCTTCGGATCATTAGTTCTATCTGGCGAAGAACCGACAACCGCTGGGGTAAACGTGTTCTTGAGTGGAGACCACGACTCGGTAAACGTAGTGTAGGGCGCCCTCCGGCCAGGTGGGATGATGACCTGCGAAAGACTGCAGGCAGATGCTGGATGCGTCAAGCCGAGGACAGGGCGCTATGGCGCTCATTAGGAGAGGCCTATGTCCAGCAGTGGACTAATATAGGCTGATGATGATTAGTTCTAACAATATCTATCATTATTTTATGTTTTCCAGCACTTTCAGGAATCAATAAGTATAAGAAAATGATGAATCTTCGAACTTGTGTGAACTTGGTGATTTGTAAAACGGGTTTTTGCCTTGTTCAAACACCAGTCTCTCACTGATGATTCTTACCTGTGTCACAATTTTGTCTTTCATAAATCTAAACGTGCAATCATTTGTGAAGAGAAAATAAATGCCTTATTTATTAAATGCCTTATTTATATAACTTGGCTCAGAGCAATCTTACAACTTTTGTACTATATTAACTATTACTCCAAATGGCTAGTTTCTTACAATATATACCTTTTTTTTTTGTTGGCACTTTCAGAAAAGGCCCAAAAAAAATGATGTTCACCAATTTGCTAACTCGGACATCTCTATTGGAACGACATCCTTGATACTCCAATACCCTAAATACATCCCCAATCCAACCTGACCCGATCGGGTTATCGCATTCACAATCTACCCGATACTCTTATAGCTCCAAAATTAAATTCCATATCATCAGAAAGAGGGATTCGTAACAAAAAAAATGTACACATCTTGATGAGAAATCTTATTACAAATAGCGTGCTACATACGAAAACAGATGTTTACGAGTAGACGAGCGATATTTCCTCGGTAATAATTGAATGGAGCCTTTTAAGAGCTGAAGCGACGCTGGTAACTGAGTTTCAACGTGTAACCGTGTAATACTGCGCCCGTTTCTTTATATGATGGCGTAGATGCCGCCTGGCGAAAGGCGGAAATCAATTCATGGTTAAAATCATATCAATTTGTTGATTTGAATAATCCTACATTCTTGACTTACTTTACTTTTATTTCATTTGACGACCTCCTTGGTCGAGTGGCTTGCACACCGGTTTTCATGGTGTCGCCATCTCTGAGGTCCTGGGTTCGATCCCCGGTCGGGTCAATTTAGAAATTATTGTTTTTCTAAATTATTATTATTATTATTATTATAAATTATCAGGCAGGCAGTTGAAACAACTGATAAGTGCCTGTATTCTGCTATATACACCACTAGTTAACATATTATCTTTTACTTTAATTTCATCATCATCATCATCTCAGCCAAAAAGACGTCCACTGCTGGACAAAGGCCTCCCTTGTCTCGGGTCTGGGTGTTTTCTATGTATAATAAGTATGTATTTAAGTATTTTAAGTGTGTTTATCCGTTGTTTAGTTTACCATTTCTCGAGCTTCATAAGGAAGCTTTTTTTGGGGCTAGATAATTGGTGTGAGTGTAGGAAACATTTATTTATTTTTATTTATTATTATTTAGTTTATTTCGTTAAATTTTTTTTATTAATAAGTGACATTCATCATAATATTGCACATTATACAGGATGGGAAGGAGTATTCGACAGATTGAAACCAACGATTCTAGTGCCTATTAGGACAAAAAAAGTAATAGGTACAAATATGGCTTGGTAAACCCTTATTTTCGAGATATTAAATTACTTAAGTGATTCACAAGTTGAAAAAGCTCAAGGGTAACACGCCTTTATAATATGACGTAATCACACACGCAAGTACACCCGCTACCTACCAATTTCAACTACGAAAAAGTTTTTATTCAAAGTTGAGTTAACACAGCAAAAAGTTTTCATTACGTATTGGGATAAATGGACTAAAAAACATTATTATGTCAATGTAGGCTTAGAGCATTCTATGCTTTAAACAGTGTATAAAATTAAGATACAACTAGACTCATAGCTTTGCGTATGATATCTTTAATCACAAACAGTAAGTACTCATGAGTTATTTAATTATTAGCTTTGTCTTTAGTTCAATTAAATATATAAATATATGAGTGAAGGCATGCGCGTCATGCGCGCATAAGCAAGCAGCAGTGATCATAAATGTAAGTACACAGAGGTTACCAAATTACTAGGGCTGTCACTTGTTTATTTTGATGTGTCGTCACAATAGAATAGTATTTTCTGAGTGGTAGAGCCACGCTGCGTTGCAGCACGAAATGGGCCGGCTCGCCCGGCGTAATACCACCCTCTCACAGAATATCGACGTGAAACAACGGCACTCGTTGCTGTTGTGTTTCGTCCGGTGAGTGAAAGTACCGGAGGCCCATCTCTCACCCCTCCCCCCTCCCAATTCCTACTCTCTCCTCAAGATCCAACTCCTTCCTCAGGGTTGGCAACGCATCTGCGATAACTTTGGTTTTGCGGGTGTCCATGGGCGGCGGTGATTACTTTCCATCAGGTGAACCGCCTGCTCGTTTGCCTCCTTTTACCATAAAACAAAAAAATAAAACACAGCCCGAGTTTGTAATCACCAACCCGCATTTGGCAAGCGTGGTGATTAAGCCATTCATTACCCATCAATTGTAGCGATGACTTGATTTCAATGAAGGAGGCATTAGCCCGGCATTGGAACAGTTATAAGCTACTAGCGGCCGCTCGCGGTTTCACCCGCGTGGTTCCCGTTCCCGTGGGAATATCTGGATAAAAAGTATCCTATGTGTTATTCCAGGTTATAAACTATCTGTATGCCGAATTTCATCCAAATCCATCCATCTGTTGCAGCGTGAAGAAGCAAAAAATATATGAACATACACACAAACTTTCGCATTTATAATATCAGTAGGATTGACTTTACTTTTTAACCGACTTCAAAAAAGGAGGAGGTTTCTCAATTCGACTCGTATTATATATTTTTTATGTGTGTTCGCGGATAACTTCGTCGTTTATGAACCGATTTTGATGTTTATATGATACGCCTGACGAAAGGCAGAAATTAATTCTTGATAACATTACAACGTTGTCGTTGCATATTGTTATGTTTACATATTTTTTTGTCTTGATTAAATGTGAGTGAATGAATTGTTATATTTTATTGTATAATTGAATTTTTACTTTTTATTTTCAAGTGCTCATTGCTGCACTGAAGCTAAATTAAATATTTATTAAATTTATAAAATACAGTGAAAAAATTAAACGCCTACCCGACCCAGCCAGGAATCGAACCTGGGTCCCCCGCAATCCGGGCGGCTGCACTGACCGCTATGCTACCAGGAAGGCTAACGTAAGCGTTGAAATTGAATTGAATTTATTTGTTTTTGAAATATATATTTTTTTAATTGAATTTAAGTACTTTGTTTTTACTTTTTTGAGTTAATGAATTGTATTGGTACCTACTGGTAATATGTCATTTTTCTATAAACAATTTAATTGGTTTTTAACCATTTCAATTAAATAAATAAATAAAAATAAAAATAAAAAATGTATATCTGTGTAAAGTAATTTTTTTTTTGAAATAATTTAAAAAAACTTTGTGTTTAACAAATTTTATGTAATTTTTTTTTTTTATATATTACAAGGAGGCGAATGAGCAGGCGGGTCACCTGATGGGAAGCAATCACCGCTGCCCATGGACACCCTCAAAACCAAAGAAATCACAGATGCGTTGCCGGCTTTTAAGGAAGGAATAGGCTTGTTTCTTGAAGATTCCTAAGTCGTATTGGTCCGGAAATACCGCCGCTGTGAGCTGGTTCCACAGCACTGTAGTTCGTGGTAAAAAATTACGTGAGAAACGCACAGTAGTAGATCGCCATCCACCAAGATGGAAAGACAGTCGATTGCGTGTAGTGCGGTGAAGGAAATCAGCGGCAGGGATCAAACCGAACAATTCCTCAGAGCACTCCCCATGATTACGTAACTGTACTAAGATGGATAAACAGAGGCTGTACCAACGGCTTTACGTGCCTTCCGAAGCACGGAGCAGCTCGAGATACATTTTCGATCACCCATCCAATGACCGACCTTTACGAATGCTGCTTAACATCAGCAATAGCAGAACGGGCGCCACCAACCACTGAGGCGAAAAATAAAATAAAAATCATCCAAATAAGCTGAATACGTAAATAAATACAATTAAATTAAACCTTTATGCAAAATGAAAAAAGAAATATAAAACAAATTTCAGTACTTATTATTTAAATTGATTGTCTGGCTTGAAACAATGTTAAGTTAAAAAATGCAATTACATTAATCTCTAACAAGCATCGTTAGGGTGAATAATGCCTTCTTTTTAAAACAAAAACCTTCCCTTACATTTTTAATAAAGAAAGGGTCAACAAGGGTCAAACTGTTTGGAATCTATTGTCATTGGTCTTGATAAAGGGTTTAATGTATTTGCGCCGTGGGTGAACTGGGTCACACGGGACCTAATAGCATACGGTAAACGTTTATGCGACAGTCTACCATCGTCATCATCTCGTTTCATCATCGAGCGTTCCCACAGGAAAACCACCACGCGGGCCCAGTGCGGTGTGGTGGTTTTTACGACTGATATGCAGCCGGGACCAATAGCTGTACGGGCCTTGAGCAACACGGAGCTGGATGGAGATGATAAACTTTTGGTCACCCATCCTATGACAGGCCTTTGCTTAACTTAACTTACACAATCGTGGATCGCGTAGAGGTGAGACGTATTTACTAGAACAGATCCACGCACTAGGTTTAAATACTAGGCGGCTATTCTACTTTTATAAATATACGTGATCCTCCTAGTAATTTAGTAAATTACACGATTTTCGACCTTACACTAAAACATTAGAGGTAATATTCTCATGTACATGTATTCGCGTATTGTGCACACCAAGTATTTCTTTCCAATTCCCGATTTTCGACTTTAACACTACGGAATAAGATTCCGTAGGTAGGTAAGTACAAGACTAGATCCTAGAATAGGTGCTTGAAGTATTGCGTGATACTGTGGAGTGTGAAACTAATTTAATTTAGGTCCTATTTGTATGACCATAAGGTTTTGAATGACAAAATTATCATTAATATTTTTGTGATTTGTTATTCTGCTCACTCCTTGTTTATTAAGAGCGTTTACGCCGCACACTAGCGCCGCCAATGAAAAAAAAAACATATCTAGTAATTAGAGATAGAAAATCAAATTATGCTCAACAAACTATCTGAATGAAGTAATTTAGCATTTTTACGTCACCTAATGAACACCTGACATGTTATGGTTTAGTTAAATATGGCGTTATAGTTAAAAGTGGCCGTAACGTCTTATTTAACTAAACCATAACATGTGAGGTGTTCATTATGTGACGTAAAAATGCTAAATTACTTCATTCAAATAGTTTGTTGAGCATAATTTGATATTCTATCTCTAATTACTAGATATGTTTTTTTTTCATTAGTGGCGCTAGTGTGCGGCGTAAACGCTCTTAACCGGTAAACACTATTGTTTTTACGTGTTCTCCTGGCAATTTTTTAAGCAAATAAGAGGCTTTTAAAAAAAAGTTAAAAGCATGAGTGACTTTTTAACTATAAAAGTTCCGAACAGTCGACGTCTAGTCTCACCAGCTTATACTAGATGGACTAGGTAGATTATGGATCTGGATCAAGTATGAGATAATACTAGGAATAGATTCACCTAGTATCAAATTTACCTAGTACGACCCATTTCTAGAATCGCGTTTACCAACCACTGCGCCAACAAGGCGATTAATTAACTTAACTTTATAATAAACAATTACATTGTTTATTCCCATCCCTTAATTAGGTAGTATACTCGTTAGACCTTTTGTCCTACCGTATTTGTCCTTTACACAATGCTGTTGTTAAAATAATCAATACGGAACAGGCCCGCTTTAACTCAGCTGACAGACAAGTTTATCTAACCACACAATATTCATTGACACAACTCATTTCAATAGCTCGATTCAGCGGAGTTCGTACAACGCCATCTCTGGGCAGGATTGAGAACGAAATTTAAATTTGTTGTTGGTGGTAGTAGTTTATATGTCACTATAACAACAATGTTGACTCTTGGCGGGAAAGTGATGAGTCATGTCTGCGGTTTTGTTTTATTGTCTAAAATTTGTGTTATGTCGAATATTAATGTGAAATAATTATTAACCGTTAAGTGTTCGTGAGTGTGAATGAGTGTTGGCAAATAAAACAAAACAGTGCAACGGCACTTTTTCAATTATATTAAGAAGTCCGCGTGAGGACTTAGTAAAGCCCCACATCTTTCTGAGATACTCGAGAGGTTGGGGAGTATATCATTTCTCACTTCTCATTTCTATTATCATTCATCATCATCATTCAGAAGGGAAATATTGTTAATTTATATATTCCTTGTAAGAAAAATTACTTTGACACTGGCTAAATGTGCTAATCGCACGAAGCCATCAAATAAAGCAAAAAAAACAACAATGTTGGTAGCATTGTTGTGTCAATGTTTGTGTTTTAGCTTTTTAAGTGTTTATTACAATGAGTAATAAGTATTATCTATATATTAATACGTGAAGCAAAAACTTTGTCTCTTTTTACGAAAATTGCGCGGACGGAGGAGTATGAAATTTCGCACACTTATAGCTTATATAGAGAAGGAGTACAGAATGTTAATTTTTTTTTTAATTATTCATAAAAAATACATTAAATCAATAAAACAAACATTACACACACTACCATGTATTTGACACACACGCATAAGATTTTTTTTTTAAGAAATTTACAAAATGGCGCGCGCTTGCTCGCTTCATTTTGCTTCCTGTCACACTGTTATTTATTTATTTATTTATTTATTTATTTATTTTATTCCATGTCATGCCAGCTAACAGACTATATGTCCAATACACAGGCAAGTTATACATTATAATAATCAATACACAAAAAATAATTACATTTAGAAAATTAAGTTATATGAAAATTAGGAAATTAAATTAATTAAAAATAAATTACATAAACATATGAAATTCACCTAAAATACCAAATGTCAATAAAAATTCAATTAGCATATATTAAGAAACTGGTGAGTCACTGCCACCAGCCGTCCCAGACCATCCGCAAAAAGATCTAAGTCATTGTATTGAGCGAGCATGTCCCCAATCAGGCTGTGCGCGCGCACGGTTGGTGCTTGCGCGGCATGGTGGGTCCGCGTGGCGGGCCTTTGCAGTAGGCGCGGCCGGCGGCGCGGTGCCACCAGGCCTGAGGCGTCACGAGGGATTCGAAAAGGCACTGAGAGGCATGTTCTCTCAAGCACATACGGGCAATCTACTTTATGGTATAATATGGAGAGGTAGTGCACCATAAGAAGCAGTTTTCTTCTGGAGGCAAGCGTATCGAGATCCACCATTCCGTATACAAATAATGATGGATAAAGGAAGGGATAGTAGCCGTGAATCCTTTTAAACAGCCAACGAGCAAACTTTCGTTGAATTTTTTCTACCATGAGACTGTACTTGTCCTCATGGGGGTCCCAAATGACTGATCCATATTCGAGTTTGCTGCGCACATAAGCACTGTACAGAACTTTAGCCACCAATTCACTATTAAATTCCGAGGATGTCCTAATAATAAAGCCTAAAATTCTACTAACGGACTTACATACATTTGTCACATGTTTGTGAAAGTCAATCTTACTATCTATAGTTAAACCTAGGTCTCGTATTTCGTCAACTCTTTCCAAAGGAGCGTCAAATAATGTGTAGTCAGTCTTTAGAATACATTTCTTACGTGAAAATGTAATCGTCTTGCATTTAGCTTCATTAAAAGGAAGTCGATTGTTACCACTCCAGGTGGCTATAGCATCTATGTCACTTTGCAGCGCCTGAGCATGAGCCTCTCCAGCTATGCCAACATATAACTTTAGGTCGTCTGCGAATAGAAGACATTCCGAAAATCTCACAGCCTGAGGCAAGTCGTTGATCATAATTAAAAAGAGCGTTGGACCCAAAGTGCTTCCCTGACTTACCCCAGACCTTGTATAATAGTTTTCGGATTCATATCTACCTAATCTTACAAATTGACGTCGATCCTTAAGATAGCTAGCAAAGAATTTTAGAAAATTGGGTGTAAAACCAATAATTGACAGCTTTTGCAATAATTTGTCATTGTCTACAAGGTCGAAAGCCTTTTTAAAGTCAAAATAGGTTGCATCTACTTGTCTACCAGCATCCATTTCAGCGGAAACGTAGTCTAACAGTGTTGTTAGGTTGGTGGTAGTTGATCGCGCCTTACGAAAACCATGTTGACTATTGTGCAAATGGCTGCCAACCTGCCGGCTAATATGGCTGTTGAGCATGGATTCGAATAACTTGGCGAAAACAGACAATACTGCGATTGGTCTATAAGCAGTTACATCAGGTTCAGGTTCCCCTTTTGGGATAGGCGTAACTCTGGAGAGTTTCCAGCAATCTGGGTATTTAGCTTGTGCTAGCGAACGATTATATATATATAACAGCGGAGTTAATAGGGCCGATATACAGTCTTTAGTCAAAAATGACGGTATGCCGTCGGGCCCACATGACGATCGAGCCTTAAGGCGTTTCACGGCGCGGTTCAGGTCTGCCTTTTCTAGGGTTGAGACAGAAACCGATCTAGCATCGGCGCCTGAGCAAATAGCTGCCTCTCGTGCCGCTTCTAGAGGATCTAGGCGCGGCTCCTCGTCTAGGAACACCGAACCGAAATATAGTGCAAATGCTTCAGCAGCAGCCTGCCCTGTCAGAATATCTTGGCCATACTTAAAACAATCTATTCGTCGCCTATCCTTTCTCTTATCCTTCACATATTTCCAAAATTTTGCTGGATCGTCAACAATATTTTTTTGAACCGTACGTATGTGTTGTTGATACGCGTTGCTCATTAACTTCTTTGCATGCCACCTATAGTATCTATACAATTCCTTGTTGAACTCTTTGCCTTCTAATTTATACCGCTTAAAATGAAAATATTTAGATTTAAGAGTATTAATTATGTCTCTTGTGTACCAATTTGGATATGCATATCTAGTGTCATGCAAAGAGTTATGTTTTAGTGGAACATGAGATGATATGCAATCGTTTAACTTATTGTAAAAAGTCTTGATGGCTACGTCTACATCTGCGATCTCATAAACGCCTGACCAGTCAATCGCGTGCAGAGATGCATATAATGCTTGAAAATCAGCCTTATGCCAATTCCAGTTGGGACATGTGTCATCATACGGATCAGGCGATAAACGCTGCGGCGGTTGTGGTGGCACTATCCTACTCTCTAAATTAACAGTAATGTCGAGCGAGGGGTGATACTCGTCAATTGTCACCAAAGGGTCAGTATTTGCAGATACCATAACCTGATCGGAAGCAAGATCGCTCAATACAAGATCTAACATACCAGCATGGCTATTTACTATGTGATTATTTTCACATAAGTTCAAGAATTCACAAAAATTAACAAATTGCATCTTAACGTTTACGCTACATGAATTTAAATTAAAATCACCTACAATCAAAACATTTAACTTAGGATAAGAACAGACAACACTTTCAAGACATGACAACACATTTAAATACTGGTCATCTTTATAACTAGGAGGTAAGTACACCACGCAACATAACATCTTTATATTCTTCCAACTTATAATAGCACAAATCAACTCTTTGTCCGGCGTAAGGCCGTCAATATTAGAAACAACTTGAACAGAAAAACATTCACGTACCGCTAGCAGAACTCCACCCCACCCGGCATCTCCAGCACGGTCCTTACGAACCACTGAATAACCAGCCGGAAAGAGTTCGCCGTTGCATACGGAACTTGTCAGAAAGGTTTCTGTTAGAGCAATAACATCGAATTCATGCAAGCTTACATTATTATAAAAGATTGCAGTTTTAGAACGTAAACCACGAACATTCTGATAGTAAAGTTGAATTTTTTTGTATCGAGTGTTATGGCTGTGTTTCTTGTTTACCACGAAAGTTCTGGCGCCACGGTTTGATGCAGATGTCCATTGACCAAATGTCAGGGGACAAAACCTGTTCAGCGAGCTTAGTTGGCACCCCCAGCTTGAAGGATGCGTAGCTTCCGCGTGCCTTCAGCGCCTCCACCGAACAAACGTCATCTCCACATACTGAAGTGAGGTGAGCACGTACCTGCTCCACTGTAGTCCCTTCTTGTACATAATAAAGATGTAGGAAACGTTTTCTTTCGGCTGCTCGTATCAATGTGGCCCCCGGAGTCGCGGTGCCTCGGGATACTCTGGGTAACGATGATCGCACTCGTCCACGCTTAACCTCGGTCCACCCATCTTCAACTAAGTGGTCACTGCCTTTAGTAATCGCTGGAGGTATAGAAGATAGAACTGCGGCGGTAATATTTGTTTCTGGTACCGTGGCGTCTGCCTGTGATTTTTGTGAGTCTAAAATTATAGGATTTGCAGGTACACGACTGACAGCAACTGGTTTTATAACCTTTGGAATATTTGTTTTAGACATCATAGTAGTAGACAGGTCTCCTGAAGCGGGTGATGCTGATTGTGAACTAGTTTTCTTATTGGTTTCAACTTCATTTACCGACCTCTTCTCGTCTAACCTCGCAAGTATAGATGATTGAGCAAGCGTGATCTTTTGTAAAGCAAGACTTTGTTTTTGCGAGTCACTCCATAATTGAGAAATCATTAATAAGGGCTCTTTCATAATGGCCTGCAGCTCCTCTCTAATTACTTTTCTGAATAGAGTTAGGTCCCCACACACACAGCCACTATTTTTTTTGGAGTCTTGCCCGCGTCGCATTGTGACATTTTCAAAGTCATACTCGGACATCGTATTGTCAGCGGTTTCAGCAATCGTTTTGTCGTTAATGCAACTTGTTGTGCTCATAAGCAGGCGAACGGGAGTACTTAAGTTATTGCCTTTTGGTATTTTGCTTGTACATGACACACACAGCCAAGACTGCACGACGTCACTAGTAAGTGTAACATATTTTACTGTAGTAAGCCCAGCACACATTAAATCATAAATATTATCACATCTCGAACATTTCATCCAATAATCATCTTCACCAACTTTATGATTGCATCCTGAACAAATAGCCATAGTAGCGTTCGTTCCCCTATTACAATAAAGCTTGTTTATTATGGTGTCGAATTGTTATCTTATCTAGCTTCACTACGGTGCAGGCGGTATGTTACAGACAGTCACAGTACCTATACTTCCGTGTAATGCCGTGCGCAGTAAGCGGTGACTAATTTCGCCCGCCCGCATCCAACGCCGCTAGCCCAACGGATAAGACGTCGCGTCGCTCAGCGCCCACTCCAATGGTCCGTGGTTCAAATCACGGGCGGCAAAATTTATTTGTAGATAAAATTTTCTCACCACAACTGGGGGCTCCGAAGATGGTATGCGAAGTCCCAAAGAGAAATGCAGGGCGAAGCCCCAGGCTCCACACAAAAACAAATATTTAAATCAAAACAATTCAAACAGCAGAAACACGTCCGCTTGCAACAGTATCTTTCGGCCGAAAAAAAGTTACACCTACTTCCGTCACATTTCACGAAATCACTCTCACTAATTGTTTAAATAGAAGTTGAGCGGAAAGTTACACATCAAAAAGAAAATTCAAAATATTTTGTTTGTTACAAGTGTTTTTTGAACATCAATTCAAAGCCATGACTTGGTAAACCCTACGGTAGAGACCTTGTACCGAGAAGAAGCCGCAAGTAACTCGGCAAGGGCTGTTTTTGTTTCTTTCTCCTGTAGTGTACAAGTTTATTATTAAAAAAAAGCCAATAATTATTATCACATTCATAACATTAGTATTTGTAAAAAATATTATGATCGGATGTTAGTGACGGTAGTTGTTTGGGCGGCGGTTGGTTTGGACGGCATTGAATGGGCGCCTTTGGGTTACAAAGTGTGCAGGGTGCAGGTTCAAATACTGCTCGTGGAAATTTTTTCAACATTTGTGTTTTCTGTAATTTGTTCGCAACAAAATTTGCGTTAAAAATAATATAAACAAAATAAAAACATTTTATATCCTTACATTTTTGTGATTAACATAATCTTCCACTTTATAATAATCTTTACTCGTTAGAGTCTTTTTGACATGTGCTTTATAGGGCATTTCAACAACATTTTGCATGTGGAAGTTTATTATAAAAAGATAAACATTTACCCAAGAACGAGCCACCTGTTTAATGAAGGTTTGGAAAGTTGGGACGGCAATAAAGAAGGGAAGGCTCGTGTCCCAACAGTGGGACGTACAATGAGCTGGTGTAAGATAGATAGTCAATAAGAGCGGCATTGTTAAAATCACACTGGCAACTTGTAACGATTCTTTGAGCTTCAGTTAATGATCGATCGGCAACCGGATGTCCGCTCGTCCGGGCGTCCGGCAGCCGGATTTGATTGTTCTACATCCTGTCTCTTGTAGTTAATGTCTTTTTAACTCATAGTTTGGGTATTATATTGATATCAGGATAATCTGGAACAAAAAAACCTGAGTACCTTTTCGAAAAGCTTACCTGGATTGGAAATACCACTCTGAGAAGTTTGCGGCCTGCTCTACAAAACCTTCTAAAAATACCTAAGCACAACACGACATCGAGGATCTTTTAAAGTCCACGCTGCAAGCATCTGGAACGTTCTACCTCCTCCTATGAGAGTAAAAATTAGCATTGAATGGTTCAAAGCTAAATATAAAACAGCCTTATTGAGGAAACAATCAGCGGTGGAAAACCTTAGTCGTGGATATTGGAAATCCCTGCCCCAAAATATTTTTAAAATCTTGTATATTAGAATCAAATACACACACACAAACAGACACACACACTCACATATACACCCACCACACACAAACAGATACAGACCCACCTCACACACACATTACAATTACACGCACCCAGTTAGACAGAGTGCTACTCGTACTTCGCCGTTCCTTTTATTAGTTTAATTCTTTGGAAGAGTTATTTTTGTTATCTGTTTTAAGCCCTCGTAACTCAACCCTCACAATAGACCTTAGAGGAGTGGGAGCGGCTGAAAATCAGCGCTGTCCTATGTCAGTACTACCTGAGCCGCCTCCTAGCTGAGTCGATTTGCCTTCAAAATTTATATTTTGATCTACCCATGTATGCTCTTCCATGAAATATGTATATCTATGGTTTTTTTTTCTTTAGTTATCTAAGTACCTATGGAATTGTTACCTAAATACTCGTTTTTGAGAGCAATAAACGTATTTATTTATTTATCTTTCAGGTTCAGATCACAAAATACCAAAGAAGGTAAGCTAAATATTTATCAAATACATTGAAAAAATTAAATGCCAACCCGACCCAGCCAGGAATTGAACCTGGGTCTTCCGCAATCCGGGCGGCTGCACTGACCATTATGCCATATATAATATTTCCAAATGGTTTTAGGCTTACTTGTCATAGCAATGCTTGCTCCTGTAGATTGTTGTGCCTTTATTTATTATATTTTTTTTAATTTTTACTGTTTCGCAGCATCACCACACCGGGTTTGACGCAAAATCAGTATTGGTCGTAAGGCAAGCATAATGCTGAGTCGGAACCGTTTTGGGATATTTAAAAAAAAAATTGTTTTCCTTTTTTTTCGTGTGTGTATGTATTAATATGTTTCGTCCCAAATAAATTATGTATTTCTTTCTTTCTTTCTTTGTAGTATATTCATTATAAGTAATTCCCGTTCGTTCGCAGGAATTTCGAAAAAGGCATCAACCCTCCATACAGTTTGCTTACTGCCCTTTTTAGTCTTAAAATCTTTTATGCTACAGCAACGCGTGTTGTAAAACGATTTCGTTTAAGTAACAAAATTATATTCGTTCAATTTTTACGCAATATGTCAACGGTATTACTATGTAATCTTGTTAACTGGCTATTTCGGAGGCGAAAAGCTTTTGAAAGGGCGCTTTCATTCATAATTAAACAACGTATCGATACAGTAGGTACGTTAATACGCAACAGTGGGTTGGTATTTTCCGATTTTTTTAAAACTACAAATATTTTTGATGCGTAACATTATTTCGCTCGCCTTCTATATATACAATTTGTGGATGTGAAAATGTGACGGAAGTAGCGTAACATGTGACGGAAGTTGGTCGTAACAGTTGGGAGTGATTTCGTAGAAAACAACAGTAACAGTGTGAGAAGCTTAGCTTCAGCAGTCTCCTTATTTTTTGGTGGCGAGCTGTTGCGTTTGTAAATTTAAAATCAAAATCGATTTTAAGAACAAGAGATTTATTATTATTATATGTGACATATTGTGTCATTTTAATGTGTCAAATGTCTTCTAAAGAGTATTTACTGCATTTTCTTTATGATTTGTAAAAAAAAAATTTGAATTTAAAAAAAAAAAAACTTAAAATTTTTTTTTTTAAATTTTCTATTGTAATATTGATTTCAAGAGGTGAAATAAACAAGTTATAGAGTGAGTTTATAGTTGTTTGTAAGTTTAATTTTAAGTAGTTTTATTATTATCTTGTTTCAAATAAATACTTTTTTTTTTAATTAATTAAATAATAATTGTTTTAATAAATATTTATTTACTTAGAGGTGAAATGTCAAATGTTACAATATGCGACTACTGTAAGACTCGCTCTTTTTTTTGTCTAACTTACGGGTAAGCTCTTCTTGGCTCTTATCTCACCTGATGTTAAGCGATGATAAGGCCGAACGTGGAAGCGCCCTTCACCCGGAATCCTCAACTACTGAGGCACTGGCTATCTTATCTCTAACTGACAGAACAAAACAATACTACAAACATTGATGTTATGGTGACATAATATTTTAATAAAATGGTGGTAGTTAGCCAGGCGGACAAACAAGCCCTGCCACCAACCAAACAGAGTACCGAGCAGGCAGCGAGTAGCGTAAAAAAACTTAAGAGTGCGCCGACCAAAAAATGCCAAAAATGCAGTTACGGTTAAGTAGATATAATTGAAAATACTATCGTACTAAATGAACAAAATATATATTTAGTATCATAGGGAACGTGTTTACAATTTGTCAGAACCATAAATTCATAACACGCTATAGCTTTTTCTACAATATCATTTAAAGTTGGGCAAAAATCATGAAAACGAGTGGCGGCATTTAGTAGATTTCTTATAGTTTATCTAAATTATTGTACCTCTGATTTTGTCTAAACAATCATCAATGGATAAACTACAAATGGCTAGACTACATTTTCGATTCATCAAGTGGTTATTTAAATAATATTTTTTTATTAAGCACCTTAAATTCCCCATACAAAATTAGTATGGCCGCGCGGCATCAAATAAATATGGACGACGACATTTCAAATAAAACATATGACACTTGTCACTTGCGGACGGCGCACCCTTAAGGTTTTATTGGTTTGGATTTCTAAAAATAAAGGCTTTTAGTTCATAAGAACATACTGGAGCTCACTTAATACAAAAGAGACATTAAGTTTTTGGTTGAAAGAGACGGAATTTCGGCATTTGGATGAGAGCAAAAGATAGAGGATAATAATAATATAGGTAATAAAAATAATAAAAACGTTTATTTTCTCTTCACAACTGATCGTTCTTAAAGTAAAGAAACAATGTACAATAGATCATTTTTAGATACATTTGTGAGAGTCTGGTGTTTGAGTTAGGCGTAGGCCTGTGTTACAGATCACCAGGCTCCCAACGCGCAGGTAATTCGTTCCTTAATACCAGGCGATACAAGATGAGTGTTTTATTAACCTTATTTAATAGTAATAATAACAATAATAAAGCTATTTTATTTAATAAGGTGTGTTGTCTTGGTAACAAGAAGTGTGCGTGTGTGTGCGGGGGTGTGTGTGTGAGGGTGTGTGTGAGGGTGTGTGTGTGTGTGTAAGGGTGTGTATGTGTGAGGGAGTGAGTGTGTGTGTGTAATAATTCGAAATCCAAAATTCAAAATAATTTATTCAATTTAGGCTACAAGTAGCTCTGGAGAATGTCACAATGCCATCAGTATACGTAAGTCTACACAGGGCGGGCGGTAATACAATATGGTGGCATTTAAAACATAAAAATTGAAAATTGTTTTTTTCTTTTATATTTTTTTTATTACAAGTTTGAGCTAAGGCATCGACATTTAACTTAATAACTTAACTCTCACGAGAAGTTTAGTCTTCTTCACAAAATTCGACCTGCGAAAACGGACACGCTTATTTAGCTCATCATTAATTACGTTTGCCGGCAAGTACGACCTTGTTATATTCATAATCTAACTCTTCCCAACTAGGGAGCAACACTGGGGAAGCAATCTAACTTGTAGAATGACGCCTCGAGGGTACTCAGTTCAGTAATATTCCATCATGGAATGGTAGGTACCCATGAATCCTTTTCGATTTCGGGAAGGACGAAGATGTGAAATGCGTTCCCAGCATCTCACCCGAAATCCTCAACCTTTGACCATGGAGACATATAAATATAGATACAGATTATATAGATACTTACAGGTTATCTATATATTAATACGTGGAGCAAAAACTTTATACCCCTTTTTTACGAAAATTGCTCGGACGGAGGAGTATGAAATTTCGCACACTTATAGTTTATATAGAGAAGGTTATCCAAATGTTGATATTTTTTTTTTAATTAAGCATAAAAATACATCAAATCAATAAAACAAATATTACACACACTACCATGTATTTGACACACACGCATATGTATTTGTCACACACGTTTAAATACTCGTTTCAAAAGTTTCAAAAATGGAAGAGGAGCAGCCGTAATCTGTCAATGCCAATCCAAACTCACATTCTATCTTTTTTAATTTTTAAGTTACCTTAATCCTTGCAGCCTTAATAAAATTACGGTCGAATTTCGACCACTGGGCGACCACTAGTTTATAGATACAGACCGAACCGAACCACAGCTGGCACAACCAAGATCTTCTTCCCAGATGCCAGGGAAGCCTTCACCACCGTCAGAAATATAGCTACAATACCCACACTACACAAGCACTGACTGGACACGGCGGCGTTTCTAAATATCTGCATAGATTCAAGTGCAAAAAGAGCCCGCTGTGTGAATCCAACGCCAATAACGAGACCATACAACATTTGTTATTCGACTGCCCCATTAACGCTCAACTGAAATATGACTTGGAGCATAAAATAGAGGGTAAAGACAGTCAGTGCTTTGATTAAAAGTAAGAAATATAGAAAAGATTTGCTAGAGTATTACTAATATTATAAATGCGAAAGTTTGTGTGTCTGCATGTGTGTATATTTGTTGCTTCTTCACGCTGCAACGGATGGATGGATTTGGATGAAATTCGGCATACAAATAGTTTATAACCAGGATTAAAACATAGGATACTTTTTATCCCGATATTCCCACGGGAACCACGCGGGTGAAACCGTAAGCGGCCGCTAGTATTATTATAAAAGTGGTTAAAACTACTAATTTAAGAAATATAAATAAATAGTGTAAGTTTATGTGAAAAATGGTAAAGTTATGTTAAAAATGTTAAAGTTGTGAAACGATCATTATAATTTTATGAGAAAATGGCGAATACATAAAAAAAAATAGATACATAGATACATACTATCACGTCACTTCTACGACGCAAATGGTTAGAGACTCTCTCCCTTTCTCCTCTCGAGGAGGATATGCTCCCTTTACTAGGGAATAAAAATATTATAAATCCCATATTTTTGACGCTATAAGGGAGAAAAGAGCTGGACGGACACTTGCTGAGTTTCTTGCCGGTTCTTCTCAGTACAAGATCTCCCGAACAGAGTAGACTTACGAACCGATGGCATAATGACGTTCATAAAAGCTATTTGTAGCCTAAACTGAATAAATGATTTAGAATTTTGATTTTTTTATTTATTTTTATAATGGCAGAAGAAAAAATATATAAATATCTAAAAGCAGAAACGAAAAAAAGTTTATTTTTTTAACTTAAAAGTTTATGTTTAAAAGTAGTTAATGTTTCTTTTTGTGTCCAGTAACTTTCGCAAAGGCCGCTCATCGGATGGGTGACCAAAAAAGTTTCAACTCTAGCTCCTCCGTGCTTCGGAAGGCACGTTAAGCCGTTGGTCCCGGCTGCACTAGCAGTCGTTAACAACCACCAATCCGCACTGGGTCCGCGTGGTGGATTATGGCTTATTCTCCCTATCCATAAAAATAATGAAAAATATATTTATTGTGATGTTTCTTAAGGGTGGGCTGACCAAAAAATGCCAAAAATGCAGTTACGGTTAAGTAAATATAATTGAAAATACTATCGTATTAAATGAACAAAATATATATTTAGTATCATAGAGAACGTGTTTACAATTTGTCAGAACCATAAATTCATAACACGCTATAGTTTTTTCTACAATATCATTTAAAGTTGGGCAAAGATCATGAAAACGAGTGGCGGCGTTTAGTAGATTTCTTATAGTTTATCTAAATTATTGTACCTCTGATTTTGTTTAAACAATCATCAATGGATAAAACTACAAATTGCTAGACTACATTTTTGATTCATCAAGTGGTTATTTAAATAATATTTTTTTATTAAGCACCTTAAATTCCCTATACAAAATTAGTATGGCCGCGCGGCATCAAATAAATATGGACGACGACATTTCAAATAAAACATATGACACTTGTCACTTACGGACGGCGCACCCTTAAGGCGAGGGTTTCCAAAAAACGGTGCTTTTAAATGAGTTTTACTCGAAATGTATAAAGATTTTAAAACGAAAAAAAAATGTTATTCATTGGCCTTTTATCTAGTAATTTCGGCTGGTATTATCACGATATTTTACAATTTCCTGCATATCGAATATAATATCAAACATACGTCTTATTAATAAACTAAATATAATTTTATTCAGGCTATACACCGTTTCAGACGAAGAAAAATGTACCAAACCAATTGTCTTTGAATATGTAATAGTTGTCGGCCATTATAATTTTAATAATAAGTAAACGTTCAATAAATCCACATTATTGCCTAATTCGACGCTCGCGCCATCATTCAGTCCCGAGCGGGACGCCTTGGGAATCTCACAGTAGAAAATGCTCGCCTTAAAGCTTGAATAAACCACAGCAGCGCTAATGGGCTCCCATTTATGTATTTAAATGAAATAGCAAAATTAGGTGAGTAAAATATGGTTGAGTGAAGCGATGGCTGATTCATATGTCATACTCGTGAACGGGTGCCGCCTGTGGAGGCTGGTCTGCTCTAGCGTACTTATTTTTATTATTTTTAACTATAGTATAACTTTGTTTTTTTTTTCTTAAAACAGGTTTTTGACTTTTACTAGTACTGTATGACATTGTAAAAAATTATACTGGTAAATGATGTTTTTGCAAACTTAAATAATTTTTTTTTTTTTGTGTTTTTTTTTACATGTTGTGACTGTCCTTTAAATTTTGTGTTTTTATTTGTGATGGAAAGTGTCCTTTTATGATAGGGCATTTTCCAATATTTATGACGCTGTAAGGGAGAAAAGAGCTGGACACTTGCCGAGTTTCTTGCCGGTTCTTCTCAGTACAAGATCTCCCGCCCAGAGTAGATAGACTTACGAACTGATGGCATAAATGACGTTCATAAGAGCTATTTGTAGCCTAAACTGAATAAATGATTTTGAATTTTGAATTTTGAATTTTTTGAACACAAGAAAATCTCGTCACCGCGATTCAGCGACACACACTTATTAGCATAGCGCCATCTATTGGCGGACTTACGAACTAACTATACGGCTTTGGCCTTAACAAAGCTAGAAATAACAATATGATATATATAAATAGCTGAAGCAAGCTGTATGGGATCGCAGAAAATTTTGTATACTGATCTCCAAACTTCAGTATGAAGATGGCACTAAACGATGATGATATATAAATAAAAAGAAATACAATGTATACCGTAGCGTCGGACAGTCAGGCCCACATTTGGGCTAGGAATAAACCTGTTTCTCGAATGATGGGAAGCCATCGTAACCAATGCAGGTATTTATAACTACTTATACTAGTTAAGTTAAGAGCTTTAATAAAACGCAATAGTACATATTGTTTTCTAAAGATTACGCGAACACTACACATTGAAATGAAACAACTTTTACGGATCTACTCGCGTTTATTTTACACATTACTTATTTAATGTTTTTCCTGACGTTTCGAACCCTTTGCAGGGTCCGTGGTCACAATGACACTGAGGTGTTGGTCATCTCATAATTAGTTGGTAGCGTTTTACGCAGAAAGAGCTTACAGTATCTTTTGGTCTGGCAGTAACACGGACCCTGCAAAGGGTTCGAAACGTCAGGATAAACATTAAATAAGTAATGTGTAAAATAAACGCGAGTAGATCCGTAAAAGTTGTTTCATTGCAATAGTATTTAAAAAAAACTTGTTACAGTAACTCCCAAACTAAAGTCTGTTAATCTGGGAGTTTTGGGAATTTTGTTTGTGTGTGTAGTATGTGTCCATCTATAGGGAAGGCTCGTGCCCCAGCAGTTGGGATATAAATAAAAGCTTGATATGGTGATAGGTAGTGATATTATTTATTTTTATTATACAAAGAAACTGGACCATATCTATACGTAAAACGTTTATGATGAAGATAGATTTCTCATCCACAGTAATAAATCACGCCTCGGACTATCAAAAATAAACAAAGACATTATTATTGTGATGGAAGGAATAAAATTAATCAAGCCCGGCCGATCTCGGTCGCTGTCCTGAGTAAAAAGGAAATCGTCACGGCACATCGGAACCGGGCGACAACAAGTAATGTAGTTCAGCGGACATGCAATTAAATGTCTAATGTAATTAAGTGAAGTAATTTTTTGATGTGTAACATCTATCCGCTCGCCTTCTTTATACAGGGTCTAACAAAATCAATAAGCGAACGTTTAAGGGCAATATCTATACATCATTCTGAATACAATGACAAAAAATGGGCTCCAGTTTTATAGTATCTTTTCACAGTTGTGTTTTATAACAAACTAAATCAATTAAAATAATGCACATCATGAAACATGCTGTATCTTTACTAACACGCACGTAGGCGTCGATAAAAAGATAGTGCACAGATACACGCACACAATTGAAAAAACATCACATCATACACACACGGCTATCTTTGTGTGCGTGTAGTACAGCTGTACGGGTTTGGATAGGGTGTATTTTTTGGTGATAATGTTTTGTTGATTAGCTGTTTGTATAGATGCTCCCCTAAAACGTTCGCTTATTGATATTGTTAGACCAATACAATTTGTGGGAGTGATTTCGTAGAAAAGGGACGGAAGTAGGGTCGTAACAGTGTGATCCTGTAACTGTTACGTGTTAGTCGGGGAAGCCACCAGTGATCGACACTTTAAGCCCAATATCCGTTGTAGGGCGTAATATTTGTGGAAGTGATTTCGTAGAAATGTGAACGTAATAGTGTAACAGGATAACAGTGTGACATGTCTTCTAATGAGTATTTAATGCATTCTCTCTATGATTTGTAAATCTTTATTCTATTTTCTATTGTAATATTGATGTCAACCATTTAATAGACTTTTACACAATATTAAAAAAAGGAAAAAAAAGGAAAAAAATGAAAAAAAATGAAAAAGAAAGAAAAAAATATACGTCATTGTTAATTCTATTATATTATTTATATTCTATTCTATTTTCTATAATAATATTGATTTCAAAAGGTGAGATGTCAAATGTTACACATCTTAAGCGACTACTGTAAGGCTCGTTCGTTGTTATTTTATTTATTTTATATTTTAAGACAGCTAACAGCTTACAAATTGAAATTGCAAAGTCCTTCTAATGTAAGTAATGTAAATACCTAATTAGTAAATTTAAGTAAAAAAATATTTTAAACAATTAAACTCACTATCAAAAGTATTTTCAATCGGTAGTAATTTGTAATAACATCTAGAATTATTTTTTTAATAAAAAAATATAAAAAAAAATATGACAACATCGCATAAGTAGGTACATTGCTTTGACTCCAAAGACAGTAGCTTAAGCATTTGTGTTATGGAAATCAGGAACAACGACGGTACCACAACCCAGAAAATATAAAATAAGTTTCATTTTTCATTTTTCGAAACGGGACTTCGGAGATGGCAGCACCAGAAAGTGGCGTGCGAGCCACTCGACTACGGACGTCGCCAAAATTTAAAATAACAACATTCCTATTTTTTTGTGTCACAGTCTGTTAACTTAGGGCTGATTTTTTAATCGTCAGTTAAAATTTATGCATTGAACAATTTTGACATAATGATAGATTCTCCTTAGAAAATATGTCACAATGACAAAATTATTCGTTGGATAAAACTTATCTGAGGATTGAAAAACCGGGCCTTAGTGAATAAAATAAACTTTATAAAGATTTCAATTGAAAAACTTAATCGAACTGTTTTAAATTGCGAAAATGGACTAAACACCAAACTCGTAGTCACCCTGGCCGCCGGGGGAGGTTGCCTAATGATTCGGAAAGGTTGAGCATAAGTCATATTCTAAATATTTATTTGGTTGGCAGCGCTGAAGGGAATCCGCTCCTTCACATTATTTCTCTTACGTTGCCATTACTGTCATTCCTTGTAATTACCGAACGTTTTACTAACTTTTTTTTAAATTACATTAAATAAAAATAGCTCTACAACCTACTTATTTATCTACTCTAGCGAGTAAAATGAGTTTCGGATTTTCGATGCATAGCCCGGGTTTGTGATCACCAACTCGCACCCGCCCGATCCTCTAAATGACACTACACCCGCCCGATCCTCTAAATGACACTACACATTTACAGAATACACTAAACATGCACACTAATTTAGGCCCAAGACACCGTACTCGTAGAACAAGGGTACGAAGAACCGGTTCACACGCGCTCTATACCAGGTACAGACATGTACCTGGGCGCTTCTTTCCTCCTCCATGGCCCGGTCAACCCGAGCCGAGATCCGTGCCTTTAGAGGCGTCCTCGGGTTGTTCCGCTCCCGATCCGATCCGAACCCTTCGGAGAATCTAGTAGGGCACGGGGACGCGCACTTTTAAATGTGCGATGCCGTTCCCTCTTGAAAAACTCTGAAGGTGATTCGTTTCAACTCGGCTTGAGGTACCCTTTACGTACCTCGCCGCCCCCGAAAATGCCGTTTGAGGCAATCAGCAATCTCTCTCAACAAAAAAAAAAGCGAGTAAAGTGAGTTTCATATTTTCGATGCATAGCCCGGGTTTGTGATCACCAACCCGCATTTGGCAAGCGTGGTGATTAAGCCATTACCCATCAATTGTAGCGATGACTTGATTTCAATCCTTTGCCTAGTATTGCGACAGTAAAAGGTATTAGTATTCAATTGACATTAAAACATTATATTGAGACACCCCCCTATATCTCCCTATATCCCTGTGTGGTGCCGGGGATAAAGAATTGCACCACCCCATCTCTTCCCGTGGGTGTCGTAAAAGCCGACTAAGGGACCATTCCAGATGATGGGCAGCAGCATCTCTCTCAGGTTACCCTCAACCTACTGCGATCGCCAACCCGCCTGCCAAGCGTGGCGATTACGGCAAATACCCCTCATATCCTTGGGGGAGGCCTTTGTCCAGCAGTGGACGTCTTTTGGCTGAGATGATGATGAGACACCCCTGTAACTAATACAATGGGTGCCCTTCGGTTTGCGTGAAAGTTTTAGTCCTAACATTACATGGCCAAACCGTATTGGCCTTAACTTAAAACGAACATTTATTGTCTCGCCTAACAATTGTTTTGCCACCATTATAATTTGGTCTTTTTTATGCCTAGCACGGCAAATGACTCCATACCACCTGATGTTAAGTGGAAACGGAGTCCAGACGCAAGGACAACTGGTGCAGCGTGAAAACAACGCAGCATCAGTCACCCTCACCCTGCCGGCCCACAAGGTGCCTTCACGCCTCGTTTGAAAGACCCCATGTCATAGGAAGGAGGGAAAACGTGTGCTGGTAGAATATTCCACCTTTGGGAAGTGCGACAAAGAAACGAGTCACCAAATTTCTTTGTGCGCGATAGAATTTTTGAGACAGTACAGCGGTGACTCCAATATTGGGGATGACTCACTCTACTCTAATACAACAGGATTTTTCACGGTTAAGCATTTCCTCGCACCTGACGTTAAGTGATGATAATGCCGAAGGTGGAAGAGCACTTCGCCCGGAATCCTCAACTACTGAGGCACTGGCTATCTTATCTCTAGCTGCCGGAACACAACAATGCTGCAAACATTTAAGTTATGGCGACATACTTATAGATAAGACTGCGGCCGTTCGCGGTTTCAGCTGCGTGGTTCCCGCTCCCGTGGGAATATCGGGATAAAAAGTATCCTATGTTTTAATCCAGGTTATAAATTATCTGTATGTCGAATTTCATCCAAATCCATCCATCCGTTGCAGCGTGAAGAAGCAACAAATTCAACAAACTTTCACATTTATATAGTGTGATGGTGGTAGCTAGTCAGACCGTTGCATAAGAAGCTGTACCAACCAAGTCGAGTACAAACATCTGACCCCCGCTGGGAATCTAACCCAAGACCTCTGGGTTGGATACCGGTGGTCTTAACCACTGGACCGGCGGCGGTAAATTTTTTGTTACAAACTAATTAACTATGACTCATCAAATATGACAAAGAATAGTTTCTATACACACGGATTTACATACAACTATGATTGAAAACGAGACAAAGGGGTTGGAGTTAAAACTTAATTGACCCAGCTCTCACAATAGCAGCTAATCTAGGTCTCAATGCAGGTTCTAAGATAGGATGAGCTAACACAAAGATCCATTGAAAGTAGCTTTCTTTGTGTCAGTGAAAAAGTTTAACTGTATAAGGTTCCCAAAGTAATCTTGACTTTTATTTATTTATCGAGAGAGTTTCAATTTGCTTAACAATTTTAAGACATTATGATAAATATAACTCTTTGATTTATCATGATCAATTCCATTAATCTATATACTAATACGTGAAGCAAAAACTTTGTACTCCTTTTTTACGAAAATTGCGCGGACGGAGGAGTATGAAATTTCGCACACTTATAGTTTATATTAAGAAAGTTAATTGATTTTTTTTTTAATTTTGCATAAAAATATGTCAAATCAAATCAAATCAATAAAACAAACATTACACACACTACCATGTATTTGACACACACGCATATGTATTTGACACACACGTATATAAACTCTTTTCAAAAATTTCAAAAATGGAAGAGGAGCGGCCGAAACCTGTCAATGACAATCCACACTCACATTCTATCTTTTTAATTTTTCATTGCTTAGGATACAATCCGTGCAGCCTTAATAAAATTACGGTCGAATTTCGACCGCTGGGCGACCACTAGTTTAATTAAATAGGCTCGGCAAAGTCGGCAACAAAAAAGCAAATCTTCATCATCAGCCTATCTCAGTAAGATATTTATTTTATGGTACTTAAGTTACCTAAGTCATATTTAAGAAACGGCTTATTTTATTGAAAATTATTTCACAATATCTTGGATATCTCAGTCTTACAGTTATTGTTATAGTTAGTGTTACCAGATCTAAGACAGTACAAACTGTTTTAACAAATGTGGGGCTTTATTTTCAATTATTTAATTTAGCTCAATAAATATAATTTCGATTTTGAAAAAATACATTTTTGACTTAAATCGTCGATTAATTACAGTATTATTATTAATCTAAAAAACTTAGGTGCTTTTATCTGCCGACTCTAGAATTATATACGTGACTTCTTGGCAGGAAAGCGAAGAGACATTGCTTGCAGTTTTGCTTTAATAGTAAGAAAAAACTAGCTATCAAGAAAAAGATGCCTAGCGCGAGTTTTCTTTGGCATTCGAAAATTACATTTAAATTTAAACTCAAATCGTTTGTCATTTGTGCCAGTGCGAGTCCCATTCGCCATTAAGAGCGTTTACGGCGCACACTAGCGCCGCCAATGAAAAAAAAACATATTTAGTAATTAGAGATAGAAAATAAAATTATGCTCAACAAACTATTTGAATGAAGTATGTAAGCATTTTTACGTCACCCAATGAACATCTGACATGTTATGGTTTTGTTAAATACGGCGTTATAGTTAAAAGTGGCCGTTTTTAGCTGTAACGACTTATTTAACTAAACCTTAACATGTCAGATGTTCATTAGGTGACGTAAAAATGCTAAATTACTTCATTCAAATAGTTTCTTGAGCATAATTTGATTTTCTATCTCTAATTACTAGATATGTTTTTTTATCATTGTCTAGTGTGCGGCGTACACACGGCGGCAGATCAACCTACCCAACCTGTCAAATTTCTCCAATAAATATTGATCCTTATAACCAAAGTGTAAAGTTTGAAATTGATTGTAGAAATTTGACAGTTTTGGGTAGGTTGATCTGCCGCCGTGTGTACGCTCTTAAGATTACGTTAACGAAAAGGCAAACTCTTCTCGTTTGTCGCCAGGAAGCGTTGCTTCAATGCCATACAGACACAAAAATTCTCGTTTTCGTCAACATGTTCGAATGTCAAACATAATCCGTACTAGCCAATAAACACAGTGCATTCAAATACCAAATTCGCCACCAAAAAAACAAAATGGCTACCGTCATATCAGAATTACACTCACCGTTCGCGTTCATTCTCCCGTGCGCCTGTAACAGACAAACAACAGTGTATTTAGCAGCATACCAAGAGAAACACGAAGCATTTTCACGAGAGGGACTCTAAAAGCACTGACTACCGTGCCGAGCCACAGATAATATACGGACTGTCCGTTCTACCATGAAAAATGGAATGCCGAGGTAATATTGTTGTGCTGTTTGCATACGTACACTGTTTTAACGGCCAAAAACACTTATGTATTTGTAGATTTTCGTAGTAAAACTAAAAACTGAACGCATGGTAATGCAGTCTGTCACAATATAACTTGTATTGCGTGCCCGGGATAAAATGTAGCCTATATCACTAGAGAATAGTGTAGCTTTGTATTTAAATAAGAATTTTTGAAATTGGTAAATTAATTCAGAGATTAGTCGTCGCAGACAGACAAATCTGGCAATTGAACGCTAGTAGATAGCAATTATTATGAAAACACAATATAGTGCTTGTTGGTGTAATGTACGAGGGAGAAGAGTGCTGGAGTGGAGACCTAGAGTTGGGCACAGGAACGTAGGCAGGCAACCAATGCGATGGACCGACGACCTTGTCAAGGTAGCGGCGAAGTGATTGATGAGGAAGGCGCAAGATCGAAGGAAATGGAGAGCATTAGAAGAGACCTTCACTCAGCATTGGGTGGATAACGGTTGAGAAAGAAGAAGAGAAGACAAGAGAGAAGCCATAGTAATACTAAAAAAATCCGTATTCCTAGCCTACTGGTCAAGGGAACCTAAGTGCAAAATTAAAGGTTTCTTGGTCCACTGCTTAGGACTGGGAGTTGACAAGTCCATCAGTGACTGAGTAAAGTCCTGGGACTGGAACTGCTTTTGTTAGAGTCTTTTTGTTGATAAACGAGCAAGCGTGTCATCTAAAGCGAGTCACTTGCAACCACATTACCACAGATACGTTGCTGTCCTTCGACGAAAGGTATATATTTAATAGGTAGATTTGGAAACATTTTTTTTATGTTTATAAAAAACAGTATAAATTAATGGCTAATTAATTAAATTAATATTAGTATTAATTAATGGCTTCTTTGCCATAATTTGCATGAGGTGTTTACCTGTAATTGGCTGTGCATTCAGTTTGAAACCATATTGCAATGTACCTAGCGAATAAGTTCTAATGTAAATGTAAATAAAAAAGAAAACTCGATTCTTGAAGGCCCCTAAGTCCTAAAAGCCCAGGAATACAATCGCTGTTTGCTGGTCCCAGAACCATAGATCCTTTGTTATGTAGGCACCCATAAGTAAACTCGTTATAGTCTCAAAGTCTTAAAAGTCTGGGAATATCGACGCTATGACGTATGCTGGTTCCAAAACCGTAATCCTTAAATATGTACTTAAAAACTCCTCCTTTTTGAAGTCGCGCCAAACGGAACGACACAGGTACTTATTAGCAGCAAATAATTTTTATTCACTTACCCACTATACTTAAAAGTAAAAATTGGTTTTAGGTACGTATTACGCCGCCGTAAGATTGTATAAAGTAATTATAGCCAGTAATAAGTTGTTTATTGTGTTGTAAATCATCATCATCATCATCTCAGCCAAAGACGTCCACTGCTGGACAAAGGCCTCCCCCAAGGATATGAGGGGTATTTGCCGTAATCGCCACGCTTGGCAGGCGGGTTGGCGATCGCAGTAGGTTGAGGGTAACCTCAGAGAGATGCTGCTGCCCATCCTCTGGAATGGTCCCTTAGTCGGCTTTTACGACACCCACAGGAAGAGATGGGGTGGTGCAATTCTTTATCCCCGGCACCACACAGGGAAAAGAAGAAGGAAAGGAAGTGTGGTAAATAAGTGATTCAAAATAAAAAACCCAAACGCCTTTTGGATAGGTTCTACATACCAACGTAAGTTTTCTTAGTAACCTTTCGTTTTGTTCGTCATTTTCTAACTTGAATTTAGTGGTAAGGTAAAATTGAATTTCTTTAGGTAAGTGTTTATTAAAAAAAAAATACTTTTATTTCAGATTGTAAATAAAAAAAATAAAAAAATAAACTTTATTTCTCATCACAAACAAGTAGGTATACAATTTTATGATTATAAGTAAACAGTTGTACATTATAGTAGTTTGTGTGAGACTGACGCCTGTGATTGATATTAATATACCAGTTGTACAGGTCATCAGGCTCCCACCACCTCGGTAAGAACAAGAAGTAAAAATAGAGTTAAAACGAAAATTAACAATACTGGTAAGGGGTACTGAGTGACAAAATAAAGTAAACAACAAAAACAATAATTGTAAGAGAATAGCTGGAAGAGCGAATAAAAGGTTTTCTTATATAAATTACTCTTAAATACTAATGTTACGTGTAAGCGCGCTCGCGTGTGTATGTATGTATGTGTGTATGTGTGTGTGTGTGTGTGTGTGTGTGTGAGGGTATGTGTGAGTGGGGGTGTGTGTAAGGGTGTGTGTGTGTAAGTAACTGTAAGTATGTGTGGTTTTTTTTTTTTTTTTTTTTTTTTATTGTGTCCATATAAGTAGGTAGTTGATTGACAAAATTCAAAACTAAAAAATAAAATAAATAATAAATAATGTCTTCTTTGTAAATAAATAAATTTCTTTAACAACAAATCACAAGTCGGTTAAAAATATGGCGCAATTTCGCTACAATTCCCAATCGTAACACGCTCAAGTATTCCCAAAGTCTTTATAAGGCATTCACCATAAATCTCGATAATATGTTAATATCTCATCTCTGACTGCTCCAAACGTGCTAATTGTCTGAATTCCCAAACTTAACTAATAATTCCCGATATTTCCAGACCGTTGGGGCGCACCCATTGTAACTCATCACATTCTCGTATGCTTCAATCAGATACGGTATGATAATTGTATGCAAAATGTTTCATAAGCGGATTGGCATTCTTGATACTTTCATTATTCGTGTACGAAATGAAATTTAACATTTTGAAGGTACTGTCTGCAACGGAAGCTTATTGTTAAAACCAGAATAATGACACTAATGAAAGCAATCGTTGCTGATTTTTTTTGGCACACTTTGCAAAGTACCTACTGCTTGCTGTTGCTGGATGCGTCAAGCTGAGGACAGGGCGCTATGGCGCTCATTAGGGGAGGCCTATGTCCAGCAGTGGACTAAGATAGGCCGAAGATGATGATGATTGCAAAGTACACTAGAGAAGTGTGACCAAAAATTAAATAAACATTGTAAATAAAACGAATACCAATCTTTAGGCTTTTCATCATTCGTATTAAGGGTATTAAGGTATTAAATGATTAACAATTTATTTGCATGTATTTGAGATTTTAAAAAGGTTTTTTTTTATAAAAAAATAAAAATAGCCTTTGTTACCCACAAGGTATATAGCATTCTATAAGGGAAGGCTCGTGCCCCAGCTGTCGGGACATAAAATGAGCTGATTATGAAGCTTGCAATAATGTACCAATACAGTTTTAAGCAATAAATTCTTCTATTATGTTCTACTAGCGGCCCCTCCCTGCTTCGCACGAGTGGACATTTTTTTAAATATAGCTTATGTTACTCAGCGCTAATGTAGCATGCTAATGGTGAAAGAATTTTTTCAATCGGTCCAGTAGTTTTTGAGTTTAATCGTAACAAACCTACATACAAAAACACAAAGCTTTCCTCTTTACAATAATAAGTCCTTACCTATGAAATTTCCGTTTTTTTCTCACTTACTAAATAGGTGTTTACTTCTAAAAGTCAATACCGATTGTTAATATTATTATACACCTTTAATAAGAATTATGTTACTTAGGCTTCAGTAATAACAATGATTATTCATTTTGTGTCTTTATCGCCCAATTATTATTTTTAAATTGACTTCTTTTTTTGTTCGCGGAATTGACCTTTTGTTTCATTGTAGCTTTGAAGGGTCTAGATTTTTTATTTTTAATGTCTGCTATATTTGGCTAGTGAAACAAACACCTACCTACTCTACAATTTATAGTGTTAACATAAATAGATGCTAGTAAAAGTTAAAAAAACGTTAGTATCAAAAATATAATTTAAAAAAAATCTTCATACAAAACGGCAATTTCATAAGGATATTAGGTAGTATATTGATTAGATTAATAATCTTGGTTTGTGTGAAAGACGTAAATATTACAGACTGTTCTTTTCATTCAAGGCCTTTCACACCGAAGTAAGTTAACCATTACTTGAGTATTCGGGAAGAGTACCCCCTTTTCCCGATCTTACAGCAAGATACCGCAGGAAAACTCACCATATATATACATATATATGCATATATATACATTACGGACCTATGTTTAGAAGGCGGTGGTTGAATTCATTACCATTAATTTGGTGTTAGATGAAATTCCTACATTGTTGGGAACTTGGGTCATGTTAGTTGGTTTGGGACAAGCTCTTTGTGGCTTTTACCGTTTACAAAAATCTAATGGCCGAAGTAAACTATGTCATCTAGATTGAAATATTCCTTCAGGTCAAATGCGTGTGTTGTTAGAAGCTGGGGACTTAGATAAATCTTGGGAATTTTTTGTTAGGCTTGTGAAATTTTATGTGTGTACTGATAAGATAATAAATTGTAACAAATAAATTATACTTTGGTTAAGCCCATTCGAGATAGTGGGTCCCAGTAGTTGAGGATTCCCGATGAAATGCACTTCCCCTTCGGCCATCAAAAAAAGATATAAAAAAAGCGGCCAAGTGCGAGTCGGACTTGCCCATGAAGGGTTCTGTAGCAGCAAGTAAGATAATATAAAAGTTTGCGGTTTACGATTTATGACGTATTAAAAAAAAACTACTTACTAGATCTCGTTCAAACCATTTTTCGGTGGAAGTTTGCATGGTAATGTACATCATATATTTTTTTTAGTTTTATCATTCTCTTATTTTAGAAGTTACAGGGTGGAAGACACTTTTTACAACTTTGGAAGTGTCTCTTGCGCAAACTATTCAGTTTAAAAAAAAATGATATTAGAAACCTCAATATAATTTTTGAAGACCTATCCATAGATACCTCATACGTATGGTTTTATTGAAATGAAATGAAAATGAAATATATTTATTGGCACACACTACAAAATTACACGATATTCACAATAACAATACAAAACAAAGACAGACGAAGTGTGGCCAACTAGGCCCCAGCCTCAGCACATGCTACAGCGACATAGAACCGCTGCAACGCTGGTATTCTGGAGGGGCCTAAATTGGTGACGTGTCCACAAAACAACTTGTTATTGTTTTTTTTTTCTATTTTTGTGTGAAAATCTTAATGCGGTTCACAGAATACATCTACTTACCAAGTTTCAACAGTATGGTTCTTATAGTTTCGGAAAAAAGTGGCTGTGACATACGGACGGACAGACAGACAGACATGATGAATCCATAAGGGTTCCGTTTTTTGCTATTTGGCTACGGAACCCTAAAAAGACCAAACTCGAACACTTTTAAAATATCTATACGCCGCAGTAGCCGTGTGGCATGGAACTCGGCTGAATACCGGTAGCTTCTGAGTTCCATTCCCACGTAAGGCATATTGTGCATCAGATATTCTCGGCTTTGTGATCACCGACCAGCATTTGGCAAGCGTACCCATCAATTCTAGCGATGACTTGATTGCAATGATTTATTAAAGCTGTGGAGTTTTTTGCGCCCATCTTCACTTAACGTCAGATGAGATGAACGCCAAGTACTCACCCGTAGGTAATAAGAAAACGGAATGTTTTAATTTAAATCATTCCTTCCGGTAATAATGTATCTTTATAAATCTTCTGTGCGTGTGTATGTTATTGAACTCCTTTTAAACGGCTGGACCGATTCGGATGAAATTTTCTGTGTGTGTTCAATTGGATTCGAGATTGGTTTAGTTTTACAATTGGACCCGGTAGGTGGCGCTGCTATAGGGGTCCATCATGGGATACGGGTGTTCAAAAGCCGACGAAGTCGCAAGCGGGTCACTAGTATACTAAAAAGCTTAAGATTTTCCTGTCATTTGTTATTAGAAACATTCCTTAAAGCACTTTTAATCGCACATATTCAATTTTACAAACTTTAACGTTCGTCTCTGTAGTCTAGCCGGCGGCGCTCACGCTTCATCATCATCATCTCAGTCAAAAGACGTCCACTGCTGGACAAAGCCCTCCCCCAAGGATATGAGGGGTATTTGCCGTAATCGCCACGCTTGGCAGGCGCGTTGGCGATCGCAGTAGGTTGAGGGTAACCTCAGAGAGATGCTGCTGCCCATCCTCTGGATTGGTCCCTTAGTCGGCTTTTACGACACCCACGGGAAGAGAGCGGGTGGTGCAATTCTTTATCCCCGGCACCACACAGGGGACACACGCTCACGCTTAGGATTAGGTTTTAACAATAATTCTCGTCCTCCTTATAAGCCTTTACCCTTAAATGCATGCGTTTCAAAAACGATACGGTAACATAAAGCCTTTTTAAAAATTTCATTATGTTTAAAATATTATTTATTTGACGACCTCCTTGGTCGAGTGGCCTGCACACCGGTTTTCATGGTGTCGCTATCTCTGAGGTCCCGGGTTCGAGCCCCGGTCGGATCAATTTAGAAATACCTGTTTTTCTATATTTTTCGGGTCTGGGTGTTTCCTTTATTATGTATTTAAGTATGTTTATCCGTTGTCTAGTTAACCATTTATCGAGTTTCTTAAGGGAGCTTTTCTTGGGGCTAGATAATGTGAGTGTGGGAAACATTTATTTTATTATTTATTTTATTTTGTAATAAAATAAGTATTTAAAATATACTCTGTAATTAAAAAACTCTGTGTTTTTTTTTAAATATTATAATATAAAGTTTTTCTTAAGTTTAACATCATAGACAAGGAAGTTTTGACGGAAACCTCTTTGGATACGAAAATGCAACCTTGTTTTGAAAAAAATAATAAAAATAATTCTTTATGTTCTATTTTAATGATGTAAATTGAAATAGATTCCTAATTATTAAAACGATTATAAAGTGAAAAAATAATATGAAATAAACAAAATGAAAATAAATTATTAAGGATAGCATTTTTTCAAGATTTTTCGTATTTTTTTTATTTAAAAAAAAGTGCAGTGGCAAAAAAATTTTTTTTTTCAAAGTGTTTTTGAATCACGTATTATTAAAAAAGCTTTTCATGATCAACAAAAAATCATGCATTTAAGGGTTAAGATCTGAGTATCTTGCATCACTATCTGTAGCTTAATATCCATACATTGACGTATATCGGATGCATTAGAACCTCGCTGAGTACGATAACTAGATTTGTTAATGAATTAGCGTAGTTAAGTTACGTATCCATCTTCCATAGGCAGTCACTTTGAACCAATTGATCGAGTTCAAACTATACCTATATACGTGTACTCATGTAGTTAACGATTGCGCAGTAGTTAACGCTATAGTTTTGCGATTGCTGAAGTAACACAACTTTCGTAACGGCAGGTCATCTGATGGGGGACCAATAGATTTTAGGTCCTTACCTTAGATTGGAGTATAAAATTTATAAAATTTAAGTTTTTATATAACACTATAAAAACTGTAGAGCAGTGTGTTTGTTTCACTAGCTATATATGACATTAAAAAAAATATCAAGTCCTTTAAAAACAACAATGAAACAAAAGGACAATTCCGCGAACTAAAAAGTTAGACAATTTAAAAAATTGGGCGATAAAGACACAAAATTAATAACCATTGTTATTACTGAAGCCTAAGTAACATAGTCCTAATAAAAGGTGTATTATAATATTAACAACCGGTATCGACTTTTAGTAGTAATACACCTATTACTAAGTGTGAAAACAACTCCAATTTCATAGGTAAGGACCTATTATATTTTATTATTTAGCTCCTCCGTGCTTCGGAAGGCACGTTAGGCCGTTGCATCGTGATGTGTTTTTTTATTCATGTTTTTTTATTTTAATTTAAAAACTTTGCAATTTAAATTACATAGCAGGCTTAATGCCTGAGGCATTCTTTACCAGTCAACCATAGGGTAGTGCAGAGGTAACATAATGGGTGCAATTATGCGAAGACAAAATATTAGTTTAAATATTTTTTTACAAATTACTTATTTAGATTTCTTAATTTTATTCTTTAAGCACAGACAGTTTCATTACAATTGGGTTATTAATTCTACTCAGTGCAAAGTCCTCCGCCTTGTAATACAAACACAGTGATATAGTAATAGTTCAATTCTTGAAATGTCGAACACGTTTCGATCAAACTCAAATCCAGAATTCCCGGAATCGATTCCCAGCGAGGCCTGCATGTTTGTGTACTCGGTTTGATTGGTGGTAAGGCTTGTTTGTCCGCCTGGCTTGCTACCACTATATTATCTAAGTATGTCGCGATGTAGCTATGGAACTCAATGACGCAATAAACAACTATCGCAAAGGTCGGTCATCGGATGGGTGACCAAAAATGTATCATCTCTTGCTTCTCCGTGCTTCGGAAGGCACGTAAAGCCGTTGTCTCGGCTGCATTAGCAGAAGATATCAACCAATCCGCACTGGGCCCGCGTGGTGGTTTACGGCCCGTTCTCCCTATCCATTAATAGGGAAGGCTCGTGCCTCAGCAGTGGGGACATAAAATGAGCTGATGATGATGATTATGTTGCGATAACATCAATGTTAGAAGCATTGTTGTGTTCCATCAGCTAGAGATATTGCGGCACTTCACCTGGAATCATCAGCTGTCGAGGATACCTGGTGATGAAAGCCAAGTAAATTACCCATAAGAAATAATTTTGAAAAAAATATCTTAATTCTTGAAATTTCTTAAACTTCGCATTGCTTATCACCAATAGCTCTAATTCATTTCACCAATAGCTATTATCATCATCATCATCAGCTCATTTTATGTCCCCACTGCTGGGGCACGACCCTTCCCTATAGGTGGATAGGGAGAACGTTCCATAAACCACCACGCGGGGCCAGTGCGGGTTGGTGGTTGTTAACGACTGCTAATGCAGCCGGGACCAACGGCTTTACGTGCCTTCCGAAGCACGGAGGACCAATAGCTATAATTAATTTTTATTGCATAACTTAGAAGTCGTTAACACTCCTGTTAATAAAAAATAACATAATTCTCCAACGCTTCGTCCTTCCGCGCAAAGCTAGGGCGTGTCTTGTCATTTATAAGTTATACGCTCGTGAGGTTTCGTCACCGAAATTGGGTTAGATGTGAATTTTTCATTTGTATTATTGATTTTGGTCCTTTCGGTAGTACTACGTTTGCCCGCAAAATAAAGACAGAGCAGAAGGTAAGCTCAAACAAACATTCATACACACACGGCTATCTTAATTATGATAATGTTTTGTTGATTATCTCGGTAACGAGCCTGTAGTTTTGGACCAAATTTGGTGAGCATGCTCAGTGTGATGTAAAGATGCTCCCCTTAAACGTTCACTTATTGTTGTGTGAGACCCTATATTAGCATTTACGCTACGGACGGCGTAGTCTCTGTTACTACTTTGCTACATGCTACAACTCGTATAGTCTGTAGCATGATCATTACCATTGCTACGAAAACGCTACGAACTAGTTGAAAATCGTGGCTTTCTCTCTTCTCTCCACTCTTGAACATAATGTTGGTCCGATGCGATGATAACCCCCAATCCGATCCAAACCCCTCAGAGAATCTAGTAGGGCAAGGGGACACGCACTAGTGCGTGATGCCGTTCCCTCTAGAAAACCTCCGAAGGAGATTCGTTTCACACGGCTTGAGGAATGTGCTTTAAGATTCTCGCCGCCCCAAACAAGCCCGGTGCTGAATATGCAGTTTGATGCAATCAGCAATCTCTCTTCCCAAGTTTGTGATCACCAACCCGCATTTGGCAAGCGTACTCGTAGTACTAAATTCAATTCAATATATTTTATTTAAGGGTGCGCCGATCAAAAAATGCCAAATATGCAGTTACGGTTAGGTAGATATAATTGAAAATACTATCGTATTATATGAACAAAATATATATTTAGTATCATAGGGAACGTGTTTACAATTTGTCAGAACCATAAATTCATAACACGCTATAGTTTTTTCTACAATATCATTTAAAGTTGGGCAAAAATCATGAAAACGAGTGGTGGCGTTTAGTAGATTTCTTATAGTTTATCTAAATTATTGTACCTCTGATTTTGTCTAAACAATCATCAATGAATAAACTACAAATTGCTAGACTACATTTTCGATTCATCAAGTGGTTATTTTAATAATTATTTTTTATTAAGCACCTTAAATTCCCCATACAAAATTAGTATGGCCGCGCGGCATCAAATAAATATGGACGACGACATTTCAAATAAAACATATGACACTTGTCACTTACGGACGGCGCACCGTTAAGCATCGTGGCTCATTTGGGTTAGTTATACTAATTACCTTAGCTTAGTTAGTAAAATTAGCGAATTCAATAAAACTAATAAATAAATTGACATGAAACAACTTTTACGGATCTACTCGCGTTTATTTTACACATTACTTATTTAATGTTTCCCTGTGACCACGGACCCTGCAAAGGGTTCGAAACGTCAGGATAAACATTAAATAAGTAATGTGTAAAATAAACGCGAGTAGATCCGTAAAAGTTGTTTCATTTCAATGTGTAGTGTTCGCGTAAACTTTAGAAAACAATATAATAAATAAATTATAAATTAATATTATAAATTGATAGGAACATCAAATGAAAGCCGCCTCTATTGAAAATATTGTATAGGTACTGTGTATTGTGATCGGTCAATTTATTCCTGCATGAATGTAATGAATGTAACCTTGTTCTTCGTTCTTTTTAATAAAGTCTTCTGCTTTATGCCATCGTTGAGAAAGCATATAATTATAATAAATTGTTTTATTTAACAATCATTCAATTACATTTAAATTATTTACCAAACAAATTCAAACACAAAGCAATAAAATCAATAAATCACTACATAGTATAAAACAAAGTCGCTTCCCGCTGTCCCTATGTATGTATGTATGCTTAGATCTTTAAAACTACGCAATAGATTTTGATGCGGTTTTTTTTAACAGATAGAGTGATTCAAGAGGAAGGTTTATATTATGTATAAATACATGCATGATGCATAATATAGTAAAGAAACACTGATAATTTTAGATGTTTACCATTTTTTGAGCTTACATTGCAATCGTTGGCTGAACCCTACGAGATAGATCAAAATAATGTACTACAGTATTGTACACCTTAAAAAGGTCTACAAAAAAGTCCGCGATGGTGTATGTCTATCTCTTAGGGATAACAATCACAATAATCATTTTTTATCCTTTACTTTTTACGAGAAATAATGGCTTATTTACGAAGCGATTTTAAGTAATACAGCATTAATCCTTATCCAATTAAGTACCTTAAATACATTGTGCATTTGTTATAGAACAATATAGCCCTTTACAGCATATAATTTAAATGAATGTTTTCGAAGATATTACAGATTTAAAATGCAGGGACATAGCGGTTGCGTGTATCAGTATTGCACCCGTGCGAAGCCGGTGTGGGTCGCTAGTACATTATAAATTAATTGAGTCAAATTAAATTTTAAATAAAATAAAATGGCATAACAAATTAAAACATTATTTTACACTAGTGGCCGCTCGCGGTTTCGCCCGCGTGGTTCCCGTTCCCGTGGGAATATCTAAATAAAAAGTATCCTATGTGTTATTCCAGGTTATAAACTTCCGAATTTCATCCAAATCCAACCATCCGTTGCAGCGTGAAGAAGCAAATGTACACACATACATACACACAAACTTTCGCATTTATAATTATTTAACATTAATCAGGTGAATCGTGTCACAATGGTAAACATACTGACATATGCAATTACCCATCAATTGTAGCGATGACTTGATTTCAATGATGGAGGCCGTTGCCCAGCTGTGGGACAGTTATCACATGTCTCAAGTAGGTACCTACTATTCGAACGACTGTCTTTGAAATTCGCGTACGAGCTTATAAGTACTCATGCATGGGCTACGACCATACGGGCCCAGTTCAACTTGGTAGCTGTTAACGACTGCTAATGCAGCCGGGACCAACGGCTTTACGTGCCTTCCAAAGCACGGAGAAGTTTGAGATGATACATTTTTGGTCACCCATCCGATGACCGGCCTTAGCGAAAGTTGCCTCAGACCGGGCGCATTTACCACTGCGCCATCAAGCTCCTCAAATTAGTAATTGTTCTGAGATACGAACCACACGAATACGTAGACACGTACTAGCACTATTTTATTCATTTCACGCAGAACACGTTGCGTGAATTGGGTATGTATAATGACAAATGGTTAATGTGCCGCACGCAGCGTGAAACGGACCGCGAAACAAATAATGGATCTACCGTTGTGTGAATTCGACATTTGTTTGACAGTAGGTACCATCATCATTGGTGGAATTCGAATTCGAAAAGCATCATTTTCTACATCACCAGCTCTAAGAGCTCGTGAAAAGCGGTTACCTCCTCCATCATCATCATCATCATCAACTCATTTTATGTCCCCACTGCTGGGGCACCTTACCTAGCTATGGATGGATAGGTAGAACGGGTCATAAACCACCACGCGGGCCCAGTGCGGATTGTTGGTTGTTAACGACTGCTAATGCAGCCGGTACCAACGGTTTTACGTGCCTTCCGAAGCACGGAGGAGCTCGAGATGATAAATTTTTGGTCACCCATCCGATGACCGGCCTTTGCGAAAGTTGCTTAACCTCAGCATTCGCAGACCGGGCGCGTTGACCACTGCGTCATCGAGCTTCTCATAGACGACCTACGACATATTGAATTGATCAAATATCGAATGATCATACTTTCATGAGACGTAATGAACGTACGATGTGATAGCAATTCGATTATTGGACTTTTCGATTAATCGTTGTCTATCATTTGATATGCGGTAGATACTTGGACACTCAGAATAATAACTAAAGCTATAGAAACTGGACTAAAATAGCAACACTCATTCATCAGTTCGTACTATTTTAACTAATGAACCTAAGTGATGTATTGGAAAGAGATCGATTGTCCCTTTTCTTTCGTTATTTCGAAGGTGTCACCAGATTTGTGACGTCATATTTAAGGTAATGTAGTGAGTGACTTTTTAAAGGACTCAAAGATTTTTTTGATCACCAATTATCTGATGACCGTTTGACATAACAATACAAAAAATAAAAACTAAGTGTCAACCATTTGTCGCACTCCAACCTCCTTTTCTAGCCATAAGATAGAACGGAACTAAACATAGTTGCACGATTTTTATTTTAGCCATCCTTCTATAGCTTTAGTTATTGTTCTGAGCTTGGACACCTAATGTAACAACAGTGCCATAGAACAATTGAATTTCTATTGTGTCTGGTTTAAGAACAACTAAGTGGATATGGCGTAGGTAACCTGTAAGGCTCGAGATGCGGTTCAATATGATATTCGGATTTCTTGGCGAAAAAGTGAAGAGTACCTGCGGTTTAGTTTCATTTTTAAAAATTTGTTTTATGTCGAATAATAATAATAAATACATTTATTTCATTATATTATTATTATTTTTTTTTTTTTATTTTTTTTTTTTCATTTTTTTTAAATTTTTTTTTTTATTTTATAATGTGAAATAATAGTGTTTTATTAACCGTTAAGTGTTTGAATGTGCATGAGTGATGGCAAATAAAACAAAACGGTGCAACGTCGCTTTTAAAAAAATCTAACAAGGAGTCCGCGTGAGGTTTTAGTATAGCCCCACTCTTTACTGAGATACTCAAGGGGTATATCATTTCTCACTTCTCAATTCTGTTATCATTCATCATCATCTTAAATTAACAAAAGAAATATTGTCTATACAATGTTATTTTTAGTTTATACGAAACCTGAAAACTGTTTGTTCAGAATCAGTATTAGAATCGATTTCAATATTTTTTATACCATGTTACATTTAGACCAAATAATATTTACAAAATCTCAAATAAAGTATACCCTACTAAAAAACTCAACGGGACAGCACAAAAAGCTTATAACTTCGTGAGTTTTCAAGATTTTTTTTTTTGTTCTGATTCTTTAAATAAAAATATTTGACCCGTGTTTCGATATTAGTATAAACTAAAAATAAGGTTGTATAAATAACTTGTAAGAAAATTACTTTGACACTGGCTAAATGTGCTAACCGTACGAAGCCATTAACTAAGAAGAAAAAAAAACGATATTCCTAAACGAATGGCGTTTAAAAATGGAAAGCCAGTACTTCACTTCGAAATTCATTTATTCATTTTTCAAGCGGCACCGGCCGATGGCGGTTGTCATATGCGTCGTCCGCCAATGGCCGTCTGTCTGGCGGTATCCATTAAAAGTTGGCTCCATTTGAGGACGTCAGGCGTGAATGAAGCATTCTGTGGGTAGATTTGGGGCCACAGTGCGTGCGGGGGCAGTGTAAGGTTTCTTTTTTTTTCAGTACAAAAATATGTTTGGAGATGAAATTAATCAGCCAGTGTAACTATGACCAATAGCTTATAACAAAGAGGATTGTATATTTATGTCTACACCTTATAAAGTACTTATTACCTACTAATACCAAACTAGTTTTTAAACATTTTTTTAAAGTCAATCGTTTAGGAATATCGTTTGACTGACTCAAATATAATTATGGAATATTTGAGTCAGTGCACTTCGATCAATAATCTATACTAATATTATAAAGCTGAAGAGTTTGTTTGTTTGTTTGTTTGTTTGTTTGTTTGTTTGTTTGAACGCGCTAATCTCAGGAACTACTGGTTCGAATTGAATAATTCTTTTTGTGTTGGATAGTCCATTTATCGAGGAAGGCTTTAGGCTATATAACATCACGCTGCGACTAATAGGAGCGAAGCATCAGTGAAAAATGTTGCAAAAACGGGAAAAGAGCCTAAAAAATTAAAAATGCTGCCGAAAGTCACTATTCCACGCGGACGAAGTCGCGAGCACAGCTAGTACTAGATAAAGGGCCGGAACAAAAATGCATCTCGAAAATGATCCTGTTAGCTCATACCTATACATTTAAAGGAGATGTTTAATTTTTTGCCAGGACCATGTACACCTACTCAAAAAATAGTATAAAATACATGTATTTAGTTGATATATTTAATATTCCGATATGCTTTACCATTTTTGCGTAAGAATAAAAAAATGAAACATAATTTTTAATAACCTGGCAACTTGAGATGTCTTTCTGAGATTAAACACAAGTGTCCAAAGCTGTAAAGAACGTAATTAAAAGTGCAACTGTCACCATGATTTAAAAAAAAACTGGTGTTTTGTTTTCATTCCGTTTTTACGTCGATTCTGAGTCGTTGTGTTTTTGTGCTGTGCTGTTTTTAAATTCTGATTTGGACCGATTACCTGCTACCGTTTACTGCCTCACTTGTTGACTTCTGCCTGCTATCCTGGACTTCCGTTTGCTGCCTCACTTGTTGACTTCTGCCTGCTATCCCGGACTTCGATTTGCATTTGACCCTGCTACTGTTGATACCATTGCATTGTTGCTACTACATTCGTTGTTTTCAGGTGAGTTTTTCGTATTTTAATTAGGCATTTACCAGAGAATTAATAAAATGCTTTAAACACTTCTTTTCGAGGAAATAGATTCCGAACCAACTCAGTTATCTATGACAGTAATGGAATTGATCTCAAATATTTACAGTGCTCTATTGAAATAACTATAATCAAAGTAAAATACAATAAACTAAATAAAATATCTATTTCAGCCAACAAACAATGTCTTCTTTTTGTGTGATGTGTGATGGACAGATAGATGTGTGTTCGGAAAACCATTATCTCGCATCTAATCTGGGGATAGAATTACTAATGATCTTGGAACAACATGTTGGACATGAGGTTAGTTGTTATTGAATGTAGTATTTATGTAAAACTATTTTTGTTACATTTTTATTTTCCTAATAATTAGAACCTAACACATTCTTCACAAGAAGACAAAATAAATATTAGTTTAAAACAAACTTTTGTATTTTAGGTTGACACTGATGGCATAGTTTGTCATCCATGTTTCGCAATACTAGAAGTAGGAATGTCATCAACTGAAAATGAAGCTTCTAGCCACCGAGAACATGTTTGCGTTTGGTGCAGATCAGCATTGTTTCAAAGACGAACACGTTCTATCTCAGAAGGACCTCAGAGAGAACTTATTGCTGCTAGAATTTATCCTAGACAGGTATTGATTAACTTTTAATACATAATACAAATTCATGTTGAAGTAATAATTAAAGTGAAGATTTTTTTATGAATTACTGATTTGAATTACAATCTTTTTTGTAGATTCCTGAAGGAGGATTAGTATGTTATGCATGCTGGGTCTACTTTAGTGGCCTCGTTAGTCAAAATGAGGGTCCAAATCCCAGGCCTCCTAGAACTTTGGCATCACAGGACTCAAATGCCTGTGTATGGTGCAGAAGGTCTTTAATTCAGAGAAGATCACATGCATTGTCAGAAGGTCCCGAAAGAAATGAAATCGCGAGAAGAATTAGTCCAAGACAGGTATCTTTTCATAGTTTTATTATCAAGAAATACAAGTGAGTGATCTAATTTAAAAAAATTACTTTACATTTTATGATTTCTTTGTTAACAGATACCTAATAATGGACGTGTTTGCTATGCTTGTTGGGTTGCTGCTCAGCGAAATATTCGCAGACAAGCTGCAAACAATGCTGTGAGGCAAATAGAGGAAGGAATTGTTGATAGGAGCGAGGATGAAGCAATCACGTATAATAGAAATGTTTGCGTGTGGTGCAGATCATCTTTGCTTCACAGACGGACACATATTCTGGGAGATGGTCCTGAGAGAAATATAATCTCAGAAAGAATGTTTTCAAGAGAAGTAAGTAGTTTCATTTATCAAAATTCTTTTTATATAATTGCCTTGTTACACTATGGGCCATATCTTCGTTCTAATATACGGGTGACAAAAATATCGTTTTTAGCTCAGAATCCACTAAATAGTCGATCCCTATTAGTTTTTCGAAAATATCTTCAGTGTTTTATAATAGTATAGATAGATATGGTAATAATTTTGTGTTTTCAGATTCCAGCGGATGCATTAGTTTGTATGGGGTGCTGGAGAATGGTCCAGGAGTTACGAGAGAACCCCAATATTATCGCAGTACCAGAAACAACTATGCAATTAGATGAGTTCACTCATACAACACATTCAAGTGCACACTGCTTTGTACCAGGTTGCACAGAACCAGAACGATTGAATGTGCCTCTATGTTTAAAGAAGAGAATCCTCCAATCGAAAAAAGTGTTTGTAACAGAAAATGCAAAGATCTGTCAAATGCATAGCACAGTATATGACTGGGACATTTTAGACCAATTCGAATTTAGTGACTCCTTTACTAAAAATGAAGTGCAATCTTTACTGAGACTATCCACAGAGGCAGAGGATGCCAGTGGAATACCAATTAACTTTAAAAATTATAGATTGGTTCACGACAATATTTTTCATTTTTGGACTGGAGTCACGAAATCCAATTATGAATCAATATTAAGACAAATACCTAGTTTACAAGAATCATGTAAGCGTCCACATTTGGCACTAGGGCTTTACCTAATTAAGTCTCGAACAGGGGAGTCACACGACAGAATAGCTTCTCTGTTTCAAATAAGTAAAGCTCTAGTGACAATATTATTAAAAAAAGCTAGAGAAGCTTTAAAAAATGACTTTGTACCGTTACATTTAGGTATTAACCACATAAGTAGAGGTGACCTTATAAATCGAAATCTTTTGATACCCGAAGGGTTATTCGGAAATCCTAGTGCAGAGAAAACCAATTGTCATCTGTGATGGTACATATATATACGTCCAAAAGTCGTCTAATTATCTCTTTCAAAAAAAAACTTACAGTCACAACTGACGGATATATAATAGATGCTTTGGGGCCATATCCAGCAACAACATCAGATGCAGACATCACGAAAGCCCTTTTCCAAGATGAAAATGCGGAATTAAGAAACTTTTTCAGACCTCAAGATATTTTCATTTTAGACCGGGGCTTTCGTGATGCTCTGCCTCTGCTGGAATCACTAAATTATGCAGTGTATAAGCCAGAAACATTAGAAGAAGGAGAAAACCAATTATCCACCCTTATAGCAAACAAATCAAGATGTGTGACATTATGTAGATGGGTAGTTGAAGTGGTAAATGGCAGATTTAAACGAGACTTTAGATTATTACGTAATGAATATTTTAATGTGGCTTCAAGGCATCTAATGGACGACTTTAGGATTAGTGCCGCAATAATAAATGCTTTCCATAAAGTGCTTGTGAACCGGCCAGATGCTCAAATAATTTTGGAAAGAGCAAAAACCAGAATTTTGTTGCCTAATTATTTAGCAGAATATATAATCTTAAATAATGTTAACTGTCGGCGAGCCCATTTTTACAGAATAAATGAAGAAAATGAGCAATTAAGTATCTTCCCACGAATGACCATGAGTGATCTCACACTATTTGCTCTGGGTATCTACCAAATAAAACAAGCGAGATCGTATTATGGCGAACATTTGAGACAACATGGATCATTTGTGGTGGAGATATCAACTGATTTAGAAGTTAATAACATACCAGAATTGTCATCACATGAGACTGTGTTGCTAAGAGGACGTATAAAATCTCGCCATTTTAGTCAAAAAATATATTACACATATATCCTCTTAGCAACACAAGGTAATGAATGGGAAGATGTAATAAAAGGGTATTACTGTAGTTGCATATGTGGTAAAAAAAACTGTTCTTGGCATTCTTGTGAATGCCATCTAAAAATGTTGCTGGAGCGAGAGAATGAAGTCAAATTGAAATAAATAAAAATATAAAACTTCATAAAACTGTTTTATTTCATCACTACCAGTTACCTTCCCTACCTACTTAAGTGTGTTTACTAGGTAGTTGATTATTCACTGCATGTTACTACAATAGGACGAGTATGTTGTGTGTTTTCTCTAATGTACATTAAGATTTGATTTGATGTAAGTACATAGAGTTCAATCGAGGTTAGCTGCTGTTCTGTTATGTGTAGGTGCAGCAGTAGGTAATACATACATATAATCACGACTATTATCCCCGAAGGGTTTGTCATTGTCAGACACTAGGCAATGAGGACATCAAAAGCAGTCCTCTGCCATAGTCCACTTTTCACCAAATAGCGACTGCACATGTTCTCAGCGTGCACCGCTCTATGATGTTGGATGTATGTGCAGTCTTTAGTCCGTTAGTCGCCTTTTATGACACCTAACTAAGGAAGGAGAGTGGGTGGTAGTATTCTTTCACAGCTATGCGACATGGCAGTAGGTAATAAAAAGCTGAAATCTAGCACTTAATAGCTTAAGTTTAACTCTACTCTAACTACAAGTTATAAAAGTAATAGCCAGAAGTAAGTTAATTTATTAACATTAACAATTTTCATTCATACAGTAAGTACTTTTGTTATGACAGCTACTTGACATGACATGACATTGACAGAATACCACCATTACCCCCTGCGATCACGAAACTTGCCATTATTTGTTATTTAAAATACTTCTTACGTAAAAACTATTCATTTATTTGAAGAAAATCATTTTGAATAAGCTTATTCCATGCATAAGCTACATTTTGGTATTATGTACAAGGTGTTGGCATTTTCTCCATACAAAATTAAACATCTCCTTTCGAATAATAAAATCTGAAAAAAACATCGGATAGCATCAACAACTTCAGCTTACTGTGAACCTTATATCTCAAATATAAAGGTGATAAGAAAGCTAAATAAATTCTCAAAACATACGCGTTATGATTTATTTAGCTTTCTTATCACCCTTTCCATCCTTAGGGAAAGCTCGTGCCCCAGCAGTGGGGACATAAAGTGAGCTGATGATGATGATGATCTACAAATTCGACAATACAATTTTTCGCCAAATCAAAAAAATCTACTAAATCCGTCCTAAATCAAAATAACTGTCCTACTGTTCTGTGTTTAACTGTGTTCAATATTTCTCGATTGGCTTTTCAAAGGAAATTGTACCCGAAGTTTGCGAGAAGTGATCTATATGTATACAGATAGTTACAGTCAGAATCTTGACGGAATTAGTGGTCATACATTTCTAGAAAAAAATAATTATGATTGTTACAATACTTATCATCATCATCATCATCATCTCAGCTAAAAAACGTCCACTGCTGGACAAAGGCCTCCCCCAAGGATACATGAGGGGATTTGCCATAATCGCCACGCTTGGCAGGCGGGTTGGCGATCGCAGTAAGTTGAGAGTTAACCTCAGAGAGATGCTGCTGCCCATCCTCTGGAATGGTCCCTTAGTCGATTTTTACGACACCCACGGGAAGAGATGGGGTGGTGCTATTCTTTATCCCCGGCACCACACAGGGCAATACTTATACAGGTGACTTTTTTATCACAGTCCAAACATTCTATGATGACTTCCGCGATACAAACGAACAACTCTTACTATTGGACCAACTCCCTAACTCGAAAATAAAATTCAGCTGTTCCATACATTTTGGTCGAATGAATATTGATGTTTTGTATGGATTCGTTCTAATGAAATCAACAGAACAAATAACGGATTAGAAGGGTGGAACAGACGAATCAATGCGCGAATGCCACCGAATGCCACATTCATATTGTTCCTTCAAAAATTACTTAATGAAGCAAAGTTACAATATAGAAAAATGAAGTCATCATTATTTGAAATCAACAATCGTAAGAAAGACAACATTTTATTTAATAGTAAATATAAACAAAATAGATCCTTGGGGGAGGCCTTTGTCCAGCAGTGGACGTCTTTTCGCTGAGATGATGATGATGATGATGATGATGATGATAAATAAAACTCCTAAAATTACAAAAATCTAGCACAGCACCCATTGAGTTTTTGAAAAGGAAACTAAAAAATATGTAAACAAAAAACAATCGAATCCAAACAAAATTGTCCCCAGCCGACCACCACCCACCCGACGACGTCAATAGACATTTTTAAAACTGTTATGCGTATATAGGTTATTAATATATGATTTCAATATTATTTCTTGCTTTTTTTGTGTACTTATTTTTTAGTTTCCTTTTTGAAATCGGTTTTTTTTTTGTTAAAAATTATTTTATTTCACGATTTTTAGTGATGGGTAGACCTAACAAGGATGCTTCTCGGATGAGGAAACGACGGCCTAGTAGGTAGTGGCTATACCTATGTAAAACTTCAATCTTAATAAGGTATTATTTTTGTACGAACTGAACATTTTGGTATATTGAACCGTATGAAGTAAGCCCAACAAAAGGTAACTGCTGTAAATCGTTGAGGAATTCCCTCGACTGTCTACGATCTCCATCATCAGACCTGTAATGGCACTTATTACCCATATGGGTGCAAAGTTTGGTCATCTAGGTACATATACAATAGGTACATATACATATCCAGGTACATATATAAAACAAAGACAATACTTTACAATGTCCGTACTTAACACTGACTAAACATGCAAATCGCAACACCATAAAACAAAATAAAAAAACAAACAGAAATTGCTTTTTTAAAAGAATGTTACATTTTGTTTGCAAATACTTTTCAGGCTTTTATATAGGACACGTCCGGTGCAGGTGCAGCGGCGAGCGAAGATAACACAGCCCTAAGAGGAAAATGGGGATGGATTATAGTTACCTTTTTTAGGGTTCCGTAGACAAATGGCAAAAAACGGTACCCTTAGGGATTTGTCATGTCTGTCTGTCCGTCCGTATGTCACAGCCAACTTTATCCGAAACTATAAGAACTATACTGTTGAAACTTGGTAAGTAGATGTATTCTGTGAACCGCATTAAGATTTTCACACAAAAATAGAAAAAAAAAACCAATATATTTTAGTGGTTCCCCATACTTAGAACTGAAACTAAAACATTTTTTTTCATCAAACCCATACGTGTGGGGTATCTATGGATAGGTTTTCAAAAATGATATTGAGGATTCTAATATTTTTTTTTCTAAACTGAATAGTTTGCGCGAGAGACACTTCCAAAGTGGTAAAATGTTTGTCCCCCCCCCCTGTAACTTCTAAAATAAGAGAATGATAAAAACAAAAAAAAATATATGATGTACATTACCATGCAAACTTCCACCGAAAATTGGTTTGAACGAAATCTAGTAAGTAGTTTTTTTTAATACGTCGTAAATCGTAAACCACAATTTACCTTTCATTCAATCAACTCAAATATATAAAAAAAACTTTTAACTTCACAAACATAAACGAACTACAAGAACTTTTATATTATGTTGCTTGCTGCTACGGAACAGCTATAATAACAGTTGCGAATGCCCCCCCGCCCGATGGAGCACGAGGCACGTCCTAACCGAGCCCGACGACCCCGTCGGGCTCGGTTAGGACGTGCTTAGGACGCCTGGACGTGTACCGTCTTGATGGTGGAAGGCCTTCAACATTATAGTTGGCAGCCGCCACAACAAGCGAGTTAGGGTGGTGGGGGGCATTATCAAAGTAACGTCGGGAGACGTCCTTGATAAAGTCTTTGATTGTGGGACGGAAGCCGGCGTACCGAGTCAGTCGCCTGCTGTCAGTCGCGTTGCAAACTGTGTGTGAGGTGCGCGTACCGAATGTTTTGTTAAATTTTGGTTATAAACCGAAGTAAAATGCCAGTTTGCGTAGTTAAACTGTTTAATAGTAATACTACAAGAATTAAATAAGAAGGACACCGTTCTTACACACACTACAATACTGAGTTGCCGCATTCACGGAGCTATTGTTTCTAGGTAGCGCGGTGTCTAGTCGAGCGCGCGAGACCAATCCTCTATCTAAGCCTACAACCCTACTTCTCCTAACATCAGGTGAAGCTTTGTCGTTGCCTACTCAAGTGAAAATAACCCTTTCGTCGGTGACGTCATAGTTTTTTCATCATGTCAGCCCCACTATGTGTCCTACTGATAACTTCGCTGATAATATTTAGTACTTGAATGTCATTATCGGAGTTCCCAGTTAGCTTATCATTATATTTTATTGGCTCTTAAGTTCTGATTATTTATTTATTTGTACACAGACAGATTACCATCAATACAGTCTATAGTTGTAACGCTAAATAAGTTAAGAAGGCTAGACAATAATCCAATAGAGTGTACACAACATGATTGAAATATTATAACTTAAATTAGATTAAATTATAAATTAAATCGTCGTTTTTAGTATTTTCCGTTACTTAGTATTAATGTTTCTCACCGTTTAAACCTTCCCTAAACCTCCACAAATATTTCAAAATCAAAAGAAGCCAAATCGGTCCAGCCAGTCTCGAGGAAAGGAACAGCATAACTTTTTAAACTATCATGGTCACTTACATTAGAATAAATATTATTAACGGGATTATTACCATGTTTATTGTAGTGTTTGAGTATCCGATATTTGGGCACAGTTGCATGCGCCATGATCACGGATGTACTCACGAACTGTGCCGAAATATCGGATACTCAAACACTATAATAAACATGGTAATAATCCCGTTAATAATATTTATTCTAAAGGAACAGCAATTGATTTATATATATATATATATATATATATATATATATATATATATATATTACTTAAACACTAACAAATACACAACAAAAGATTTGGAACAATAATAATCATGACTCTAAGGACAAGAACTGAATTGCTCATTTTACGTTGCGGCGTCTGATTAAAAGCTGCGTGTGTATGTGTGTGTTTGTGTGTACCTTCCTATATGTTTGTGTGAGTTGAGCATACTGTTTGCCGATGGAATGTGGATGTGATGATGAAGTGTCGGTAGGCCACCACGCGGGCCCAGAGCGGATCAGTGGTTGTTAACGATTGCAAATGCAGCCGGGACCAACGGCTTTACGTACCTTCCGAAGCACGGAGGAGCTCGAGATGATAAAAATTTGGTCACCCATCCGATGACCGGCCTTTGCGAAAGTTGCTTAACCTCAGCACTCGCAGACCAGGCGCTCCATTGCGCCATCGAGCTCCTTAACTCACGAAAACATTGAGAAGCTAACGTTCTGCATTCTTTTTATCTTACTTCTAGACAACTTAAATTGCTTACATTTCAGTTACAAGTTCAAGTTAAACTGCCAACAATTAGTCGAGTTTATTATTCAGAAAGTTAACTGTCTCCTCAGCCTGCGGACGAAGATGTTAATTATGTTAAATCTATATAAAAAGGTTGATTAAAGTGTACACTTAATTGAAATGAAATGAAATGAAATATATTTATTAGAACACAGTATAAACTTATGTACTTAAAACAGAACAAACAAATCATAATTAAAAGTGTGTTCTAAAAGGACTCTACACAGCATTTGTTGCAGTGGACAAAAACTACAACGCTGATCTTCCGTGGAGACCCCAGTCTTTGTAAATAAAATTATTTAAAGTACACCCTGCTACACACTACTTTTAAGTTTATACTGAAACCCCCTACCAACCTCACGGTTATAAAGTTAGGTGTCAGACATCCTTACGCAAGCACAAGGGACCATCTACGTCAGGTCATAACGCCAGATCAGAACACGCCGATACGCATCCTTCATCCGGTACTTAAAAGCACAGTGACATAAACATAAATATGAGCACATACATAAGGCGACGCACCGCTAAACAATAAATCTCATACGTTTTGATACGAGCGTTTGCGCCCCGTACCATAAGAAAAACTGTTTTTTTCCTTCAAATTAAAACTACAAATTGTTTAAAAAAAAATAACTACGTGTGTGTTAAGACTTATCTACTAAGAAAATTTAGATGCTTAAATCGGTCTGGTTAGCCTGTAAGTCAATTAAATGAAAAATCATGTTATCAAATCACTTTCATATGTTTTGTAATTGTTGGGAAAAATCAAAATCCCCGCACGTAAATTTCCAATGCGTTGCCTTAAGAGCGTTTACGCCGCACACTAGCGCCACTAATGAAAAAAAGACATATCTAGTAATTAGAGATAGAAAATCAAATTATGCTCAACAAACTATTTGAATGAAGTAATTTAGCATTTTTACCGCACCTAATAAACACCTCACATGTTATGGTTTAGTTAAATAAGACGTTACCTTACCGCACTGGGCTCATGTTTTTTTTTTAAATTTATTTATTCCAATAGTTATTACAAAAAACCATATATGCGATAACTTTAAAAACCACTAAGGTTTAAGCTTAAGTTATCGAGAGTTTACAATGAACAAGTAGGTATAACTTATTATAATTTTACACACACATACAATTAGGTCTTATAATAATATAATTATCCACAAACAGTTCTTAAGTAAAAAGTTACAACAAGTCTAGAAAGTGCTTTTTTAGTTTAAATTTAATGTTATTTTGTGTGACACTGTTTATTACTTCGGACGGCAAGTTATTGATGAGTCGAGAAACAAGGTTGTCGGTTATCCGCTCGCCGTACGCATTTTTCGCACGCGGCGTGCAAAGCCGATTCCTAGAAATAGCTCGAGTGTATACAGGATGCTCAATTGGAATTTTTAAAGACTCATTGAAAAATTGTTCTTTCAATAAAGTATATTGTACTTGAATATGAATTGGTAAAGTTTTACAGTGTTTGAAAAGACCATCAGCGTCGTCCCGGAATTTATATATTTTTTTTTTGAAACAATTGATTTACTTTGTGTGTGTGTGTGTGTGTGTATGTTTATGGCCCGTTCTCCCAGTGGTGTTGCCATCCATAGGGAAGGCTCGTGCCCCAGAATTAGGGAAAATTATCTGGTGATGTGATGTGAGGATTATATGTCGATGATGAAAGCTTGATTCGCAACGTTCACAAGCGACGTGGCTCGCTGGAATCAAGTTATAATTCCAGTAAAGCGAATCCTTGACCACTAACGCATGGGACTAGCGAACGCGTAACTTAGTTATGAGTGGTTCTGCAGGGTTGTCGATTGTACGGTGATTAAAACAATCAGTATCAAATTCCAAATTCCACGATGTAAAAAAAGAGGTGAAGAATACAAAGGTACATAAATATCCGATCCAATCCGAACCCTTCGGAGACTAGTAGGGCACGGGGACGCGCACTTTTAAGTGTGCGATGCCGTTCCCTCTAGAAATCCTCCGAAGGTGATTCGTTTCAATACGGCTTGAGGTACCCTTTACGTACCTCGCCGCCCCCAAAAAAAGCCTAGTGACTGTTTCTTTCTCTTTGCAGTTATTTTTTATGGATTATACGAGGTTTATGCCATTATTGTTTCTTCATATTCGCGATTCTGCACAAAATGAATTCCACACAACTGAATTTAATCACATGCGTTATAAGGTGTTCCGTTCACATAACTTAAAGCTCGCGACCATGATCATTTTTACCGCGGGAAAAGCGACTCACGCAGTCTATTTTTTTTTTAAATTTCTAAACGCGACTAGTAAGAAACGAGATAGTATAGAAGATAGATAGAATAAAAGATAAAGATAGATATTAAGATAGTATCGTGAAGTATAACGCATGTGATTAAGTTCAGCTGTGTGGAGTTCATATTGTGCAGAATCACGAATAGGAAGAAACAAGATTGCAAACAAACAAACAAACAAACAAACAAACAAACAAACAAACACACATTTATTGAAATGAAATGAAATGAAATATATTTAATTTGCGCTTGAGAAAGGTACATTTTTGGTCTTATTCTAGTTTTCTTCTCTTTCTCAGCTGACAATGTAGCATGCAAATAACTTTAAATGACAATGACTAAATATTCCAATTAATTACATACACATAAAAATACAAAATTAATACTCCAAAATGTCAAATACCAATTAAATTACATTATAATAAAAATACAAAATTAATTACTAAAAATTGTTGTACTAAATATTCAATTGGCACACACTACAAAATTACACGATATTCACAATAACAATACAGTAGAAATAATGACAGTGAAGCATTACGCATGTGATCAAATTCAGCTGTGTGGAATTTATTTTGGAATCGCCAATAGGAAGAAACAATAATGGCATAAACCTCGTATAATCCTTTTTTATGTTAGGCGGTTTTTACGAGTATATAATTGTTTTTTATATATAGTTGTTTTAGCAGTCGGGTTTTTGTTTTATTTTAATAATTTGGTTTATTATTTTTTTTTCCTTTTTTTATTTAGTGTATTCCGGAATTTATTATAGCCTATGTCAGGAGTGGCCAACTTGGTTAGACACAAGATCTACTGTTCACTGACGACACCCTGTGCGATCTACCAAATATGTTGAACCAAAACACGAAAGCAGTTGTTCAACACATTTCTTTAAATTTGGATTTCTTTCGTTGGAAACTTTGAAAATTTCTGTAAAAATAATGTAAAACAACAAGAAAAAAAGAAAAAGAAACAAAAAACAACTGCAAAATATAATTTACTAAGGACTATGGTTACAACAATGCTATTTGTTACCTTAATGCATTAACATGATATTGTTTAGATAAAAAAAATCGAATGTGACTTTATAAAAACTAGTGGTCGCCCAGTGGTCGAAATTCGACCGTAACTTAGCAAAACTGCACGGATGTATCCTAAGCAATAAAAAATTTAAAAAGATAGAATGTGAGTTTGGATTGGCATTGACAGATTTCGGCCGCTCCTCTTCCATTTTTGAAGTTTTTGAAAAATGTATATAAGTATGCGTGTGTGTCAAATACATGGTAGTGTGTGTAAATGTAATGTAATGTTTGTTTTATTGATTTGATGCATTTTTTAAGCATAATTTAAATAAAATATTAACATTCTGCACTCTTTCTCTATATAAACTATAAGTGTGCGAAATTTCATACTCCTCCGTCCGCGCAATTTTCGTGAAAGGTGTGGTCAAGATGAAAAGATGGGACTTCTTGGCGGGATAGTGAAGCGTCATGTCTGCGGTTTTGTCTTATTTTCCAAAATTTGTGTTATGTCTAATATTAATGTGAAATAATGGTGGATTATTAACCGTTAAGTGTTCGTGAGTGTGCAAAAGTGTTGGCAAATGAAACAAAGCAGTGCAACGTCACTTTTCAAATTCTCTCAAGAAGCTCGCGTGAGGACTTAGTAAAGCCCCACATCTTTACTGAGATACTCGAGGGATTGGGGGTATATCATTTCTCACTTCCCATTTCTAATATCATTCATCATCATTTATGGAAATATTGTTTATTTATGTATTACTTGTACGAAAAATTACTTTGACACTGGCTAAATGTTCTAATGGTACGAAGCCATCAACTAAAAGAAAAAAAAATGAAAAGATCCACAGAGTAACCGATGTAGATCTTGTATGCAGAGTTACTAAGTCATGATTATTAACTTTAATGTAATGCAATTCTATATTAAATATTTCTATTGTGACGTCACACCAAAATAAACAAGTCTCAGCCCTAGGGTTTAGTAACCTCTGTGTACTTACATTTATGATTACTGCTGCTTGCTTATGCGTGCCTAAAGCGCATAACTTCACTAATGGAAATTTCATTTATCATTGTATGAAAAAGTAAAGTTAATAACTATGTCTTAATAACAACACATACAATATCTAGACCGGACACACTTTGGAACTCTTCATTTTGACGACACCTTTCCGTTACACGTTGTATAGATAGCTATATTGCTTATCTATTAAATTATTATTTAATATATCAACCATTTCAATAATATTAAAATTTACTTTATGTATTACCTATTCCTTTTATTTGATAACGCCTCGGTGGCTTAGTGGAAAGCGCTCGGCCTGATACCCGAAGGTCCCGGGTTCAATTCCCGGGTCGGGCAAAGTGTTTTTCGGATTTTTCCATGCATAGCCCGGGTTTGTGATCACCAACCCGCATTTGGCAAGCGTGGTGATTAAGTCATTACCCATCAATTGTAGCGATGACTTGATTGCAATGATGTAAGTCTTTGCCCAGCAGTGGGACAGTTATAGGCTGTTTACTTTGCTACTTACTTTATTTGAAAATGCAAATAAATATTAAATATATTTATATCTCATAAAAGGGACAACCCTAACCTCTTGAGACTAGTTAGAAATGAAAAGGATAATATATCCAAGGGCAAACGGATTACGCCAAGGATTGTATGCCTTAAAACATTTGCGGTAAGGTCGCTTTTGGTACGCGTTCAACGTAACGAATTAATTTAATAATGAAGAAATTGTTTTTAATGGACAACGCAAATATGGCGCCTCATATTTTAGGCAAATTGGGAATGTATATAATTAACTTTGTTGCTGTCATCATGATAAGACTATCGGCTGAAAATACTCGGAGTATTTTTAATTACTAATGATTTAGTATTTGTAAAAATATTATGATCGGATGTTAATGACGGTAGTTGTTGACATTGAATGGGCGCCTTTGGCTTTCAAAGTAAAAAGTAAATAGTGTTAAACAATTTCGGCGGGCTGGTTAGAACCACGATAGCATTGGCAGAGCAGCTGACCCGGTATGTCAGAAGGGTGCAGGTTCAAATCCTGCTCGTGGAAATTTTTTCAACATTTGTGTTTTATTTTACTAATGATTTTTTTTTAAAAAATAGTAAAAAGAGACATCTGAATTCCTCGGAGAATCTAGTAGGGAAAAACACGTGTGATGCCATTTCCTATAGAACCCTTTAACGGTGTTTCGATTAACCCCTCAGAGAATCTAGTAGAGCACGGGAACACACGCACGAGTGCGTGATGCCGTTCCCTCTAGAAAACCTCCGAAGGTGATTCGTTTCACACGGCTTGAGGGAACCCTTTAAGTTTCTCGACACCACTCTCACCAAAATAAAACGGGGCTTGAGAAATACTTTAAGTTACTTGCCTCTAATTGTATAGGAATGGCCGTTGTTTGTCATTCACATATAATTTTTCAAGCGGCCGCTCGCGGTTTCACCCGCGTGGTTCCCGTTCCCGTGGGAATATCAGGATAAAAACTATATAACATTAAATTATAAACTATCTGTATGCCGAATTTAATCCAAATCCATTCAGTAGTATTTACGTGAAAGAGTAACAAACATCCATCCATACTCACAAACTTTCGCGTTTTTAATATTACTAGCGGCTGCTCGCGGTTTCACCCGCGTGGTTCCCGTTCCCGTGGGAATATTTGGATAAAAAGTATCCTATGTGTTATTTCAGGTTATAAACTATCTGTATGCCGAATTTCATCCAAATCCATCCATCCATTGCAGCGTGAAGAAGTAACAAATATACGAACATACATAAAAAACTTTCGCCTTTATAATATAAGTAGGATAGTAGGATTTAAAAAAAAATCTTATTTCAACAGTTGCTAAAAATTGAAATGAAACAACTTTTACGGATCTACTCGCGTTTATTTTACACATTACTTTTAATTAATGTTTATCCTGACGTTTCGAACCCTTTGCAGGGTCCGTGGTCACAGGGAGACTGAGGTGTTGGTCGTCTCATTTAGTTAGTAGCTTGTATACCCTCATTTAAATTTAATCAGGTGCGTTCCGTTTTACGCAGAAAGAGCTTACAGTATCTTTTGGTCTGGCAGTATGGTGTTGGGGCTGGGATTTAATATTTTGTATGATGGGATCCTAGGCTGGTGGTAGATTCCAACCATCTTCTCTATTGAAATTAGGATGTTTTTTTAATTTCAATAGCCTTGCGTATCATCCTAGGGATGAATCGTTGTTGTCTAGCGAGTATTTGTGGTTTTTCAGATCTGATGTAATGGTTGGGCCCCCTAGGGAATGTTCGCTTAAGTACTGCAGACTTATTTTCGCGCCTATGCTTGACTGCTTCTTGAAATTCCGTAAAAGTTGTTTCATTTCAATGTGTAGTGTTCGCGTAAACTTTAAAAAACAATAGTTGCCAAAAGTTTTTTTATCTATTGACCACCCAGGCCTCAAAACAATAACTAAAGCTATAGAAGGATGGCTAAAATAAAAATCGTGCAACTATGTTTAGTTCCGTTCTATCTTATGGCTAGAAAAGGAGGTTGGAGTGCGACAAATGGTTGACACTTAGTTTTTATTTTTTGTATTGTTATGTCAAACGGTCATCAGATAATCGGTGATCAAAAAAAATCTTGAGTCCTATAAAAAGTCACTATTTACATTACCTCAAATATGACGTCACTAATCTGGTGACACCTTTGCTATTTTAGTCTGGTTTCTATAGCTTTAGTTATTATTCTGAGACGCAGGCCACTACCAACGACTTAGAAATTGTACCACAGAGGTTTTAGCTTACCTAACATAAAACATCTAACTACATAAAGTCAGAAAAGTCGCAGAATGCTTATTTTCAAGTGACAGCACTTTTGCGGTGCAAACTGCTCTTAAGAACATCCATTTTAGCTACTTGCCTCTAGAGACTCATATTTGGTCAGGTTAAATGTTTTATCCGAGTAAAAGGTCACTCGCAGAGAATAGAATCAGCCAAATAAATGCTTTAAGCCGTGTGATTCGATAGCTGGATCACCAGATAAGAGGTTTCTCGGTTTATTTTAGCTCAGGAAATGTTTTTTAACTTGCAAACTCCTGCCGAGGTATTCTCTAAGGAGTTTGGCGTCCTTGAAAAGAAGCGTGCGTGAAAAGGTTTTTACGGAGTCAGCAACGGGTGAGTTCGTTAAACTTCTGGTGTTGGAAACATCCATCAAAATTAAATGTATAGCTGAGTTACAACTCTTTTGATTGCTGAAGTTAAGCAATTTTCGCAAAGGATAGTCTTCGGTTGGATGAGGAAAATTTATCACCTCAAGCTCCTTTGGAACGCCCGTAAAGCTGTCGGGCCCAGCTGCATTAGCAATCGTTAAGAGGCCTATCACAAAATGCGCGCGCTCGCGCTTTCAGCCCCCTGACTATGAGCTCTTATAGCATTATTATTGCAGTTGTGGAAAAGAGACACGAGTATATTCGCCACTACACGCGTCTCGTTTTCAGAACTGCAATAATACTGCTATAAGAGCTTGTGGTTACCCCCCAGTACTACGAGCGGCCGACGCATCGCAAAAGTAGCATTTTGTGCAGTTGTAATTACATTTATTTGAAGTTTAAAATTTTTTATCGTTCAAAAAAAATATATTATTTGAAATCTTATAAACTAACGTTAATTCTGGTGTACATTTAACTAATAATATTAATGGAGTAAGGAGGTAATTACAGCTAATTCTGAACATTTTATGGCTTTGAATGGGATTTTTTATGTAGAAATTCCATTCATATTTCGGGATTCCGAGGCCGCTACGAACTTAACCACTATTTAAGAGATATTATTATATATTTTTCATTTCGTTTGCTTAGTAAAGTAGTTCAATCCATGAGCTTGAAATTGCCGTCAGCGTATTTAATAGCTTCGTAATTTTGGCTTATATAAGTAAGTAAAAAGCCCTAACTGTCCCACTGCTGGGCAAAGACCTACATCATTGAAATCAAGTCATCGCTACAATTGATGGGTAATGGCTTAATCACCACGCTTGCCAAATGCGGGTTGGTGATCACAAACCCGGGATATGCATCGAAAAATCTGAAAAACATTTTGCCCGACCTGGGAATTGAACCCGGGACCTTTGGGTATCGGACCGAGCACTCTGCCACTCGGCCACCGAGGCCTTCGGCCACCGAGGCGTTATAAACAGAATAAATAGATAAGGGAAAATTGCAGAAAGCGAGGCCGCTACGAATTATACTAATAACTATTCTCCACCATACAATAAAGCAAAATTGTCTAAGGGTTTCAGTTTCTCGCCGAAATTTTATGCAAAAATCACGGTCGAAATGTAATAGGGGCCTTGACAACCACCAATCCACTCTGGGCTGGTGGTTCACGGCCCGTTTTCCCTGTGGTGCTTCCATCCATTGGGAAGGCTCGCCCAGCAGTGGGAACATGAAATAAGCTGGCGATGATGACGACCTTTTTTGCACAGCTGCAGCACACAGCAGATATGGCATGTTGGTTTTGAGAATTTTCATTTTTGCTTTTATCCTTTGTTTTATTTATTTATTTATTTTATTTAATAGGACAACCAACAAAATTAACACTAAATTAAATTAAAGTTGTTTGTTGTTTTTTTTTATATGTGTCTGTGGAGTTCAAATCAATGCATTTCAAAGACCTTGAGGTCCCCAGTTCAATTATTAGCAAAGGGTAGGTGCGGGGAGTACATTTTTTTACTCGGTTTGGTTGGTGATAGGGTTTGTCCGTCTGGCTGGCTACCACTATTTTATCGAAATACTTCGCCAAGATTTCTATCTATCCATGGGTTACGTTAACAGCTAACCATTAGGCACCGTATGCCTGATCATTAGTGATATGGAAAGAAGAAATCTTCATTTAAAATAAAAAGTTTTAAACTCAGCCAGCTCTCTTCAGCTGGTAAATGTAATTTGTTACTCCGCGCGCGTTCCTACAAAGCACTACTATTTTGTCATATTTTACCTACCATCTAATGTGTAACTGTATGTTATTTCTAATACTAATATTATAAATTTTTACTTTTTATTTTCAAGTGCTAATTGCTGCACTGAAGCTAAATTAAATATTTATAAAATTTACAAAATACAGTGAACAAATTAAACGCCTACCCGACCCAGCCAGGAATCGAACTTGGGTCTTCCGCAATCCGGGCGGCTGCACTGACCGCTATGCTACCGGGAAGGCTGACGTAAACGCTGAATTTTGTCACTGCTTTTGTAATCTTTAGAGTGCTAATAGCGGCACAGCGCGCCATCTATCCAACGGTCATTGCAACCGTTGGCTATGCAGATTCATCTTTGCAGATGAAATACTACAAATTTGATAACACAACGCTATAGTAAATTTTTACTTTTTATTTTCAAGTGCTAATTGCTGCACGGAAGCTTAATTAAATATTTATAAAATTTACAAAATACAGTGAAAAAATTAAACGCCTACGAAGACCCAAGTTCGATTCCTGGCTGGGTCGGGTAAATAAATAGATAAATAAAAGAAGAAATAAAAATTAAAAACTTGGATTTGATCCTTTAAACAGGGATGGTGGGACACCGAGCAACGAGAGATGTGAAAGGGTTAAGGGTAGGCCTTTACCCAGCACTTCGCTTATACGACGCATATTTGGACTGTGTATTCATAAATTGCGGACGTATTCTCCGGATATCAACCCGAGTGCTTTTCACTCAGGCATCAAGTCGATGTGAGGAAAGGGCGTGAAAAAAGACAAAAATACATTTTTTTGAAAGTAAATATCTAAGGAAATAGCCTATGACTGTCGCACTGCTGTACTGCACATGGAAGATATTCGAAAAAAAATCTGCTCATAAAAACCCGACTGCTAAAACAACTATATAAAAAACAATGATACTTGTCTTATTTTTATTATTATTAACTATAGTTTAACTTTGTTTTTTTCTAAGACAGGTTTTTGACTTTTACTAGTACTGTATGACATTGTAAAAATATATACTGGTAAATGGTGTTTTTGCAAACTTAAATATTTAATTTATTTTTTTTATTTTTTTTTGTGTTTTTTTACATGTTGTGACTGTCCTTTATATTTTGTGTTTTTAATTTGTGATGGAAAGTGTCCTTTCTTGATAGGGCATTTTCCAATATTTATGACGCTGTAAGGGAGAAAAGAGAATTTGAAATATGAATTTTGAATTTTGATATACTCGCAAAAACCGGGCTAACATTAATAAGTTGTTTTAGCAGTCGAGTTTTTGTTTTATTTTAATTTTTCGGTTTATTTCAAAATTTTTACTTTTTATTTATTAAGTATAATTCCGGATTTTTATAGCCTATGTCACTCCCACAGTCAAAACAAATCTAACGACACCTCATATGTTAAAATCCACCATGCCGTTTGGGCTGAAGGGCGTGCCAAATAAATAGACATACCTACATACATACATACATATATACATACATACATACATACATGTATTTAGAATCGATAACAGAACACGTTCCAACAGTTTTAGAATTTTTGTTTGTTTCTCTGTTTGTCTGTTTATTTTTTTTTTCGCACCACGCGAAAATGGCTGAACGGGTTTGGATGAAACTTTGCGCATAGGCAGACCCGGACTAGAACTAAGATACTTTTTACCCTGGTAAACATTCCTGTGGGATAGTGTAGACTTCGCGAACGAAGTCGCGGGCGACAACTAGTCTTATAATAAACCCGATCCGATCCGAACCCATCGGAGAATCTAGTAGGCTACGAGAACACGCATTAGCACGTGATGCCGGTCCCTCTAGAAATCCTCCGAAAGTGATTTGTTCCAAAAAAGCGCGGTGAAGCTGAAACTGTCGTCTGAGCCAATCAGGATACTCACTCAAGAAAAAAATCTTATAACAAAGTTCAAAATTCAAAAATATTTATTTGCATTAAATAGGGGTTCTTATATGATGTTACAAACTTATTTTAAATGTCCTAAACCTATTTAGCCATTTATGAATAGCATGCAAAAAATGTAAGGCACCTATTTATAAATACTTCATTTTCCATATTTAAAAAATTCATCCATGCTATAAAAAGTGTTTTCCATTAAAAACTTACGAAGCGATATCTTGAAGCTATTAAAGGGACGCTGTTTTATTTGACCCGGTAGTTTATTGTAAATTTTAATAGCCATATCTGGTGCATTAGATTAAAAACGTTTAGTTTTCGGGAGTATATCCACACATACACAAACATTAACACAAAGAGATACTTTTTGAATTTGCAGACAACTGATAATGTGTAAGATGTCGGATTAGGTTTTAATTTAATCTTACCTTTGTTGTATTCAACTGAATTTGTTGGGATATCTCCAATAACAGTAACGAGTATTGTAACTAGTAACTATGTACTCATATTGATGTTATTGTCACTGTACTTTTAATTAATGCTATGTACAGCGCGACGCCGCGCACATTTACACAAAACGGGTCTCCACTGAAGATCAGCGTTGTAGTTTTTGTCCACTACTGCAACAAATGCTGAGTGGAGTCCTTTTAGAACACACATTTTTATTATAATTTGTTTGTTTTGTTTTAAGTACCTTTATAAGTATGTACTGTGTTCTAATAAATATATTTCATTTCATTTTTCATTATATTGTGCCATAACTGGAAATCTGTTCTTAGACATATAACTTATGAATTCAGAAAGCATAACGCGAACGCTTAAAGCTTTATTTATACGGTGAGTCGACGTTTTTATTGATGATATATCGTTTGCCAGTTTATGGCGTCGTTAAGTGTTGAGCCTCGCCCAAACAGAAGCGGTCTGCGGTCGCGGGCTCGTTCGCGGTTGGATGTGGTAGTCACTATATAAGGGGCTGAATACTCGGAAATGCGCTTCTATAAGCATGTTTTCTATAAAAAATATGCGACATACACCGTCAAGGAAATATATGTTATAGTAGACTTCTATTAGCAACAATGTTATTGTTTCAAAAATGCAGATTTATGAAAATTTCTCAATAGAAAAATTTAAAGTGACCTCTAAAGAGTATCTCTATTAACATGATTAACTTTTTCTTTACCTAAAGTACGTCAACGAAATTGGGTACCTATCATCATCATCATCATCATCATCAGCTCATTTTATGTCCCCACTGCTGGGGCATGAGCCTTCCCTATGAATAGATAGGGAGAACGGGCCATAAACCACCACGCGGGCCCAGTGCGGTGCGGTGGTTGTTAACGACTGCTAATGCAGCCGGGACCAACGGCTTCACGTGCCTTCCGAAGCACGGAGGAGCGAGAGATGATACATTTTTTTTGAAGTGAAAACTTCTTTAGCGGCGTTGTACACTTTTTTTTGTAATGGGTAAAAAATGTTAAATTCGCTTCAGGACACGTGACCTGATCGAAAATTCGTAAGACGGATGGAGAGTAGACAGCCGGCGCGGTGTAGGAGAGGAAGTATCCTCCTCTCTTTCTACGGCGCGGCGAAAATGTATGCCTGCTGTTTCGTTTAGGCGGCGCAGGGCGCTTGCGCGAATAAATTGTCATGTTTGTGTACGATAGCACAATAAATAAATATTGTATTCTACCACATAAATGATAGTACTTTTATACTGATAATTGAAGCAATTCGTGCAAAATTATTCCCTGACCATTCCAAAATATCAAAATAGCACAACGTTAACCCTTTATCAGGCAATGGGAAGTATATTCCCACCACATTTTGAACCTTATGTCATTGAGATAAGATTGAAAACCAATGAAATATTCAAACATGTTACGCCTTATTAAGGGTTAATATTCAAGTTTTCACTTCTGCCGGCACTCCCGGAGTGCAACCCGTCGTTCTTTTTAAATAAGACAACATTTACATACATTGTTCTGATCCCAACAAAGTAAGTAGCTAAAGCACTCGTTTTATGGAAATCAGAAACAACGACGGTACCACAACCACTCAGACCCGACACAATATCGAAAAGATCGTTTTCGTCATTGACCCGACCAGGAATCGAACCCGGGACCTCAGAGTTAGTGCCGCCCAAAGTCCGGCGTGCAAGCCACTCGGCTACGGAGGTCGTAATTTTTGGTCACCCATCCGATGACCGGCCTTTGCGAAAGTTGCTTAACCTCAGCACTCGCAGCCGGGCGCGTTAACCACTGCGCCGTCGAGCTCCTCCTAGAGTACCTATACTTATACATTATACTTATTAGAAAAACGTTAATGTTTTGCAAAAACACAAATGTTGAAAAAATTTCCACGAGCAGGATTTGAACCCGCACCCTTCTGACATACCGGGTCAATTGAGCTATCGCCTTTGGCTTTCAAAGTAAAAAGTAAATAGTGTTGAATAATTTCGGCGGGCTGATTAAAACCAAGATAGCTCAATTGGGAGAGCACCTGACCCGGTATGTCAGAAGGGTGCGGGTTCAAATCCTGCTCGTGGAAATTTTTTCAACATTTGTGTTTTTGTAATTTGTTCGCAACAAAATTTGCGTTAAAAATTATACAAACATTTGTTAATGTTTTGTTTTTTAATAAAACATCTAGATTTTTAATAAATAGCGATTTTGAAGTCTTTGACTTGAATGTAGTGAATCACGCACTACTTGCATCCCTTTTTCTTGTAAGCAGATCCAGCACGCAAGTGTCTCAACACACTTCTCTTCTCTCTTCACGTCTCAACACACACCTGTGCGTTTGTGTGATGGGTTCGTAAGCAACGATCGGGAGCACGAAACGGTCTCGCCACAGTCTCTGTTTGGGAGAGGCTATCGGTTGGCTTTCTGGGCGGAGATATATATCAGAGGTTGGGCGACAGAGTATGTCATTTTTATGTTCAATGCAAGATGGCGCTGTCACCGGTGTAGTTTACTGCCTAGTCTAGTGGTTAGATAGATGGAGTTAGATTTGTAAGAAAAGAAGAAAAGAAAAAACATTTACTTGAACCGCATGACAAAACAAACTAGTGATCGAAATTCGGCCGTAATTTTATTAAGGCTGCACGGATTGTATCTTATGCAATGAAAAATTAAAAAAGATAGAATGTGAGTTTGGATTGGCATTGAGAGATTTCGGCTCAGAACAATAACTAAAGCTATAGAAGGATGGCTAAAATAAAAATCGTGCAACTATGTTTAGTTCCGTTCTATCTTATGGCTAGAAAAGGAGGTTGGAGTGCGACAAATGGTTGACACTTAGTTTTTATTTTTTGTATTGTCATGTCAAACGGTCATCAGATAATCGGTGATCAAAAAAATCTTTAAGTCCTTTATAAAGTCACTCACTACATTACCTCAAATATGACGTCACAAATCTGGTGACACCTTCGAAATAACGAAAGAAAAGGGACAATCGATCTCTTTCCAATACATCACTTAGGTTCATTAGTTAAAATAGTACGAACTGATGAATGAGTGTTGCTATTTTAGTCCGGTTTCTATAGCTTTAGTTATTATTCTGAGGATTTCGGCCGCTCCTCTTCCATTTTTGAAAACGGACAATGTCAAAACACTAATAACCTGCCCCAAAACTAGACACTGGCTAAATCGTAGCGAGAGCCATTTATCAAGAAATTGAATTGAATTGAGTATATTATGCGTGTGTGTCAAATACATATGCGTGTGTGTCAAAAACATGGTAGTGTGTGTAATGTTTGTTTGATTAATTGAATGTATTTTTATGCATAATTAAAAAAAAATTAAACATTCGGATAACCTTCTCTATATGAACTATAAGTGTGAGAAATTTCAAACTCCTCCGTCCGCGCAATTTTCATAAAAAGGGGGTACAAAGTTTTTGCTTCACGTATTAATATAATATAGATAATACATCAGTTTCGTGTGTGCTTCAAAATGCCCTCCGAAAAAAGAAAGTACACCTTTTTTTAATAATAACTAGCTGTGCTCGCGACTTCGTCCGCGTGGAATAGTGACTTTCGGCAGCATTTTTAATTTTTTAGGCTCTTTTCCCGTTTTTGCAACATTTTTCACTGATGCTTCGCTCCTATTGGTTGCAGCGTGATGTTATATAGCCTAAAGCCTTCCTCGATAAATGGACTATCCAACACAAAAAGAATTATTCAATTCGAACCAGTAGTTCCTGAGATTAGCGCGTTCAAACAAACAAACAAACAAACAAACAAACAAACAAACAAACTCTTCAGCTTTATAATATTAGTAAGTATAGATTAAGCGCTTGGCTTTCATTTCACCTGAATGCTAAAGTGACATCTCCGTAATGTAAAAAAAAGTAAGTAATTAGCCTATATACTATCCCACTGCTGGGCAAAGACCTACATCTTTGAAATCAAGTTATCGCTACAATTGATGGGTAATGGCTTAATCACCACGCTTGCCAAATGCGGGTTGGTGATCACAAACCCGGGCTATGCGTCGAAAAATCCGAAACACACTTTGCCCGACCTGGGAATTGAACCCGGGACCTTCGGGTATCAAGCCGAGTGATGCCACTCGGCCACCGAGGCATTACGTAAAGTATTTTTTATTTTATTTTATTTTGTTACTTGTTCTTTATGTTAAACTAGTGGCCGCTCGCGGTTTCACCCGCGTGGTTCCCGTTCCCACGGGAATATCTGAATAAAAAGTACCGGCGGACTTCGTAGCGCTTTGACAGTTTCCATCAGTGATTAAATTCTCTTTGGTTTCCATGACAACAAAACAAAAAAATCATTTTATATTGGAAAATTAAATTGTCGTTTTTAGTATATTTATAGTGTGATTCCCGTGGGAATATCAGGATAAAACTATCCTATGTGTTTATCCAGGTAATAAACTATCTGTATGCCGAATTTTATCCAAATCCATCCATCCGTTGCAGCGTGAAGAAGCAACAAATATTCAAACATACATACACACAAACTTTCGCATTTATAATATTATAGTAGGATTATGTGTTTGATATGTCGATACCAATTTATTTCTTCGTCCTTATCATTACTTGGCATCAGGTCCAGTGAAGGCTAATGCAGTACCTATAACAACTTATCCGGAAGGAATAAAATATATCTCAAGACACGATGGCATATCAAGTTTAAAAAAATCAGTCACCCATCCGAGTCTCGACCACTGGTTTAACATTTAAATAAAAAAATAAAAAAAATAAAAATATGTTTATTTTCTGTAACAATATTTTTGGTTTACATTATTTAGGGACAGGTGTCTGCTTTTAAGCTGTTAAGCCTGTTTCAGGAGATACCGCTCTTCCATAGCAATGGCTATCTTATTTAATAGTTATATTTATACATTTTATTTAATAAAAATTAGTAGGTATTTATTTATTTATTTATTTATTTATTTATTTATTTATTTCCACACTTACATCTATCATTACAGGATTAACCCAATACAATAGAGTAACTATTAATTTAATCATTTCATATTAATTACATTAAGTAGGTATTGAGTTTGATATTATAGTACCTATCCAATTTATACAAAAAAAATAAATAAATAATAATAATAATATAATCATTCTTCACTTATCTATTATAAATTTTAATACAACAAATAATTCAATAAATAATTTAATAAATAATAATAATATAATATAAATTCAAAATAATTTTCAACAACAATTACGATCACTTTACGATCGAACGAACGACGAACTACGAATCGACGAACAATTTACGATCGTTAGACAAAATGTATCAGCACTTACCTCCTCTACCCAAAGCTGAACAACTCTCCGGGAGAAAGCGGATCTTAAATCCGTTTTCCTACTAAACACGATTGCCAAGAAAATGTTTTCAGCGAAAGTACTTTTTGACACAATAAATTTTGTGTCCGCCTTCGGAGTTGCTTTTAAAGAGTTAGGGAACAATTATTGGCCCTGAGGGGGTTTGAAGTACAGTCGGCGGCAAAAGTCACCGCATTTTCGTTTTTTGAGAGAGATTGCTAATTGCCACTGGACATTTTCAGCTTAAACAACTTTACCAAAAGGTCTGTTTTCACTTTGATTAGTGCGAGTGCAGGTGATTAGTAATTGCGAGTGTTTAGTGCAGGTGTGTAGTGCAAGAAGTGTCCAATTTTGTCAAGTGGCTGTGTTTAGTAAATTCAGTTGTTAATTCACAAGCGAGCGTCCGACGCCTAACGCTAAACACTAAACACTGCTGTCCAGACGTGTGTAGTGCAGCGCAGTGCAGGCAGGCTGCGAGTGAGGGGAAAGGGAGGGCGCGCGGGACGTGGCTACTCGCAGTCCACTCGCAAAAAAATAGAACCCGCGTCTAATCACTTTACTACGCAGGTTACTAATCACTCGCACTAATCAATCGCTGTCCACACGAGTTTACTCCTAATCACTAAGCACCTGCATTCATCACCTGCACTAATCACTAATCAAAGTGAAAACAGGCCTAAAGGCCGTTTATCGGATGTGTCGCCAAAACTTTATCAAAATTCAAAATTCAAAATCATTTATTCAGTTTAGGCTACAAGTAGCTCTTGTGAATGTCACTATGCCATCGGTTCGTAAGTCTACTCTGGGCGGGAGATCTTGTACTGAGAAGAACCGGCAAGAAACTCAGCAAGTGTCCAGCTCTTTTCTCCCTTACAGCGTCAAAAATATTGGAAAATGCCCTATCATAGCAGAACACTTTCCATTACAAATAAACACAAAAAATATTATAAGACAACCACAACATGTAAAAAAAAAAAAAAAACAAAATAAAAAATGTAAGTTAACAAATTTACATCAGATAATTATGTAAAGGTTTCAATTTCCACAATGTCATACAGCACCACTACAGTACTCTAGTAAAAGTCAAAAATTGTTTATGTAAAACAAAGTCAAACTATAATTAATAATACTAAAAATAAGATAAGTATACAAGAGCAGACCAGCCTCCACAGGCGGTACCCGTTCACGAGCATGACATATGAATCAGCCATCGCTTCGCTCAACCATATTTTAGGGAACGTAACGACCCGACGCACACGCCACCAACGCAGAGACAATTAAGAGAGCATGACACACTCAAGATACTCTAAATAAAAACTTAATGATCTATTTAACGCAACGCTGTTTGTTATCTGTAGGACAATGCTGTTAAAATAAAAAATGTAAGTTAACAAATTTACATCAGATAATTATGTAAAAGTTTCAATTTCCACAATGTCATACAGCACCACTACAGTACTCTAGTAAAAGTCAAAAATTGTTTAGGTAAAACAAAGTCAAACTATAATTAATAATACTAAAAATAAGATAAGTATGCAAGAGCAGACCAGCCTCCACAGGCGGCACCCGTTCACGAGCATGACATATGAATCAGCCATCGATTCGCTCAACCATATTTTAGGGAACGTAACGACCCGACGCACACGCCACCACCGCAGAGACAGTAAAGAGAGCATGACACACTCAAGATACTCTAAATAAAAACTTAATGATCTATTTAACGCAACGCTGTTTTGTTATCTGTAGGACAATGCTGATAAAGGCTGTCATATCAGTATAAAAATTATAAAAATTAATTTTAATAAATTGATTCAAATATAATATGTGATTTTTATTATAACCAGGCTGTTTTATCATCTAAATATTCTTTGACTGTATAATAACCTTTTATAAGTAATAAAGACTTCACATGTTTTTTAAACTTATCTAAAGGTAAATCTAGTACAGAATTTGGTATTTTATTGTAATAGTGTATACCTTGCCCCAAGAAAGAACCAAGTACCTTCTGTAACCTAAACAGTTGCATTACAAGTTTTGTCTTATTTCTAGTATTGAAATTGTGTACGTCACCGTGTTTAGTAAAGGAGTTGATGTTGCAACGTACAAAAACTATACAATTATAAATATATTGAGATGCAACTGTCAGGACATCAATCTCCTTAAAAAGATTTCTTAGGGAAGTTCGTGATCCTAGTTTATAGATTGCTCTTATTGCTCGTTTCTGTAAAATGAATATAGTTTCAATATCAGCCGCTGTTCCCCACAGTAGGACGCCATACGACATGACACTATGAAAATAACTAAAATAAACTGTTCTAGCAGTTTCAACGTCTGTTAACTGCCTAATTTTTCTAATGGCATAAGCAGCAGAACTGAGTTTACCGACCAATTTCGATATATGAGGATTCCATTGAAGTTTTGAGTCAAGGGTAATGCCTAAAAAGACTGTAGAATCTACCAAATCTAATTGATCACTGTTTATTCTAATATCGGTTGGTTCATTTCTGACATTTGGTAATATAAATTTAATACATTTTGTTACAGTTTATTTTCTTAGCGTTAAGCTGTAAATTATTAATAGTAAACCAATGGAGTACCTCTGAAAGAGCTTTATTTACATTTTCATAATTAGTCCTATACCTAGTCACATTAAAAATGAGTGAAGTATCATCTGCAAATAATACAATTTCACAGAAATTCTCTACAAAGAATGGCAAGTCATTAATGTAAATCAAGAACAGAAAAGGACCAAGAATCGACCCTTGTGGAACTCCCATTTTTACATGAGAACCAGATGATTTAGTACCATTTATATCGACAGTTTGAGTTCTAGAGCTGAGATATGACTGTATTAAATTTAGTGCAAAATCTTCGAGACCGTAATAATGTAGCTTCAACACCAGAGTCCGGTGTTCAACGCAATCAAAAGCCTTGGACAAGTCGCAAAAAACTCCAAGAGCATTTTGAGACTTCTCCCAGGCATCAAATATATGTTTTATTAGAGCAACGCCTGCATCAGTAGTAGAACGACCCTTAGTAAAACCATATTGCTTACTATGTAAAAGGATGTTTGTGTTAAAATATGACATCAACTGTTCGAGTATAATTTTTTCATAAATTTTACTTAGCGCTGGTAATATTGAAATGGGCCGATAGTTACTGGGGTCTTCTTTGTTTCCTGATTTGAATAAAGGTATAACTTTACTATACTTCATAAGATCACGAAAGATTCCCTTATCGACACAGTTATTAAAAATTTCAGCAAGATACGGTGCAATAGAATAAATAATATTCTTAATTACTTTAATAGATATACCCCACAAATCACTCGTGTTTTTCATTTTAAGTGATTTGAATGTTTTAATAATATTCATTGAATCAATGTATTTAAATTGAAAGGAAAGATTACATTTTGGTACATATTTTTGGAGTAAAGTTTGTATCATCGCGATCTCCTCTCCTTCGGAAGATACGTAAAGCCGTTGGTCCCGGCTGCAATAGCAGTCGTTACCAGCCACAGGGCCTGTATTTTGTTCATGCCCCGTTCTCTCTGTGGTGTTACCATCCTTAGGGAAGGCTCGTGCCCCAGCAGTGGGCACATAAAGTGAGCCGGTGATGATGATGATTTATCAAAGGGGTCGAATTTCAATTACTGGATACCCCTTTTTTGGGTGAAAGACGTGAGAGGTATGTATGTATGTATGTATGCATGTATGTATGTATGTATGTATGTATGTATGTATGTATGTATGTATGTATGTGTGCATGTATGTATGTATGTATGTATGTATGTATGTATGTATGTATGTATGTATGTATGTATGTATGTATGTATGTATGTATGTATGTATGTATGTAAGTATGTAGGTATGTATGTATGTATGTGTGCATGTATGTATGTATGTATGCATGTATGTATGTATGTATGTATGTATGTATGTATGTATGTATGTATGTATGTATGTGTGCATGTATGTATGTATGTATGTATGTATGTATGTATGTATGTATGTATGTATGTATGTATGTATGTATGTATGTATGTAAGTATGTAGGTATGTAGTATAGAGTCCTAGTGGAGCAGGATGGTGCCGCATTTGCCAACCCGCAAGTTGCCTTTTCTCACCTTATGTTGAAGAAAGGTTTAACGAGGTATAACACAAAAGTTTTCAAAAACTTTTGTTGTTAACCGTAACAGATTGTGAATAAGGAAGTAAGGAAGGTATAATGTTGAGTGAGCGAGAGAGGCGATAGGGCATTGCTATAGCAATGCAATACTCCAGAAGCCCTACAGTTACTAATTGCAAAAAATGTTTTAGGGAAGTTATGATTGAATGGTACTGTGTTACATATTTCGGTACTTTATTTTGTAACTTGTTTGACGACCTCCTTGGTCGAGTGGTTTGTACACCGGTTTTCATGGTGACGCCATCTCTGGTTCGATCCCCGGTCGGGTCAATTTAGAAATTATTGTTTTTCTATATTGTCTCGGGTCTGGGTGTTTTCTATGTATAACAAGTATATATTTTAAGTATGTTTATCCGTTGTCTAGTAACCATTTAACGAGTTTCATAACGAAGCTTCTATTGGGCTAGATAATAGGTGTGAGTGTAGGAAAGTTTATTTATAGTTTATTTATTTAACTAGTGGACCCGTCGGACTTCGTACCGCTTTGACAGTTTCCATCAAGTGATTAAATTCTCTTTGGTTTTCATGACAACAAAACAAACAAATTTTGTATTGGATAATTAAATTGTTGTTTTTAGTATATTTATAGTGTGATTTCCTTAGGAATATCGGGATAAAAGCTATCCTATGTGTTAATCCAGGTTATAAACTATCTGTATGCCAAATTTCATCCAAATTCATTCATCCGTTGCAGCGTGAAGAAGGAACAAATATACAGACATACTTATACACAAACTTTCGCATTTATAATATTAGTGTGATTGTGTCTATGGATCACCATCCCGCAAATGGCAAGCGTGGTGATTAAACCAATACCATCAATTGTAGCGATAATTTGATTTCAATGATAAAGGCCCAGCAGTGGGACAGTGCTATAGGCGTTTTGCAATCTGATAGGTACTAAAACAACTTTTACGAATCTACTCTTGTTTAATTTACACATTACTTATTTAATGTTTATCCTGACGTTTTGAACCCTTTGCAGGGTCTGTGGTCACAGAGAGACTGAGGTGTTGGTCGTCTCATAATTAGTTGGTAGCTTGTATACCCTCAGTACCGGAAAGCGCAGTGTGGGCAGGCCGCCAACAAGGTGGACCAACGATCTGGTGAAGGTCACGGGAAGCCGCTGGATGCGAGCAGCACAAAACCGGTCGTTGTGGAGATCCTTGGGGGAGGCCTTTGTCCAGCTTTGGACGGCTTTTGGCTGAGATAATGATACCCTCATTTAAATTTAATCAGATGCGTTCCGTTTTAAGCAGAAAAAGCTTACAGTATCTTTTGGTCTGGCAGTATGGTGGGGCTGGGATTTAATATTTTGTATGATGGGATCCCGGGCTGGTGGTAGATTCCAACCATCTTCTCTATATAAATTAGGATGTTTTTAAATTTCAATAGCCTCGCGTATCATCCTAGGAATGGATCGTTGTTCTCTAGCGAGTATATCCGTAAAAGTTGTTTCATTTCAATGTGTAGTGTTCGCGTAAACTTTAGAAAACAATATCTGATAGGTACTGTTAAAAAATACTTAAGAGTAAGCACTTGACCTACATCCCACCTGATAGAGACCGAATGCGGAAGCGCATTTCACCCGGAATCCATAAACTATATATAATAAATAAACTATATAAGTGAACTACTGGTATTCCAGGCCAAGCTGGAAAAAGTGGCACCTGTGCGGCTGAACGGGGTCGCTCTTGATAGGGTGAAGCAGTTCAAATACCTCGGCGATGTTGTCACCGAGGATTTGAAAGATGACGGGGATATTGAAAGGGAAAGGAGAGCGATGGCGGGCCGCTGCAACATGTTGGCTCGCAGATTCGCACGATGTAGCGCAGAGATAAAAATAACGCTTTTTAAAGCGTTCTGCCAAACCTTGTACACGTGCAATCTGTGGGTCAGCTATACTCAGTGGACCATCAACGCTCTCCGAGTACAGTACAATAACGCCTTTAGGGTGATGTTGGGGCTCCCGCGCTACTGCAGCGCGTCCGCGATGTTCGCGCACGCGCGCACAGACGGGTTTCACACGGTGCTGCGGCGCCGCATCGCCTCCCTCCAGCGCAGGGAGCACCAACGTCATCCTAATGGTGCTCAGAGAGAAGCCGGATTGTCCGCTGCAGAGGCACTGGGTGCAGGCGCATGTGCAGGTGCCCGGTGTGTCTGCGGGGGGTCGTTACCTACCCTAATTATTAATTTTATTTAATTTCCTAGGATTATTTTTAATTTAAATTTTATTTTGAATTTTATTTAATTTTGTTTTGATTTTCATTTAATTTGGTTTTTTTTTTGTAATATTGTGTGTTTTTTTATTTTGATTTTGATTTTTTTTATTTTTATGATTTTAATTTTATTTTAATTGGTATACGATTTTAATTATTAATTATTTTTTAGTTATAAGTTTTGTCAATCAACTGCTTACCTACTTATATAGGCACAGCCTGAAATAAAAGTATTTTTTATTTTTTTTTATAAACAAGGAACTGGCTACTTTAACTGCCGGAATACAACAATTAGATATTTATTGGTGATAAGATGGTGGTAGCTAGCCAGGTGGACAAACAAGTCCTACTACAAACCAAACCAAGTACACACATATCATCATCTCAGCCAAAAGACGTCTACTGCTGGACAAAGACCTCCCCCAAGGATCTCCACAACGATCGGTTTTGTGCTGCTCGCATCCAGCGGCTTCCCGCGACCTTCACCAAATCGTCGGTCCACCTTGTCGGAGGCCTGTACACTGCGCTTTCCGATACGCGGTCGCCACTCCAGGACTATCCCGCCCCAGCGGCCATCAGTCCTGCGAGCAATGTGCCCTGCCCACTGCCACTTGAGCTTCGCAACTCTTCGGGCTATGTCGGTTACCTTTGTTCTTCTGCGGATCTCCTCATTTCTGATTCGATCACGTAGAGAAACTCCAAGCATAGCCCTACACACACATATACAGAACACATATAACCAAGTAAGCTCATAATATTTAGGAGAAAAATAAACAATTGTGCAGTTAAGACATAGTAATAGTATACATTAGAGAATACATAATTATAAATGTAGTTTTTTTTTTGGAGAGAGACTGCTGATTGCCGAGGGGCATTTTTAGCTTCACCGGGCTTGTTTTAGGGGCGGCGAGGTACGTAAAGGGTACCTCAAGCCGTGTTGAAACGAATCACCTTCGGAGGATTTTCTTAAAAGTGCGCGTCCCCGTGCCCTTCCAGAGTCTCCGAAGGGTTCGGATCGGATCGGATCGGATAAATGTAGTATCACAAACCACCCCGTGTGAAAAGATAAGACAAATTATTGCGTGTGTGGTTGGGCAGCGCAGCGCTAGGCTGTGCGAACCCCACGCAAATTGTTAGCCCTGTTGAGGGTGGATTGTAATGACCATATTGTTTGACTATTTTTAATTTTTATTTTTCTGTATATTGTGAGCGCTAAGGCGGTGAGTGCCGGTGTGTGAACAAACCAATATTGGTTTTTATCACACTGCTTCGATCTATCTATATATTAATGTTAAATAGCTTTGTAAATTTTAATAAATAAATAAATATATTTCCGCTGGGAATTGAACCAGGTACCTCTAGGTCTCGGACTGGTGGCCTTAATCACTAGACAAAGGTGGTTGTATTAATGGTTATCGATACTATTAAGGGTGCGCCGTCCGTAAGTGACAAGTGTCATATGTTTTATTTGAAATGTCGTCGTCCATATTTATTTGATGCCGCGCGGCCATACTAATTTTGTATGGGGAATTTAAGGTGCTTAAAAAATAATTATTTAAATAACCACTTGATGAATCGAAAATGTAGTCTAGCAATTTGTAGTTTATCCATTGATGATTGTTTAGACAAAATCAGAGGTACAATAATTTAGATAAACTATAAGAAATCTACTAAACGCCGCCACTCGTTTTCATGATTTTTGCCCAACTTTAAATGATATTGTAGAAAAAACTATAGCGTGTTATGAATTTATGGTTCTGACAAATTGTAAACACGTTCCCTATGATACTAAATATATATTTTGTTCATTTAATACGACAGTATTTTCAATTATATCTACTTAACCGTAACTGCATTTTTGGCATTTTTTTGTCGGCGCACCCTTAATAAAGAGGTAACGATAGTGACCTTGTTTGTTTATATGTCGGGGCTAATCACAGAAACTACAGGTCCAACTCCAAAAATTCTTTCACTGATAGAAAGCTTCATTCCTTGCGGGTAACATCCTACTAATACTCGTATTATAAACGCGAAAGTTTTTAAGTATGGATGGGTGTTTGTTACTCTTTCACGTAAAAACTACTGAATGGATTTGGATGAAATTCGGCATACAGATAGTTTATAACCGGGAATAACACATATGATACTTTTTATTTAGATATTCCCACGGGAACGTGAACCACGCGGGTGAAACCGCGAGCGGCCGCTAGTAGGCTATTTTTTATTTAAAACAGACTGTTTATCTGTAAATCTCAAATCTACGTGGACGAAGTCAAGAGTAAAGTACTGGTCACACAAATATAAATGCGAAGTTTGTGTGTATGTATGTGTGTATATTTGTTGCTTCTTCACGCTGCAACGGATGGATGGATTTGGATGAAATTCGGCATACATATAGTTTATAACCCGGATTGAAACATAGGATACCTTTTATCCCGATATTCCTACGGGAACGGGAACCACGCGAGTGAAACCGCGAGCGGCCGCTAGTAGTTTATTTTTTTTAAGCAAATTTTGTGTCGAATAAACAATTTGTTGTGTTGATTAATTGCAGTAGACACAAATGTTGAAAAAAGTTGATATGTTGAATGGGCGCCTTTGGCTTTCAAAGTAAAAAGTAAATAGTGTTGAATAATTTCGGCGGGCTGGTTAGAACCACGATAGCTCAATTGGAAGAGCACCTGACCCGGTATGTCAGAAGGGTGCAGGTTCAAACCCTGCTCGTGGAAATTTTTTCAACATTTGTGTTTTTGTATTTTGTTCGCAACAAAATTTGCGTTAAAAATTATATAAACATTTATAATTGCAGTAGGTTGGACAGAGCTAAGATAGCTTAGTTGGTAGAGCACCTGACTCGGCATGTCATTGAATCCGGCTAGATAAAAATTGTTCAAACTTTTTTTTTAAAATGGCGGTTATAATAATATTGTGTTTGTCTCAAATAAATACTTTTCTCTCTTAAAATATGCTAGGCGGCATCCTTTTCGAATGCATTTCGCAATTGAAGACGAGGTCTTCGACCCTCGCGTGCTTGCTACGAATAAACACACAGACAGTAGCGTTTTGTTACTACAGTTTAAGTAACTGCTGTGCTCCGTGGAATCCTAATATTGTCTGTGGTACAAAAACAGTTTATAGGTGTAAGATTCTCTCCTTCACATCAACAGCTCATTTTATGTCCCCACTGTTGGGGCACAAGCCTTCCCTGTGATAGATAGAGATAACATAGGCCATAAACCACCACGGGAAACCAGCGCAGTCCAAGCCCTAGGGGGGGCTTCGACCGTGCATTGCACAGGTCCCCACTGAGGGCCGACGCCCAGTATGTCCCGGCGCGTCGGCTACCCGTCTCACCAAATGACGGGTCAAGTGTGTCCGCCCATCGTTTTCGAGGGCAGTCACCCGCCCCAATCAGGGGCGGAAGAGGGGCTCGCCCATCTCCAGAGCGAGCAGTCACCGACGGGGTTGTGGAAGTGTCTGAAAGGGTTCCCATGACCTCGTCAGGCTCTACCATGCCGGCGTTCGATGCGTCCTCCTCAGATGAGGACGACGCGATAATCGCCGGTCTGCTGGTTCCAAGGTGACGAGAGGACATCGGAGTGGTTTTTACCGAGGCGGCTTCGACTCGCTTTCTCTAGGGCTTCGGCCCTGGAACAGAGTCTAGGCCATCCTCGGACAGCCAGCGGGACCCCTCATGCCCGCTGATGCGCCTGTTTGCAGGTTTTCCACTCCGTATCAAAAAAAAAAAGGCCATAAACCACCACGCGGGCCCAGTGCGATACGGTGGTTGTTAACGACTGCTAATGCAGCCGCGACCGACGGCTTTACGTACCTTCCAGAGGAGTTCGAGATAACAAATTTTTGGTCACCCATCCGATGACCGGCTTTTGCGTACATTGCTTAACCTCAGCACTCGCAGACCGGGCGCATTAACTGCGCCATCAAGCTCTTCACTACACTCTCGTCAACGCTAAATAGGACTATTCGGAGAGCTAAAAGCTTTCCGCGGTACGGTGAAACGTAAAAAAACATTCAAGAGTAGTCTAGGGAGAGCGGTCTCGTATTTCCAACGCCTATTTTCGGTGAGGTCAGACGTAGTGTCGCGAAAAACTGAAATGCATAGTGATGTAGCTATTGGCGGTCCCATGGGGCAGACGAGAGATGGGAAAGCGGTTTTCGTTCAGTAATGGTGTTTCTGAGTTGTGTTTGCTGGGTCAAATTTTTTTCAAGTTTTGGCACATCTGACTTTTGCTTTGAGAAAATGTTTTGTTTTAATGCTACGTCTCTTAATTAATTTAAATTCTCTGATCAGTGATTCCCTTTCGGCTTGGCTCTTAGCAAAGTCCGTCAGCATATTATGTTGCACATCTTCAATTTTAACACAAGATCTGCAATTATTAATAAATAGGTCCTTACCTATGAAATTGGAGTTTTGTATGAAAATTTTATATAAAATTTTATTTTTCATACTAACGTTTTTTAAATTTTCTTAGCATCTATTTATTTTAATACTATAAAAATTGTAGAGTGTAGTGTGTTTGTTTCACTAGCTAAATATAGCAGACATTAAAAAAAATCAAGTCCCTTCAAAGCTACAATGAAACAAAGGACAATACGGCGAACAAAAATGTTAGACATTTAAAAAAAATTGGGCGATAAAGACACAAAATTAATAATTACTGAAGTCTAAGTAACATAGTCCTAATTAAAGGTGTATAATAATATGACGACCTGTGACGGTCGAAATATTATTTTGTTAATTTTATTTGTAAATTATTTATTTATTTATATTTTTTACGTTGATTTAATATTTTGTAATAATAATATACAGTATTTTCAAAATGAGTTTCATTTTTGCTATAGTAAGGCGACGCCGCACAGCTTACAATAGCTTGCAAGGGTTTCAGTGCAAACTGTTTCTTTGTCTGTCAAAATGTTTCTCTGTCTGTCTCTCTCTCTCTTATAGAAAGCAAGCCAGATATTTTCATTTCTATTTCGACGATTATTTTTGTTGAGTGTATACAGGTTTTTTGTAAATAATAAATAATAAAAAATAATAATAATAATGAATCCTGACAGTGTTTCTGCACAAGTTCCGGATATTGCTGATGGAGTTAGGTAAGTAGAGATTATATACAGATAATAATAAATGCTTTTGTATTTTTAGCAAGTACGCACTATAACCTAAAAAAAAACCAAAAAAAAAAACCAAAAAAAAAAACAAAAAAAAACAAAAAAAAAACAAAAAAAAACAAAAAAAACAAAAAAAAAACCAAAAAAAAAAACCTACTAATAAAGTTTATATAACATTATATTTGTTAATAATAAAAAAAATATTATTATAACTTAAAAAAAATAAAATTTTATTACAATTCCTTCACTAATTAATCGAAAGGAACTTCGTTCCATCCGGGTGTCCCTTGACACCTCTCAAGTTTTTTTTATATACTTTTGACCTCATTAAGTACCCGTGAAGTTTTTTAACGAATAAAATATTTGACTTGACAGTGATTACGTTAACGATAACGAGAGTAAATAAACGAAACGAAAAGTAAATAGTGTTGAATAATTTCGGCGGGCTGGTTAGAACCACGATAGCTTAATTGGGAGAGCACCTGACCCGATATGTCAGAAGGGTGCGGGTTCAAATCCTGCTCGTGGAAATTTTTTCAACATTTGTGTTTTGTAAAACGAGAGTTATCTGTATTATAGAGGTAAAATTTGTATCTTTGTTTGTTGGTTTGTTTGAGCAGGGTATAACGACTGGTCCAAATTCCAAAAGTTCTTTCACTGATAAAATTCTACATTCCTTGCGGGTGTGGGTATAGGCTATATTTTATTTAAACAAATGTACTAAAAGCTAAAAAATTGTTCGTTAGTTTTTAATTGTACTATAAGCTAAAACATAATTCGGTAGGTCCTAGGTACAGGTACAGGTAAAAATTTTTTTACCTGTACCTGTACCTAGGACCTACCGAATTATTTTTTAGCTTTTAGTAAAATTTTCAATAAAACCGTTTAACTTAAAAAAAATATTCAATTTTTTTTATTTTCAAGTTTTTAATTTTTAATTTTATTTTCAAAAAGAACTATTCTACTAATCAAGCCCTTTCATTTGATACCAAATTTCAGATCAATCCGTCAACAGGAAGGGGGTCAAATTTCAATTACTAGATTTGACCCAACGTTACAGGGCCAGCTGAATAAAACCGTTAAAACCGTAATTCTTTTCAAATCTTCTCTGAAGAAGTCGCGAGTAAAGTGCTAATATAAAATAAAAACGCTTACCTTGAGTCTAGTATGTTGCTCTTCAGAAAATCTGAAATACAAATAAAACAGTTTAATAAATTATGCTTTTTTATTATTGTTTTTCCTTAGAGATAAGCACTTAGTCATCTTCACCTGATGATAAGTGATGATAGGACGCAGGCGGAAGTGCACTTCACCCGAAACCCTCATATTTAACTGTACGCAAACAACAAGATAGTTGTAGCTAGCCAAGCGTACCTATAACAAGCCTATTAAATGTCGGAGACATGGCGCTAGCATCGCTTAGAAACGACAAGTATAGTCTATACTTAGTGTGGTCTGCGCTTAGAACAATAACTAAAGCTATAGAAGGCTAAAATAAAAATCGTGCAACTATGTTTAGTTCCGTTCTATCTTATGGCTAGAAAAGGAGGTTGGAGTGCGACAAATGGTTGACACTTAGTTTTTATTTTTTGTATTGTTAAGTCAAACGGTCATCAGATAATCGGTGATCAAAAAAATCTTTGAGTCCTTTATAAAGTCACTCACTACATTACCTCAAATATGACGTCACAAATCTGGTGACACTTTCGAAATAACGAAAGAAAAGGGACAATCGATCTCTTTCCAATACAACACTTAGGTTCATTAGTTAAAATAGTACGAACTGATGAATAAGTGTTGCTATTATAGTCCGGTTTCTATAGCTTTAGTTATTATTCTGAGGTCTGCGCAGCCTATGTTGGTACGCGAAACGTCAACGTCAGTTGGCGCGACAACAGACTGGACACATTTGAACGGAAGCGGCCGGAGAGTACGTACGCACAGAACTCACTTCGTTTCTGAAATCCATTTGCATCGGGCAACTGTTTCTAAGTTATTTAATTGTGATGTTAAAATAACATTATAGTGACTGTAAGGAATACGACTGCGTCTTTATTTTGAAGATCCAAGATTAACTGTGTTATCAACAAATCCGAGTTTGCTCGACCGTCCTACCTACAAACAACCTCGCCGCCGACATATAAAACATGAACCAAACGGAGTACAAACATACACCCCTCGCTGGGAATCGAATTCGAGACCTTTGGGTCTGTGAACGGTTGCCTTAATCACTAGATCACAGAGACGGGTACATTAGAAGCGTTGGTAGCCGAAGGGATAATGTGGGTTGGATTCTAAACGAGAAATCGTTGTTTAATCCCTATATAGAAAACTGAGTTACTCGGTCGAAGGCTTTCCCAAAATCCAAACTGGTATTAAATTCAGTAGTTTAGTCTAAACTAATTTTTAGGTCTAAACTAATTTAACTAATTTTTTTGTAAATTTTATAAATATTTAATTTAGCTTCAGTGCAGCAATTAGCACTTGAATATAAAAAACTAAAAATTTACTATAGCGTTGTGTTATCAAATTTGTGGTATTTCATCTGCAAAGATGAATCTGCATAGCCAACGGTTGCAATGACCGTTGGATAGATGGCGCACTGTGCCGCTATTAGCACTCAAAAATTACAAAAGCAGTGACAAGGATCCTGCAAGGATTCAGCGTCTACGTCAGCCTTCCCGGTAGCATAGCGGTCAGTGCAGCCGCCCGGATTGCGGAAGACCCAGGTTCGATTCCTGGCTGGGTCGGGTAGGCGTTTAATTTTTTCACTGTATTTTGTAAATTTTATAAATATTTAATTTTTAGGGTTCCGTACCCAAAGGGCCAAACGGGAACCCTTTTACTAAGACTCCGCTGTCCGTCCGTCCGTCTGTCACCAGGCTGCATCTCATGAACCGTGATAGTTAGACAGTTGAAATTTTACACAGATGATGTATTTCTGTTGCCGCTACACATATTAAAAATACAGAATAAAATAAATATTTAAGGGGGCTCCCATACAACATACATGATTTTTTTGCCGTTTTTATAGTTATCTAGCTGAACAGCGGACTTCGTACCGCTTTAACAGTTTCACGTTGACAGTTTCCATGACAACAAAACAAATAAATCATTCGAACAGAACATCCGTATCCCATGATGGAGCCCTATAGCAGCGCCACCTACCGGTCCAATTGTAAATCTAAACCATTCTCGAATCCACTTGAACACACACAAAAAATTTCATCCAAATCGGTCCAGCCGTTTAGAAGGAGTTCAATTTCATACACACGCACAGAAGATTTATTTAAATAAAGATGGTACGTAACCCTTCGTGCGCAAGTCTGACTCGCACTTGGTATTTAGTTTTATGATTTACAGTTTTGACGTCAATAATGGCGCTCATTAGGGGAGGCCTATGTCCAGCAGTGGACTAATATAGGCCGATGATGATGATGATGAAGTGCCTGTGGGACTTCTTGGCGGGAAAGTGAAGAGTCATGCCTGCGGTTTTGTTTTGATTTCTAAAATTTGTGTTATGTCGAAAATTAATGTGAAATAATGGTGGATTATTGACCGTTAGGTGTTCGTGAGTGTGCATGAGTGTTGGCAAATGAAACAAAACAGTGCAACGGCACTTTTAAAATTCTCTCAAGAAGTCCGCGTGAGGATTTAGTAAAGCCCCACATCTTTACTGAGATACTCGAGGGGTTGGAGGGTATAACATTTCTCACTTCTCATTTCCATTATCATTCATCATCATTATCAGGAAGGAAATATTGTTTATTTATGTATTACTTGTAAGAAAAATTCTAATTATTTTTTTATAACTTTTGACTATAGCTCTGTTACTCTACTGACGTGACTGACTACTACAACGAGCCTTCCATGTCGATGGGAACGTCACAGACAGAGGCCATAAACCACCACGTGGACCCAGTGCGGGCGGTGGTAACCACTGCTTCTCGAGACCAACGGCTATGCGTGCCTTCCAAATTACGAAGGAGCTCGAGACGATAAATTTTGGTCACCCATCCGACGACTGGCATTTGCGAAAGTTGCTTAACTTCATCAATCGTAAACCGACTGTTTAAATTAGATTCAGTGTCAACAGCGTCGTTTAAAGGAAAGGCCTTCTCCAAAAGAGCGAGGGCTTTGTCCAAATCTCTATGAAATAAGTTTGTCGACGTGATCTCGTTACGCAAAATAACTTCGTGTTGGACTCGCTGCGTTCCTCGAAAACAAAATGGCGAATCTACTTTCGAACGAAGGTAATAAAGGAGTCTATTTCTTTACTTCTTTTCTTGAAAATATTTTGTTTCGAAAGTTAGAGACAATTTAGCCAATTCCTCAGTAGGCTCCGGGCAAATATGATTTATCTATTTAAAAAAGACAATGTGTTGAAAAAATTCCACGAGTGGAATTCGAGCCCGCATGCACATGTCAAGTGCACTACATGATACCCATTCCTCTATATATTCTCTATGGTTTTTAAAGTCAAAGGGAAGTGACTTCAACAGACCTCTTGGAAACAAAAAGAAAAGGACCGAACTACAATATCATTTTGTTAAATGAGACTCAACTCTATTGTCATGAAGTCAAAGTCAAAAAGTCTCAAAGTAAAAGTCTCAAAGTCAGTCTCAAAGTAACATCACGTGAAAATGGCTGAACGGATTCGGATGAAACTTTGCACATAGACATACCATGACTCGGACTAGGATATAGGATACTTTTTATCCCGGTAACAGGCTAATGAAAATTAGAGTAAGAGTAGATAGTGTTGATTAATTTCGGCGAGTTGGATTCAACCACGATAGCATAGTTGGTAGTGCACCTGACCCGGCATGTCATGGGGTGCGGGTTTGAATCTCGCTCGTGGATTTTTTTCAACACTTTGTTTTTTTCATATTGTAATTTGTTCGGAACAATATTTACGTAAAATTATAATATGTAAATAATCATGATTTATCTAGCGAGTATAGTGGCTCCAGTTTTTAAATTGTTTGATAATTAAAAATAGGATAGCTCGATGGCGCTGTCTTTAACGCACCCGGTCTTCGAGTGCTGAGGTTAAGCAACTTTCGCAAAGTCCGGTCATCGGATGGGTGACCAAAAATTTTTCGTCTCGTGCTCCTTCGTGCTTCGGAAGGCACGTAAAGCCATTGGTTCCGGCTGCATTAGCAGTTGTAAATAACCACCAATCGGCACTGGGCCCGCGTGGTGAATTATGGCCCGTTCTCTCTATCCATCTATAGGGAGGGCTCGTGCTTCAGCAGTGGGGACATAAATGAGCTGATGATGGTGATAATTACATACAAAAAAAAAATTTTGAGACGATTAACACCTTAGTCTCTCTGTGAAAGGATTCAAACTTCAGGTAAAGTTAAATAAAATAAATGTGTAAAACAAACGCTAGCAAAGTTTTTGGCAACTGTCGAAACATTTTTTTAATAGAAATTGCAAGGGAATTAAAAGTATGACGTCACAATTTTTACAGCTTTTTAGGTTACAGAAATTGATGCTTAGGTCAAATTAAAATACTTACGACTGGAAGAAATCGCTTGAAAACGATAAGACCGCCAAATTGTAACGTTGTATATATTTTTTCTTTTGTTCATGTTTATGTTTTATAGTGTTGCAATAAAAGTATTATCTATCTATCTAAAATAGGTTAATGTTTTGTATAAAGAAATGAAAAAAAATGAAATGAAATGAAAAATTATTAATTCCAGTGTCACACACATGAAATAAAATAGGATTAAAAATGCAAAGTGACACAAAAAAGATATCCACTCAGCATTTGTCAGAACACCAAAGGTGTCCGGACGCTGATCTTCCGTGGAAACCTAAAAAAGAGGACACCAGAACAACAAACAACAGAAAACTTGCGAACAAAACACAATATAATTAACAAATACCACGATTATGCAACCATGCTTATTGAAGTAGTTAGCAACCCGTTACAGACAATCGTACCGTGTTGCGCGTCAAATTAGTAAACCAAATCGTAATTAATTAATTAATAAAAAAATATCGGCTATACCAGTATATATATCGGTGATAATTTAGATGTTGGGTCTGTGCGGTCCAAGAAAAGACTGACACAGCAGGAGTCATTGGTTTTCAATTTTACAAAAACATTTTATATAAATGATCTTCATTAGTCAGAGCAACAATACATAAGTCAAGTCAAACAAGAAAATAAAATAATCTTTTGACATCTAATGAATGTCTAGTGCATCATAGAGTCATAATATCTGTTAAATGACGTCTTCCAAAATGATTACTGGCCAGTTATACAAAAGAGATTAGTAATTTAGTTACGTAGAAGTGTGTGTGTGTGTGTGTGTGTGTGTGTGTGTGTGTGTGTGTGAGTGTGTGTGTGTGTGTGTGTGTGTGTGTGTGTGTGTGTGTGTGTGTGTGTTTGTGTGTGTGTGTGTGTGTGTGTGAGGGTGTGAGAGGGTGAAAGTTGATATCCAATATGTTTATAAATCATTTGTAATTGTTTTATTATTTATTATTTATAACTATTGTTATTAGATATTAATTAAGTAACTTTAATCAAAACATGTGTTGCAATTTTTTTTCTGTTTTCACGTAAGATTTTGTTAAAAGCCAACCTCATAAGCTTCTGCTTTTCTAAAAGGTATTGTTTATATTTAATTTTAAAGGATCCTTTTGTATGAAGCAGTTTGGCTATAGACAAACTAGAGTAAATTTGCTACACTGAAACCCGACCCAATTGTATGCTCTGTGCGTTAAACTTTTTAAAAAGTCAATGTCAAATTTTGACAATTGAGCGATCGAATTCTATGGACTCTATGTCGTCTTATTAGAGCTTAATTTTGTATGAAGAAGTTTATCTATAAAAAATCTAGAATAATAGTTTGATCATGTAGAACTAATAAACTATTTCGGTAATCACATTTATTTTGATAACTGCCAGAGGAAATATATCAATCAGTAAATTGTCGTTTACAAAATGATAAAATATGATCTAATTGCAACATCTTTATTATTTTAGTGGACTCGACTTTAGGTATTCGCCATTTTGCAAATTACGTGATACTTCGGGTGCTTTCATTAGTATTGTTCCGCGGTCGAAAGGGTAAGTAGTGTTAGTAAATACAAATTTTACTTAACTAAACCTAAATTACTTAACTAAACCTATGCACAGCTCCACCCAAAGTCTTTGTATTGGACAGTCCGGTCTTTCAGCAATCGCTATCAGTATGCTATTCCGACTGTTATGCAAGCGTTGCAGTAAGAAGGCCGCTTTCTTACGCATGATTGCGTGAAACCCATCCGTATGGGCCTCCGCAAACATTTCTGACGCACTGTAACGTCGCGGCAACCGCAACAGCACCCTGAAAGCGTTGTTGTATTGAACCGTCAGGTTTTGTAGACGTTGAATTAACTTCTTGGAATAGGTATACAAACATCCACCAACAACCGTGGCAGCATAATCAAGCTTGTTTTAAGAACTGTTACGTAATTTCATTTGTCCCTTTAATTTTTGTCCACGAGCCCTTTTGTAAATGGTTGAAAGAGATTTTTTAACGCTTTTCTATAGTAAGTAGTCCACCAACAACCGTGGCAGCATAATTAAGCTTGTTTTAAGAACTGTTACGTAATTTCATTTGTCCGTTTAATGTTTGTTCACGTGCCCTTTTGTAAATGGTTGTAAGAGATTTTTTTAACGCTTTTCTATAGTAAGTAGACTCTTAACATTCACAGTCTTTACCAACAGGCAAAACAAAAGTCAAACGCTTCTCGGAGTGTTTAGACCTCTTTTATCTTTAATTAAAAACTTTTTTCTTAATATTGCCAACGATCTCTCGGTGCCAGCAAAAGAGGCGAGTCGTAAAAAGGTAACTACGCGAAGTTTGTACAAATAATTTTTTTAGAACCTTTTTTAAGCTCGATACTTTTCGGTAGAAAGAAAAAATAACAACATTCTGTTTAGATGCTGTCAGGGAGGTTCTTGGCGGGAAAGTGAAGCGTCATGTCTGCGGTTTTGCTTTATTTTTGAAAATTTGTGTTATGTCGAATATTAATGTGAAATAATGGTGGATTATTAACCGTTAAGTGTTCGTGAGTGTGCATAAGTGTTGGCAAATGAAACAAAACAGTGCAACGCCACTTTTCAAATTCTCTCAAGAAGCTCGTGTGAGGACTTAGTAAAGCCCCACATCTTAACTGAGATACTCGAGGAGTTGGGGGGTATATCATTTCTCACTTCCCATTTCTAATATCATTCACCATCATCATATATGGAAATATTGTTTATTTATGTATTACTTGTAAGATAAATTACTTTGACACTGGCTAAATGTTTAACTTGAAGTGTGCTTTCTCGATAAATAAATCATCTCAATCAAATAAGTCATCTCAATCAAATAACTTTTTCGTACCGCTTTGACAGTTTCCATGAAAACATAACAAAAAAATCATTCATTCAAGAACACCCGTATCCCATGATGGACCCCTATTGCGGTGCCACCTACCGGGTCTATTGTCTATTTGTGTATTTGTATTGTCTATATCTGTTGCGGAAACCCACAACACACACTATGCTACTGTTTAAAATTAGGTTACACCTTAAAGTTTACAAAATCCACTCACAGTTCCCTGCCGCTCCCGCCGTCCAGAACGGGATCCATATGGTCTGATGGGGCCGGAATCCAAGTCCGGGTCTTCTCGGGTTCCCTAATCACACCCAACGACTATCCCAAGTGCACTTTTCCCCCGAGGAAATACCTGCTTTCTCCAGAGACGCCGACATCCAAACACGGATGGCGAATTGTACTCCCGATGCGATTCGCTTACGACGTACACACACACAAAACACAGGTTGCACAATACACTTAATTAGAGTAATACGGCTCCAAATGCCCTTATTACTGCTTAAAATCTATTTAATTATCAACACACGATAACCTATAAACCAGCCATTGTTGCCTTCCCGAGACAAGTGTACCAACAAAAAAAAAGAAGAACAATTAGTGATGGGGCCATTATGCCACTAAATAAATTGAATCTCGATAATCGATTCCCAAATCGATCCGTCCATGATACAAATCAAAGTTTTATTTCCAACAAAAATAAATGCCTGTTTATTTGCAACAATATCTATTAATTGCAAATCTAAACCATTCTCGAATCCACTTGGACACACACAAAAAATTTCAACCAAATCGGTCCAGCCGTTTAGAAGGAGTTCAATTACATAGACACGCACAGAAGATTTATATAAATAAAGATATGAATTCTAATTTATTTGGATGTATATAATAAATATAACACCGTTGTTATGGCAACAGACTCAGATAAGGTAAAGAAGGTGGTAGCTAGGCGGATTTACAAGGAGGTCGAGCGTAATTGGAATTAAAAAAATAAACCCAGAGAACAAACCTAAAGAATTTTTTAAGAAACAAAATAATGTGTGCGTAACGGTTGTTTCTTAAGAAATTCTCTGGCTCAAACAAGAGCTTTGATATTGTTTTATTACTCAATTGCGGGTATTTGCTAAGAATCTTTTGCTAGCGAACAACACGGAGTAATGAATTCCCGGTAAAATTGGAATGTTTTTGAGTATTTGAGGAGTTGTTTCAAAACAAAACATGACGCTTGTAAGATCGAGGTCATCCATCATCAACTCATTTCATCTCCCTACTGCTGGCGCACGAGCCTTCCCTATGAATGGATAAGGAGAATGGGCCATAAACCACCACGCGGGCCCAGTGCGGGTTGGTGGTTGTTAACGACGCTAATGCAGCCGGGACCAACAGCTTTACGTGCCTTCCAAAGCACGGAGGAGCGAGAGATGATACATTTTTGGTCACCCATCCGATGACCGGCCTTTGCGAAAGTTGCTTAACCTCAGCACTCGCAGACCGGCGCGTTAACTACTGCGCCATCGAATTCCTCAAGATCAAAGTATTGGCTATTAAACCTTAGTCGAATTAATAGTGTTTAATAGACTTTTTAACAATATTTTAAAAAAGGGAAAAAAAGAAAAAAAAGGAAGAAAAAAAAAGAAAAAAAAGAAAAAAAAAGAACAAAAAGAAAAAAAAGAAAAAAAAGAAAAAAAAGAAAAAAAAGAAAAAATAGAAAAAAAAGAAAAAAAGGAAAAAAAGAGAAAAATATACGTCCTTGTTAATCCTATATTCTATTTTCTATTGTAATATTGATTTCAAAAGGTGAGATGTCAAATGTTACACATCTGCAACTACTGTAAGGCGCGTTCGTTTTTTTTTTATTACGAATTATTTTTGTACGACAAATCCAAGCTACGTCTTCGTAAAGTCTTCAGTGGTGACCTTGTGCAGAAACAAAGAACAAACACAGTTCACAATTTTCTTTGTTAACTTTTCTGTTTTCTTTTTAACACAAGCGATGATGCATCGCCGAAACGGCTCATGAGCCAGTTATTTTTTGAGTGTCTGGTACTTTATTGAACAAATTCAAGTGTGTGTTTTTCTTGTTAAGTGCAACACATTGATTTTATTAGTAAGAACATAATATAATAGGCTTTCTGTTATTATTTTTTAGTTTTTAAGTTGTGACATAGCTGTGGTCTTCCTATAAATGAATAAATCAGTAAATATCTAACTATTATCACTCAGAAATTAACTCTCTCTTAAGCATAATTAATGATGGTACATAATTAAAATTATAATTAGATAAGTAATTTTGTTTTTTTTAAGATTTGTTATATTAGCTCATTCTAAGTAAACATTTGTTAAGCTTTTATGAATACAAATGTCTTTGAACCTATGTGTAAGTCTTAATTAATGAGGTAGCCATTATTAGTAGTTTTCATGTAAATCCCTTTTAAAACTAGTTTAACTGTCAGGCAGTAGATTGAATACTGAATAACTAACTGAGGTAAACTACATCTAATTTGTAGCGATCCCGTAGCGATGCCAACGCGTCGTCTACAGACTACGCGTCGTAGCACGTAGCACCGTAGTAACCACTGCTACGGCCGGCGTAGCGTAGACGCTTGTATAATCGTCTATACATTTAATACGCGAAGAAAAAGGTTTGTATAATAGAAAAAATAATACATACGAAAAAATAACCTCTTTTTAAACATAGATTTGCATTTTACAGGCAAACAGACCGATTAAAGCATCAAAATTTTCTTAGTAGATTAGTCCTACCACACTCTTCAATATGCTAGTTAATTTTTTAAACTTATTTGTAGTTTTAATAGGAAAGAAAAAAAACAGTTTTTCTTATGGTACGGGGCGCAAACGCTCCGTATTACACTGGCCTGCAAAATTAAGTATCACGCTTTTAAAATTGCAATAACTTTTTAAGTACACAAGATATACTTTCAAAACAAAAAGGAAAATGTTACTAATGTATAATTACTTTAGTTTTAAAGAAAGCTGATAAAAATTGCTGCAAAACGTTTTTTATTTAAAAATCTCTAACTTCTATGGTTTAGAAAATAAATAAATATTAAAAGTGTAGTACTTATTTTTGCAGGCCAGTGTAGATTAGTTGTTTAGCGATGCGTTGCAATGCAGTTGGGTAGTCAATAAAAAACTTTTTTAGTTACTGTGTCAAAATCTCAGAACAAAATTAGTTATTTAAATTAATTAATAAATTTTAATTAATTTAAATTATTAGCACGGGAAGGCAGGCAGGCGGCCAGGATGGTGCTGAGACCTATTAATTGTTTTTTGTTTTTTTTGTGTGTTTAAGCATTTTACTATTTTATTGTCTATGTTGGTTCCTCTTTGTTTTGTGGACATGTCACCAATTTAGGCCCCTCCAGAATACCAGCGTTGCAGCGGCTCTATGTCGCTGTAGCATGTGCTGAGACTGGGGCCTAGTTGGCCACACTTCGTCTGTATTTGTTTTGTATTGTTATTGTGAATATCGTGTAATTTTGTAGTGTGTGCCAATAAATGTGTGTTTGTTTGTTTGTTTTGTTTGTTTTGTTATTTTTTTTCCTTTATTTGATGGCTTTGTGCGAATAGCACATTTAGCCAGTGTCAAAGTAATTTTTCAGCGATGCTGTTTAATTAATAATCAATTTTTTAGCGATGCATCGCCTTAAATTAAAACTTAAGAGCGTTTACGCCGCACACTTTAGCTAAATAGGACGTTACGGCCACTTTTAACTATAACGCCATATTTAACTAAACCATAACATGTCAGGTGTTCATTAGGTGACGTAAAAATGCAAAATTACTTCATTCAGATAGTTTGTTGAGCATAATTTAATTTTCTATCTCTAATTACTAGATATGTTTTTTTTTATTGGCGGCGCTAGTGTGCGGCGTAAACGCTCTTAAAAATGTTTTCATTTATATAAGCTCACTCTGAGTACTAACCTCAATGTAAATATATTTTCTTTTGTTTAACCTTTTAGGATTTTGTTGTTTTAACTTTAATAAATGTTTTTCATGTAAGTGAATATTGTATTCGTATCAGAAAATAGTATAATATAAAATCTCCTACAATATCAAGACTTGCTATCGAATATAAAAGTAAAGAAAAACATCGTCTAAAAAGCTTTGTTATGTAAAGCACTTGGCGTCATCTCACCTGATGTTAAATGATGATAAGGACGAGGTGGAAGCGCACTTCACCCGGGAACCTCAACTAGTGAGGCACTGGCTATCCTATCTCTAGCTGCCGGAACACAACAATGCTACAAACATTGATGTTAAGGCGACATATTTAGATAAGATGGTGGTAGCTAGCCAGGCGGACAAACCAGCTCTACCACCAACCGAGTACACAAACGGGGGTACATGTTTGTGTACTCGGTTCGCTGGCAATCGGACCGGTACCTTTGAGAGCGATGGTCTTACTTGGCCACCCACTGGCCAACCGCTGGCCAACCAAAAGCCAACTACTTTTTCTTTTCATGCGAACTTCAAAGCTTTAATTCTAACAAACCAATAAGCCGACTTTATTAAAACTTTCACAGATATATTGACCGTTAATAGAAATCATGTGAAATTATTTACCTATGAAATTGACGTTTTGTATAAAGATTTTTTATAAAATTTTAATTTTTTATACTCACGTTTTTTTTAAATGTTTGTATGGATGTATATAATAAATATAACACCGTTGTTATGGCAACAGACTCAGATAAGGTAAAGAAGGTGGTAGCTAGGCGGATTTACAAGGAGGTCGAGCGTAATTGGAATTAAAAAAATAAACCCAGAGAACAAACCTAAAGAATTTTTTAAGAAACAAAATAATGTGTGCGTAACGGTTGTTTCTTAAGAAATTCTCTGGCTCAAACAAGAGCTTTGATATTGTTTTATTACTCAATTGCGGGTATTTGCTAAGAATCTTTTGCTAGCGAACAACACGGAGTAATGAATTCCCGGTAAAATTGGAATGTTTTTGAGTATTTGAGGAGTTGTTTCAAAACAAAACATGACGCTTGTAAGATCGAGGTCATCCATCATCAACTCATTTCATCTCCCTACTGCTGGCGCACGAGCCTTCCCTATGGATGGATAAGGAGAATGGGCCATAAACCACCACGCGGGCCCAGTGCGGGTTGGTGGTTGTTAACGACGCTAATGCAGCCGGGACCAACAGCTTTACGTGCCTTCCAAAGCACGGAGGAGCGAGAGATGATACATTTTTGGTCACCCATCCGATGACCGGCCTTTGCGAAAGTTGCTTAACCTCAGCACTCGCAGACCGGCGCGTTAACTACTGCGCCATCGATTTCCTCAAGATCAAAGTATTGGCTATTAAACCTTAGTCGAATTAATAGTGTTTAATAGACTTTTTAACAATATTTTAAAAAAGGGAAAAAAAGAAAAAAAAGGAAGAAAAAAAAAGAAAAAAAAGAAAAAAAAAGAAAAAAAAAGAAAAAAAAAGAAAAAAAAGAAAAAAAGAAAAAAAAGAAAAAAAGGAAAAAAAGAGAAAAATATACGTCCTTGTTAATCCTATATTCTATTTTCTATTGTAATATTGATTTCAAAAGGTGAGATGTCAAATGTTACACATCTGCAACTACTGTAAGGCGCGTTCGTTTTTTTTTTTATTACGAATTATTTTTGTACGACAAATCTAAGCTACGTCTTCGTAAAGTCTTCAGTGGTGACCTTGTGCAGATACAAAGAACAAACACAATTCACAATTTTCTTTGTTAACTTTTTTGTTTTCTTTTTAACACAAGCGATGATGCATCGCCGAAACGGCTCATGAGCCAGTTATTTTTTGAGTGTTAGGTACTTTATTGAACAAATTCAAGTGTGTGTTTTTCTTGTTAAGTGCAACACATTGATTTTATTAGTAAGAACATAATATAATAGGCTTTCTGTTATTATTTTTTAGTTTTTAAGTTGTGACATAGCTGTGGTCTTCCTATAAATGAATAAATCAGTAAATATCTAACTATTATCACTCAGAAATTAACTCTCTCTTAAGCATAATTAATGATGGTACATAATTAAAATTATAATTAGATAAGTAATTTTGTTTTTTTTAAGATTTGTTATATTAGCTCATTCTAAGTAAACATTTGTTAAGCTTTTATGAATACAAATGTCTTTGAACCTATGTGTAAGTCTTAATTAATGAGGTAGCCATTATTAGTAGTTTTCATGTAAATCCCTTTTAAAACTAGTTTAACTGTCAGGCAGTAGATTGAATACTGAATAACTAACTGAGGTAAACTACATCTAATTTGTAGCGATCCCGTAGCGATGCCAACGCGTCGTCTACAGACTACGCGTCGTAGCACGTAGCACCGTAGTAACCACTGCTACGGCCGGCGTAGCGTAGACGCTTGTATAATCGTCTATACATTTAATACGCGAAGAAAAAGGTTTGTATAATAGAAAAAATAATACATACGAAAAAATAACCTCTTTTTAAACATAGATTTGCATTTTACAGGCAAACAGACCGATTAAAGCATCAAAATTTTCTTAGTAGATTAGTCCTACCACACTCTTCAATATGCTAGTTAATTTTTTAAACTTATTTGTAGTTTTAATAGGAAAGAAAAAAAACAGTTTTTCTTATGGTACGGGGCGCAAACGCTCCGTATTACACTGGCCTGCAAAATTAAGTATCACGCTTTTAAAATTGCAATAACTTTTTAAGTACACAAGATATACTTTCAAAACAAAAAGGAAAATGTTACTAACGTATAATTACTTTAGTTTTAAAGAAAGCTGATAAAAATTGTTGCAAAACGTTTTTTATTTAAAAATCTCTAACTTCTATGGTTTAGAAAATAAATAAATATTAAAAGTGTAGTACTTATTTTTGCAGGCCAGTGTAGATTAGTTGTTTAGCGATGCGTGGCAATGCAGTTGGGTAGTCAATAAAAAACTTTTTTAGTTACTGTGTCAAAATCTCAGAACAAAATTAGTTATTTAAATTAATTAATAAATTTTAATTAATTTAAATTATTAGCACGGGAAGGCAGGCAGGCGGCCAGGATGGTGCTGAGACCTATTAATTGTTTTTTGTTTTTTTTGTGTGTTTAAGCGTTTTACTATTTTATTGTCTATGTTGGTTCCTCTTTGTTTTGTGGACATGTCACCAATTTAGGCCCCTCCAGAATACCAGCGTTGCAGCGGTTCTATGTCGCTGTAGCATGTGCTGAGGCTGGGGCCTAGTTGGCCACACTTCGTCTGTCTTTGTTTTGTATTGTTATTGTGAATATCGTGTAATTTTGTAGTGTGTGCCAATAAATGTGTGTTTGTTTGTTTGTTTTGTTTGTTTTGTTATTTTTTTTCCTTTATTTGATGGCTTTGTGCGAATAGCACATTTAGCCAGTGTCAAAGTAATTTTTCAGCGATGCTGTTTAATTAATAATCAATTTTTTAGCGATGCATCGCCTTAAATTAAAACTTAAGAGCGTTTACGCCGCACACTTTAGCTAAATAGGACGTTACGGCCACTTTTAACTATAACGCCATATTTAACTAAACCATAACATGTCAGGTGTTCATTAGGTGACGTAAAAATGCAAAATTACTTCATTCAGATAGTTTGTTGAGCATAATTTAATTTTCTATCTCTAATTACTAGATATGTTTTTTTTTATTGGCGGCGCTAGTGTGCGGCGTAAACGCTCTTAAAAATGTTTTCATTTATATAAGCTCACTCTGAGTACTAACCTCAATGTAAATATATTTTCTTTTGTTTAACCTTTTAGGATTTTGTTGTTTTAACTTTAATAAATGTTTTTCATGTAAGTGAATATTGTATTCGTATCAGAAAATAGTATAATATAAAATCTCCTACAATATCAAGACTTGCTATCGAATATAAAAGTAAAGAAAAACATCGTCTAAAAAGCTTTGTTATGTAAAGCACTTGGCGTCATCTCACCTGATGTTAAATGATGATAAGGTCGAGGTGGAAGCGCACTTCACCCGGGAACCTCAACTAGTGAGGCACTGGCTATCCTATCTCTAGCTGCCGGAACACAACAATGCTACAAACATTGATGTTAAGGCGACATATTTAGATAAGATGGTGGTAGCTAGCCAGGCGGACAAACCAGCCCTACCACCAACCGAGTACACAAACGGGGGTACATGTTTGTGTACTCGGTTCGCTGGCAATCGGACCGGTACCTTTGAGATCGATGGTCTTACTTGGCCACCCACTGGCCAACCGCTGGCCAACCAAAAGCCAACTACTTTTTCTTTTCATGCGAACTTCAAACTTTAATTCTAACAAACCAATAAGCCGACTTTATTAAAACTTTCACAGATATATTGACCGTTAATAGAAATCATGTGAAATTATTTACCTATGAAATTGACGTTTTGTATAAAGATTTTTTATAAAATTTTAATTTTTTATACTCACGTTTTTTTTAAATGTTTATATGTCAGAAGGGTGCGGGTTCAAATCCTGCTCGTGGAAAAAAAAATTAACATCTGTGTTTTTGTAACGGTTTTTTTTATTTTCTTAGCATCTGTTTATATTAGCACTATAAAAATTGTAGAGTAGTGTGTTTGTTTCACTAGCTAAATATAGCAGACATTAAAAAGAAAAAAAATCAAGTCCCTTCAAAGCTACAATGAAACAAAAAGACAATTACGCGAACATAAAAAGTAGTTAATTTAAAAAAAATATAGGGCGATAAAGACACAAAATTAATAACCATTGTTATTACTGAAGCCTAACTAACATAGTCCTAATAAAAGGTGTATAATAATATTAACAACCGGTATTGACTTTTAGAACTTTTAGACCTTTTAATCAGTGAGAAAAAAACGTCAATTTCATAGGTAAGGACCTAATACTTGGACGCCTAAGGTAACCACAGTGCCATAGAATAATTGAATTTCTATTGTGCCTGGTTTAAGACGACGCATTGGTAATTAACGTGGCGGGGATCTTGATTTTTCTCAACAATTACAAAACATATGAAAGTGATATTTGATGACATGATTTTTCATTTAATTGACTTCATTTTGTTAGTTGCAGAAACACGATTTTTTAACTTTTATAACAGAGAAAAAAATATCAAAGTAACCTCTTTTAAAACATAGATTCACATTTTACAGGCTAACCAGACCGATTTAAGCATCAAAATTTTCTTAGTAAATTAGTCTTAACACACATTTCAAAATTGTAGTTCATTTTTTTTAAATAATTTGTAGTTTTAATTTGAAGGAAAAAAAACAGTTTTTCTTATGGTACGGGGCGCAAACGCTCGTATCAAAACGTATGAGATTTATTGTTTAGCGATGCGTCGCCATAAGAACAACTGAGTGGTTAAGAAGAAAAAAAATAGCTGAATGTATGCTATTTAGTACAACATGACCATAAATGGTTTTTTTTAATGATTTTTAAACTGGCAATGGAGGCGCTCGATGGCGCAGTGGTTTACGCGCCCGGTCTGCGAGTGCTGAGGTTAGGTAACTTTCGCAAAGGTCGGCCATCGGATGGGTGACCAAAAAATCTCTCGCTCCTCCGTGCTTCGGAAGGCACGTAAAGCCGTTGGTCCCGGCTGCATATAATAATGAGCTGGTGATTTGATGAATAGTGAATTAGGCCATTTTTATGTTTTACTAGCGTCCGCTCGTGGTTTCACCCGCGTGATTCACGTTCCCGTGGGAGTATCTGGATAAAAAGTTTCCTATGTGTTATTCCCTGTTTTAAACTATCTGTATGCCGAATTTCATTCAAATCCATTTAGTAGTTTTAACGTGAAAGAGTAACAAACATCCATACTTACAAACTTTCGCGTTTATAATATTAGTAAGATGTGTGTTAACAGCATTTTTCTTCACTTTTTCGCCCTCCTCTTGACTTTACTTTTGACTTTGACATTAAAAAGCTTATAAAAAAAATTTTAACAAAAAAAAACCGACTCCAAAAAAGTGGTGCACTAAAAAGTAAAAAATAAGCGTTAGACTTATATAGACAATAATTTTAATAGGAAAATATATAGGTACAATTATTGTTATTTTTGGAGCCGGTGCCAGCCAACGAAGTTTTTGGAGCCGGTGCCAGTCCGCGTTTGTAGTCAAAATTTCATGCATAAGATTGAATGTAGGTACTACTTATTATGATTTTAATATATAGTATGTCGTTAAATGTTTATGTTAAAGTTACTTTGGCTGGCACCGACTCCAAAATAACAATAATTGTACCTATATATTTTCCTATTACAATTATTGTCTATATAAGTCTAACGCTTATTTTTTACTTTTTTGGAGTCGGTTTTTTTTTGTTAAAATTTTTGTTTAATTCTCTCTTTTTAGTGATTCTTTTCGATCTATTTATCAAAAGCGAATATGGGTAGACCTACTAAACGCGCTGCTCGTATGAGACATCGCCGTTTAAATGACACAAGCGAAGAAAACGAGAAACGCCTATCTCAAAGTAGGAAATCAAAAACTGAGTTCCAGTGCCTGCCTTCTTTTGCTTCCTCATAGTCGCTTAACTATCTTAATCGAGATATTTTATTGCCACCCGTGAAATACTTTTCATTAAGGAGTTCCGATGGCAGTCTGTGGTCTTTTTCATCAGTTACACTTCATCAAATGATACTTTCTGAATAAAATTCCTGAGTTACTTCTGAAAATACTAAAATCGCTATAGGTTTGCCTACAATATTTAAGGAGTTCCCTCAATTCCTTGAGGATTCCATCATCAGAACTGAACCAAATTAAAATGGGACCACATGGGAAGCACCAGCTTCCAAATAAAGAAAGAATCATAAAAATCGGTTCACCCAGTCGAAAGTTCTGAGGTAACAAACAAAAAAATAAAATAAAAAAAAATACAGTCGAATTGATAACCTCCTCCTTTTTTTGAAGTCTGTTAAAAAATATTATAATATGTTTCAAAAAAAATCTTCATTTTCTGAATGTGTGTTGTAAATATTTATGAAATGAGAAGTAGCTTTCGACACGATCAATTGTCGTTAAGGATAATTAAAAACACACATACTCGTATGTACACCACACAATTAATTACCTACTACCAAGGGGATTTTGAAAACAACATTTTTTTCAGTCTTTATTCGCTTTTATAATTGTGAAAGCTGTTTCCAGCTAACCGTATTTCAATTAACCATATTAACAATATTTTTGCCGCTTCTATAGCGTAGTTGAGGAGCTCGATGGCGCTGTGGTTAACGCCCGGTCTGCGAGTGCTGAGGTTAAGCAACTTTCACAATGGCAGGTCAGCGGATGGGTGACCGCTCCTACGTACGTAGGCACGTAAAGCCGTTGGTCCCGGCTGCATTAGCAGTCGTTAACCACCGCACCGCACTGTGCCCGAGTAGTGGTTTATGGACCGTTCTCCCTATTCATCATAGGGAAGGCTCGTGCCCCAGCAGTGGGGACATTAAATGAGCTGATGATGATTATGATAGCGTAGTGGTAAGACCTTTCAAGTTCAAAGCCACAAGTTCAACTCCCAGTGTGGGGTGTAAATGTGCTCGATATGGTTTGTAGTAAAGATTGTTAGTCTTTCGATAAGAGATAAGATGAGATAAGTCTAGTCTTATCTTATTCAACTGTAAAAAACGCTTGAAAAATTACGGTTTTACATTACAAGTCTCAAACTCAGAAGTCGCGGGTTCGACAAAACTCAAGTCGGTGTATTATTTTAATGACAGGGAGATATGGGTAGATTATACCATCACTCACCGCCCAGGCCTTTTGCGGGTTGGTGGGTATTAGTAACATTTTAATTGATTGATTATGGAAAGTGTTCTTTTACCGACATCGCCCGAAGAGTTGCTAAGCTCAAGTGGCAGTGGGCAGGTCACATTGCTCGCAGGACTGATGGCCGCTGGGGCGGGATAGTCCTGGAGTGGCGACCGCGTACCGGAAAGCGCAGTGTGGGCAGGCCTCCAACAAGGTGGACCGACGATCTGGTGAAGGTCGCGGGAAGCCGCTGGATGCGAGCAGCACAAAACCGGTCGTTGTGGAGATCCTTGGGGGAGGCCTTTGTCCAGCAGTGGACGTCTTTTGGCTGAGATGATGATGATGATGACAGGCATTACGCCTATTGATAGACATTTTGACGACGTCCTTGGTCGAGTGGTTTGTACACCGGTTTTCATGGTGTCGCCATCTCTGAGTCCCGGGTTCGATCCCCGGTCGGGTCAATTTAGAAACTATTGTTTTTCTAAATTGTCTCGGGTCTGGGTGTTTTCAATGTATAATAAGTATGTATTTAAGTATTTCAAGTATGTTTATCCGTTGTCTAGTAACCATTTAACGAGTTTCATAACGAAGCTTCTCTTGGGCTAGATAGTTGGTGTGAGAGTAGGAAAGTTTATTTATTTAATATGTAATGCTGTAAAATAAATGTAGGATAAGACCCCGCTGAGTTTGTTGCCGGTTCTTCTCAGTGCAATGTCTCCCGCCTTGTGTAGACTTACGAACCGATTGCATAGCGACATTCACATGACTCAACTCATTCAACTGAATAAATGATTTTGAATTATATAAAGACAGCTGTATATTGAGAGAAAAAACTTGTATTGTAACACAGATTCGGGTTAGGGACACCCTAAAGCAAAGGGCAAAGGGGGTGCAGGACTTAGAAAAATTTCAAGCAAAATCTTTTTTACAAAAATGACGAAAATCATAGTTAACAAAAAACAATCAAAAGAGACAAATTTAAAAAAAATGTAGATAGGAAGAACATTTTTAGATAATTTTGTATGGAGCCATCGAAAGAAATTAAAAAAAAAATGGTATTTCAGAAGGGTGCGGGTTCAAATCATGCTCGTGGAAATTTTTTCAACATTTGTGTTTTTGTAATTTGTTCGCAACAAAATTTGCGTTAAAAATTATATAAACATTTTAGAATTTTTTTAACTATGTACCTACAACCCAACGGGGACAACTAGGTTAGGTTAGGTTAGTCTTGTGACCTACACGTAGCGAAGCCGGAGCCACACTTATGCTCGAAATTTTTATAACAAAAAAATAATTTAAAACATCTTTCTTTTTTTGAAAGCTATGATTTTCGTCATTTTGTGAAAAAAAGTTAAGAGTGTATTTTTGGTACACCCCCTTTGAGACCCAGATTCGTAAAAAACATAGCTCTTTCCGAGTTTTTTGCGGCTTCTTCTTGATACAAGGTCTCCATCATGGGGTTCACAAGGCTATGACTTAGATTTTGACGTTCAAAAAATACTTTAAAATTATCAAATTCTATTTTGATTTAATAGTTTTTTTTGTGTTTTTATTAAGGAGCTTGACTTACAAAGTACGGAATTGATTAATATAAAGTCCTGTCACCCATCTAAGTTAAAAACATTAAAAACATCTCTCGACGTTAACGTTACTACATCTACCAACCGGTCTTCCAAAGCTCCGCAGATTTCTAATAAAACTTTTAAGTAAAAAAAAATATTGACCCATCCTAAACCAATCCTTTTGAAAAGTTGCCCGACTTTCACTACCAACAAAGCCCTACAAAGGTACGTGCACCTTCCAACATATTAAACAAAATCCGTAACAATTTATTCAGCACAATTTGACGTGAGCACACAACCAGTAATTGTCTAAGAAAAAACACGCTATTTATTCAGTGAGAGGCACAAGCATATTTAACAAACAAACTTACCCACGTTGTTCAAATTAAAACTAGAGAAGCACAATGCCACCACCACTTAAATAGATTTTTGTACGTAACCACCACTTTCTAGAAAGGGTTCGCGGAGAGACACGTCACGTCTCACAGCGGCGAGTGCTCGCGATCGACTGTTCGTAGGACGCTCAGCTTCAATATATAAGCGTCTATGCACAGTGTACGGCACGCCTAGTGAAGTATGTTACAGTACCCTGCAAAGGGTTCGAAAATGCAGGATAAAAAATAATGTGGAAAATCAATGTTGTTGTATTTAAATGTGTTAGCGTTCGAACGGAGTTTTGATATTGTGATTACGTTAATGAAAACTAGAATCTTTATCCCATACAGGTTAACAAAACCCAGCCCCAACATTGAGGCACGTCCTCATCATCAGCTCATTGTATGTCCCCACTGCTGGAGCAAGAGCTTTCCCTATAGATGTAAACACTACCACGCGGTCCCAGTGCGGGTTGGTGGTTGTTAACGACGGCAAGCAGTATGCACTGTCGTAGTCTTTAAAACAGTGCCCAAGTACTGTCATGTTAGCATCACTTTTTTGTTATTGTTTGGTAACTCAGATGTAAGCATACTTTAATTAGAAACTAAGCTTACAGCATATTATGGGATCTCATATTTAAGCTGTTTGGGGTGGAGACTTTAGGTCCATGGCCCGGGTGCTCACAAACTCTTTAAAGATATTTCTATTAAATTAGTAGAAACCACCCGGGACCCCAGAGCTAGCAGCTACTTGGGCCAGCGTATAAGCATAGCTATCCAACGTGGCAATGCTGCTAGCTTACTGGGCACTCTGCCTGATGGGGATGATTTGGGGCATTTTTTTTATTTATAGTTAGTAGTAAGTACCTAGTTATAGTTTATAGTTTTTTGTAAGTTTAATTTTAAGTAGTTTAATTATTATCTTGTTTTTGTCTTTGTTTGTAAATAAACTTACTAGCTTACAGCTAAATTAACAAATAAATTTACTTATATGTATTTGAGAGTGTAACTGAGTGTGTTCTAAGAGTGAGCTTACTTAAATAAAAAAATCTTAAAACTTAACACCTTGGTGGCTGTGTCAAAGTGCTCAGACCGATATGTGGAGGTCCTAGATTCATTCCCAGGTCAGGCAAAGTCTCTTATTTTTTGATGCATAACCCGGATTTGTAATCACCAACCCGCATTTTACTAGCGTCTTCATTAAGCCAATTAATCACACTAATATTATAAATGCGAAAGTTTGTGTGTATGTATGTTCGTATATTTGTTGCTTCTTCACGCTGCAACGGATGGATGGATTAGGATGAAATTCGGCATACAGATAGTTTATAGCCTGGAATAACACATAGGATAGTTTTTATTATATTTCCACGGAAATCACACTATAAATCATATATAAATATACTAAAAACGACAATTTCATTTTCTAATAAAAAATAATTTGTTTGTTTTGTTGTCATGGAAACCAAAGAGAATTTATCACTTGATGGAAACTGTCAAAGCGGTACGAAGTCTGCCGGGTCCACTAGTACCATAATATAGTTTATAGGCAACTAACTACTTACTTTACATTGTAACATCAGAGTTACCCTGCTGGTTGCCCGTTTGACTGTCTGTATTTGTATACACGCGTGTATGTGAGGGAAAGGATAACTACCAGAGTTTTTGTTACGTACAATTTTGGGTTTCGTAAATGTAAAATCTGTGTGTTCACAAGATTTTTGATTAAGAAAATAATTGAATCACTAATTGCAAAAAGGGCACTTTTCATACTTTCACCCAAAAATGTTTGTTTGACATTAAAAACTTTCCAAGGTTTTATCTACATTCTCTGCAAAAAAGGCATATCGACTCTGTATATTTTTCGAGTTATATAAGTGCCGTCTACACTGTTTATCGCAAAAAGGGCACGTAAACATTGCTCACGTGCTCCTTTTGCTCCAATTTACAATAAAAAATATTTGGGTGGCCGACAGAAAATGAGTTCAGCGAAATGAACGAGTACATAATTCATAATTTTAAGTTTTTGTTCTGTTACCTTATGAAATATAATAAATATGATTATTTCTTTCATTAAAATTGTAGTTTGAATTTACTTAGTTTAGTGTAATAAGGGCTCATGTCAGCAGTTTCAGCAAATAGCCAACAAATTGTAGATGGTAATAGTACATAGGTACCTTTATTTGTGTCTCAATAGGTTCCTATACGACACATAAATCCATTGGAAAACAAAACGACTGTAAAAAAACCATTAAATAAAAAGATATTAAATATTTTATAGTTTCTGAAAAGTTTACACTCCTGGACAAGAGTCCTTTTTGCAATTAATAATTCAATTGTTTAGCATATAAATACTTGGTGGCTTTCTTTAGGTTCAATAATTAATTTATTGGGAAGTCAACAAATGAACGTACCACGAAATAGGTAATAAAATATATTTTTTATTTATTCCTTTTGTGAAGGCTTTTGTCCAGCAGTGGACGTCGATGAACTATTTACCACTGAACTACGCTGCAACGACCCTTTTGAGATGCTGCGGCACACACAGATACAAATACTTAATTTGCTGTTAAATAAGTTTTTATTTTAATGTTGTTATTATGTTTCCTTATAATATTGTACATTTAATTTAATTTTTATTTATGAATCCAAAGTTTTAATTTTATGTATTTTTTATTAATTTATTAATCCGTTTTTTAATTTATTTTGATTTTTTTTATTTTTATTTTGTTTTTGATTTGTATTTTGTTTATAATTTTGTTATTTTGATTTTTATTTTTTTATTTTGATTTTCATTGTAATACAATATTAATTTATGGATTGTTTATCCGCAACAAACTCTTATTATTATTATTATTATTAATAGGGTGGTTCAAATGTGGATGATATCAAGAACTTATGTAGGTATTTAAAAGACAAAGTGTTGAAAAAAATCCACGAGCGCGATTCGAACCCGCACCCCATGACATGCCGGGTCAGGTGCACTACCAACTATGCTATCGTGGCTCAATCCAACTCGCCGAAATTAATCAACACTATCTACTTTTACTTTATAAGCCAAAAGCCCTATTCAATGTCGACAACTACGTCATCAGCATCCGATTTCAATATTTTTAGTAGGTATAGTAGCTTAAAACCTATAGTCATATCATGACATACTTGACGTTAATGTAACATTTTTGTATTTTTTAATAGTTTTTTTTTTACAAAAACTTGTTGAAAAAATTTCCACGAGCAGGGTTTGAACCTGCACCCTTCTGACATACCGGGTCAGGTGCTCTTCCAATTTCAACATTTAATTTCAATTTCTTTTCAACATTTGTGTTTTTGTAATTTGTTCGCAACAAAATTTGCGTTAAAAATTATATAAACATTTAGTTTTTTTTTTGTTTAGTTGATGGCTTCGTGCGATTAGCACATTTAGCCAGTGTCAAAGTAATTTTTCGTACAAGTAATACATAAATAAACAATATTTCCATAAGTGATGATGAATGATATTAGAAATGGGAAGTGAGAAATGATATACCCCCCAACTCCTCGAGTATCTCAGTAAAGATGTGGGGCTTTACTAAGTCCTCACGCGAGCTTCTTGAGAGAATTTGAAAAGTGACGTTGCACTGTTTTGTTTCATTTGCCAACACTTATGCACACTCACGAACACTTAACGGTTAATAATCCACCATTATTTCACATTAATATTCGACATAACACAAATTTTGGAAAATAAGACAAAACCGCAGACATGACGCTTCACTTTCCCGCCAAGAAGTCTTTAATAGTTTACTGTGTCATAAAATTATGCTTGTCTTTAAGAATGAGAATCAGATTAAGAAATTATTTATTGACGATCACCACAGACATTACAAAAAGATAAGATGCAATAAGTGCAATAGTTGTTGTTTCACGATTGTATATTGCGTGTGTATGTGTGTCTGTAGCCTTCCGGCTGGGTTGGACTGAATGCCAAAATGCTCTGTTCCGCATTAGTCTGAATGCCAAAATGCACCGGTCGTTTTTATCTATCTATCCATCAATCTATTTCTAAAAACTGATAATATAGGACTTGAGATAATAATGGAAACAATGTTATCGTAATCGGAAAAGTTGGTGGGTTGCTTTATTTCCACATTGCCGGGCACTTAAATCTTCTTTTATCTTTTGTCTTCTTAAATCTTTCCAAAATGGACTCTAAATGGCCGAAGTTCAGTTACTTAAATGTTTTTTTTTATAAAGTCTACTTAATGCGACGCATTGGAAATTTACGTGGCGGGGACCTTGATTTTTCCCAACAATTACAAAACATAATATGAAAGTGATATTTGATGACATGGTTTTTCATTTAATTGACTTCATTTTGCTAGTTGCAGAAACACGATTTGTTAACTTTTTTAACAGAGAAAAAAATATTAAAGTAACCTCTTTTAAAACATAGATTTGCATTTTACAGGCTAACCAGACCGATTTAAGAATCTAAATTTTCTTAGTAGGATATTCTTAACACACACTTCAATGTGCTAGTTAATTTTTTTAAAACTTATTTGTAGTTTTAATTGGAAAGAAAATAACGTTTTTCTTATGCAACGGGGCGCAAACGCTCCGTATTAGATTAATTGTTTAGCGATGCGTCGCCTTAATCAATAATCTACTAGCTAATCACAACATATTTATCTGTAGTTTCATTGCAATTGGGTAGTCAAGAGATAAACTTTTTAGCGACACTGTCAAAACCTCAGAACAATATTAGTTTTTTTTTAGTTGATGGCTTCGTGCGATTAGCACATTTAGTGTCAAAGTAATTTTTCTTACAAGTAATACATAAATAAACAATATTTCCTTATATGATGATGATGAATGATATTAGAAATGGGAAGTGAGAAATGATATACCCCCCAACCCCTCGAGTATCTCAGTAAAGATGTGGGGCTTTACTAAGTCCTCAGGCGAGCTTCTTGAGAGAATTTGAAAAGTAACGTTGCACTGTTTTGTTTCATTTGCCAACACTTATGCACACTCACGAACACTTAACGGTTAATAATCCACCATTATTTCACATTAATATTCGACTTAACACAAATTTTATAAAATAAAACAAAACCGCAGACATGACTCTTCACTTTCCCGCCAAGAAGTCCCAATATTGGTTATTAATAATGTTTTTTTAATATAATTTGTATGGAAATGTCGCTTCAAATGACGTCACTATTTTGTGGTCCGTCAATTGAGTTTTTATTAAAAACTTTTTGTCACAGAAATTCATGCTTAGGTCAAATAAAAAAAGTTTACCTAATATTCTAGAGATCTGTTGCATGATGTAAATATATATATGAGTACATAAGAAAATTCGAAAATCAAATGATTATGATTAATCATTGACGCGAAGCTATTGAAATTAAAAACATCCTAATTTCAATAGAGAAGATGGTTGGAATCTACTACCAGCCTGGGATCCCATCATACAAAATATTAAATCCCAGCCCCAACACCATACTGCCAGACCAAAAGATACTGTAAGCTCTTTCTGCGTAAAACGGAACGCACCTGATTAATTTAAATGAGGGTATGTACTTGGACGCCCATGGACGTTTTGTTAGATGAATTTCGCGAACGCATTATTCAGTAGCAGCTAATTTTGGGGTCCCATTTTTTAGCGAAAGCTTTATTTATGTTCCTATAATTTGTTATTAGATTAATTTCGCAATCCCCTTTTTCAGTTGCAGTAGATTTCTGAGTCATTATCATCATCTCAGCCAAAAAACGTCCACTGCTGGACAAAGGCCTCCCCCAAGGATACATGAGGGGTTTTGCCATAATCGCCACGCTTAGCAGGCGGGTTGGCGATCGTAGTAAGTTGAGTTGAGTTAACCTCAGAGAGATGCTGCTGCCCATCCTCTGGAATGGTCCCTTAGTCGATTTTTACGACACTTACGGGAAGAAATGGGGTGGTGTAATTCTTTTTCCCCGGTACCACACAGGGAAATTTCAGAGTAACGCCATTTTACTTCACTTCAATCGGTCAGCATAAGAATTCCTTACTGTTGGTTAGGTTAAGTTAAAAAAAAATTCCCGAGCGAAGCGCAGCGTAGCAACGGCCAGTCACGTAAGGGGGGATCGCAGCAGCTAAATAAGGCGTTCTCAAAATATATCCAACATGAAATATTGATTCGCTAAAAAATGCGACACTGAAATCCGCTGCAACTAATTAAGGCGTTCATAAAATATATCCAACATGAAAATTTTATTTGCTAAAAAATGCGATTCTAAAATCGCTGCAACTGTATAATGCGTTCGCGAAATTCATCTAACAAATCCCATGGACAGACACAATAGAAATTCAATTATTCTATGGCACTGTGGTTACCATGGGCGCCCGAGTACAAGCTACTAAATAAATAAGAGACGACCAACACTCCCGTCTCCCTGTGACCACCCTGCAAAGGGTTCGAAACGTCAGGATAAACATTAAATAAGTAATGTGTAAAATAAACGCGAGTAGATCCGTAATAGTAGATTGTACACCAAGGGGATAAAGCACTGTATTATGTCACGGGCGCGATATTTGAATCCTGAGCGTAACGAAGGACTCCAGATTTAACTCCCGAGCGTAGCGAGGGGGTTTTGAGTTGATTCCCGAGCGAAGCGAGGGAATTAAAATGGAGTCCTGAGAGCAGTGAAGGATTTAAGCGCGCCCAAGGCAAAATCAGTTTTATCCCTGAGGAGTATACTCTACTTTTCTCACCTTTTGCGAGACAATAAAAACCAAGGCTACTAGAAAAAGTATTTTATTTATTAAAATACTATTTTCATTACTAATTATATATAATTGGCACAGTAAATAACAATAAAAAGTAAATTAAAAATTAAAATTGATGTTTGATACATTAGTCCAGTTATGTAAAGATTATGGTTATATTTTTTGGTACGCTTATGTTAGTTGAGGTGGAATTTATTAGAGTAGCAGCACCCAATACATCAGAACCTTGCGTGTGAGGGTCGTTTGACACAGTAAAGGTTGGGGAAGGTGGTGCTTGAGGCAGTGGGCTTGACGGGATATATTTTGAGCTATATGGCTGTGGTGGCAAAGGTTTCCAAGGATCATCAATAATGGACGCAGTTTTCAGATGAATGTTGTCACCAATACGACAGCTTATCTTGTTTTTGTTTTGTATGGAATTCTCTATGTAGCCCTTCGCTACTGCATCGGATTTCCAGCCACCATGACGTTTTATCTGGGCCATATCTGCTCCTGAATCTGCCAACAGACTTGCCGATGTTCTCCTCAAACAATGACCCGTATAGAGCTCGGGATTTTGCAATTTGAGGTATTTTGCAATTTTTTTTGGCATGGCGCTGATTTTATTCTGGTCAATGACTTGCCTGGTGCATTTGCCATTACTGTAACCGATAAAAAATCTGTTGGTGTTTATATTAGAGGGGCGCAGAGCTTGGTACTTTTCAACAATTCTTGCATAATCTTCACGAACTATGAACGAACGTTCTCTATTTGTTTTGGTATCTGGTAAGTTAATCAGCAATAAATCTGCATGTTTTTTGATATCATTGACTTTTATGTTTACGAGTTCATTTCCACGACATGCGCCATTCACTCCAAAAATCAAGGCTACCTGTAACAAAAAATAGGATTGTGAGTAAATAGATAGATACACTTCTACATTTTTTGACCTTTATATTATAAAAAAAGCTTGCGACAAAACCTAAGAATGTGTATTTTTTAAATGTGTGCCATTTAAATACCCTTTTATTAATTAACTATTTTATAGAGCTTTTATAGGTAGGTACTAGAAACGTAACTAAAAAGTAGGCAGTACTCATACTTACTTTCATGGCCAGAAAGCTGTGATCAGGAGCCTCATTCAGAAAAGTTTCCACATCTTGCGCTGTCAATACTTTTGACTTCTTTGCTCGATGACCATCTGATTTCCTCTTTAAAAATGCCAATAACTTGCTATATGTATTTATCTTAATGTCGTGTTTGATGCTTATTGTTAACCTGAGCATCGAATAGATACACCACAGGCTGCTGGACTTCTTTTTACACGATAAATACTCGAAATAAACAAGAAGCACTGACTCCGACACAGACTTTGCGCCTTTTGCAGTTTTCCATTTGTGGAAATCGTCGTAAGCTTTCAAGTATTTTTCCTTCGACTTCTCTGGTAGTAGGTATTAACAATACCTAAGGCGTCTAATTTAATGGACTCCGGAGTTAAATCACTTTCGTCACTCGACATTTTCTTAATGTTTTATTCTATCTTCTTTTGCAGTTTTGTCTGATACTGATTGCTCCGTATTGAAATACTCGCGGCTTTTGTTTTAAGTATTGATTTTTTTTCGTTCGGCTTGCCGTGGCGTGGCCAGCTCGATTTTCGAATAAGTTCGATATTCAAATAAATGAGGCGCGGCGCGCGCCGCCGTCCACCTCCTCGCCGTCGGCCACCAGCAGCTGCAGCAGCCGCGCGCCGCGCGATTTTGACGAAATTAGACTTTAAATGCATAACAATAAGAACTAAGAGAAGTGAGAATCACATTACTGCCAGGCAGGTTATAATGAAATTCAGTACAACATTACACCCCGGCAAAAGACAAGGGCTATAATGATTTACTTTGAGTAAGGTTTGCATGATATATAATGAGGCATTGTCGAGCAGGTGGTGTGAAAAAGTTGTTTCATTTCAATGTGTGTTCGCGTAAACTTAAGAAAACAATAATTTATAGGTATATTAATTTTCTTTGTTTGTTGATAGGTGATGATGAGTGAAGTACCAACCCGCACTGGGCCCGCGTGGTGGTTTATGGCCCGTTCTCCCTAACCATCCTTAAGGAAGGCTCGTGCCCCAGCAATGGGGACATAAAATGAGCTGATGATGATGATAAGTGATAATTGACCCCCAATCGCTTGACTATCAGTAAAGAGTGGGGCTTTAAAGTCCTCACGCGGACTTCAAGAGAATTTGAAGTGTTTGTTTCATTTGCCAACACTCATGCACGCTCACGAAAACTGGAGGCCTATTACATTTTGACCGTGATTTTTGCATAAAATGCCAAACTTCGGAGTTCTTGTTCAAAGAAACAGAAACCCTTAGTCAATTTGACTTATTGTACATGGTGGAGAATAATTATTAGTATAATCCGTAGCGGCCTCGCTTTCTGCAATTTTCCCTTATCTATTTATATAAAGCCAAAATTCCGAAGCTAGTTTTCAACTAAATACGCTGACGGCAATTTTCAAGCTCATGGATTGAACTACTTTACTAAGCAAACGGAATGAAAACTATATAATGATATCTCTTAAAAAGTGGTTAAGTTCGTAGCGGCCTCGGAATTTCAAAATATACTTAAATGAAATTTCTACAAAAAAAAACCCCATTCGAAGCCATAAAACGTTCAGAATTAGCTGTAAATATTTCCTTACTCCATTAATATTATTAAGTTAAATGTACACCAGAATTAACGTTAGTTTATAAGTTTTCAAATTATAAACTTTTTTTGAACGATAAAAAATTATTAAACTTCAAATAAATGTAATTACAACTGCACAAAATGCCACTTTTGCAATGCGTCGGCCGCTCGTAGTACTGAGAAAGCACGAGCGCGCGCATTTTGTGATAGACGACGCATTGGAAATTTATGTGGCGGGGATCTTGATTTTTCCCAAAAATTACAAAACATATGAAAGTGATATTTGATGACATGATTTTTCATTTAATTGACTTCATTTTGCTAGTTGCAGAAACACGATTTGTCAACTTTTATAACAGAGAAAAAAATATCAAAGTAACTTCTTTTAAAACATAGATTTGCATTTCACAGGCTAACCAGACCGATTTAAGCATCTAAATTTTCTTAGTAGATTAGTCTTAACACACACTTCAAAATTGTAGTTCACTTTTTAAAAATAATTTGTAGTTTTAATTTGAAGGAAAAAAAACAGTTTTTCTTATGGTACAGGGCGCAAACGCTCGTATCAAAACGTATGAGATTTATTGTTCAGCGGTGCGTCGCCTTTACGGTTAATCCACCATTATTTCACATTAACTTTCGTAGTACCTAACACAAATTTTAGAAAATAAAACATAAACGCAGACACGGCTCTTCTCTTTCCCGCGAAGAAGTCTATAATAAATTTAAAACACGTTCGATTTTCTTTCTTTTACACATTTACGCATAGTTACTGCAAAACAAAACATCGTTCTTTATTCAAAATACAAACAAACCACCGACAATAATTCTCCAAAACCAAATCTGACAGCAAAGAGTTTCTAATCCCTCGATCATTGTCTTTTCGATCCACTCCAATCATGAAGGTTACAATAAGCCCCGCGAACTTCCAATTCAATAGCCATTATCTGAGAGGACGACCTTGACACCACCCGTGTAGACATGTGTACATTTTTTTCAGCCCACACCCTCTCAAGCTTACTTGACCCATATTCAACCAACTATAGCAGCTGTGCTGGCTGGCATCTTAAAGAACTTTCTAAGTTCCATAATTAACGGAGGAATTTGTCTTTGGTGTTAAATAATGTAAAGAGTTCCAAGTTAATGGAACCGTCTCTTAGTGCTTAAAGTGGAGTAAAGATTTTTTTTGTATTTTTTTAAAAATCGAAGTGTCGTTAAGTGACTCTTTTCTACTTTATGTTAAGCAGAACTGGAGTTTAAACACGAGTAACAGTTTTAACCGTTTAAGGCGACACACCGCTAAACAACTAATCTAGTAGACCATAAGAAAAACTGTTTTTTTTTCTTCAAATGAAAACTACAAATTATTTAAAAAAAATGAACTAGCATATTGAAGTGTGTGTTAAGACTAATCTACTAAGAAAATTTAGATGCTTAAATCGGTCTGGTTTGCCTGTAAAATGCAAATCTATGTTTTAAAAGAGATTACTTGACATTTTTTTCTCTGTTATAAAAGTTGACAAATCGTGTTTCTGCAACTAGCAAAATGAAGTCAATTAAATAAAAAACCATGTCATCAAATATCACTTTCATATGTTTTGTAATTGTTGGGAAAGATCAAGACCTCCGCCACGTAAATTTCCAATGCGTCGCCTTAAGTAGTCTAGTGGTCCCGAGGTCCCAAGTTCGATTCCCAGCAAGGATTACGGTATGATTATACTCGGTTTGTTGAGCGACAGGCCTTGTTTTACTGCAGACATAGTTAACTAAAAAGGTGAACATCTACTCGGAATAAAGGGTTTCCTCCAAATCTCCCAATTCATCTCGTACTTGGCAATCACTCACCGATCTCATAAATAGACGTCGAGATCATATTTTCAACGTTTTCTCGACAAAGATAAACTCTTAATAAATCATCATCATCATCTCAGCCAATAGACGTCCACTGCTGGACAAAGGCCTCCCCCAAGGATCTCTACAACGACTGGTTTTGTGCTGCTCGCATCCAGCAGCTTCCTGCGACCTTCACCAGATCGTTGGTCCACCTTGTCAGAGGCCTGCGTACACTGCGCTTTTTGGTATGCGGTTGCCACTCCAGGACTATTCCGCCCCAGCGGCCATCAGTCCTGCGAGCAATGTGCCCTGCCCACTGCCACTTGAGCTTAGCAACTCTTCGGGCTATGTCGGTTACCTTTGTTCTTCTGCGGATCTCCTCATTTCTCAGTGTGTTTCGGTTTTGTGCTGCTCGCATCCATTGGCTTCGACCTTCACCAGATTGTCGGCCCACCTTGTTGGAGGCCTGCCCACACGCGTCTTCCGATGATTTAATATCACAAATAATTTAAAAACTAATTGGCCTCACCGGATCTGTGGAATATGTTATTCGCCAAAAATGCAATAAAAATAACAGATCCCATTTTGTTTATATCTTATGGGTAACACTTGGCTTTTACTCATCTGATCTTAAGTTATGATAAGACCTGAAGGTGGAAGCGCACTTCACCCGGAATCCTCAACTAGTGAGGCACTGGCTATCTTATCTCTAGCTGCCGGAACACAACAATGCTACAAACATTGATGTTATGGCGACATTTAGATAAGATGGTGGTAGCTAGCCAGGCGGACAAACCAGCCCTACACCAACCAAACCGAGTACACAAACATGTACCTACGCTAGAAATCAAACCCGGGACCTCTGGGTCTTAACCACTAGATCACAGAGGCGGTTATTATCCCATCCCATATTTTATCGGCACGTGTTTTTTTTTGTACCTACGTCGGTTGGCTGCCATTTTTCCGCGCGTGCTCCAGCTACCGATCGCAGTGTTGAATTTCAAATCCTTTTTAATACTACACCCCAACTTCAAAGGGACCGGGACAATGTTTGGGACGGGCACGCTATGCAACCTTTTTCGTATTTTTTATTTTATTGTTCGGCAAAATTGGCGGGAGTTCGCCCTCCTTTGTTTTCCCATTTTGTCTATGGCCTATGGATTGACAGGGTTTATATAAAACTCCGATACAGTACCTTTATAATTAAGTATACCATATTATTATTACTGGTGGTCGTCCAGTGGTCGAAATTCGACCGTATTGTTAGTAAGGCTGCACGGACTGTTCAATTTGAAATTTTATTTACAAAGAACAATGGCCATTATAGACCCGATTTTTTTGAAAATGTATATAATTAAATGCTATTGGCAAAAATAGCTCTAACTTCATTAAATCAAACCATGTTATCTAGGTTTCCATTAAGAGCGTTTACGCCGCACACTAGCGCCGCCAATGAAAAAAAAACATATCTAGTAATTAGAGATAGAAAATCAAATTACATTACAATTAAATCATAACATGTGTGGTGTTCATTAGGTGCCGTAAAAATGCTAAATTGCTTCATTCAAATAGTTTGTTGAGCATAATTTGATTTTCTATCTCTAATTACTAGATAAGTTTTTTTTTTCATTAGTGGCGCTAATGTGCGGCGTAAACGCTCTTAAAGCGGGGAGAATCACCAACCAACCTAAGAGAGTGCGGATTAAACTGAGCTAGCCACGGTGGCCGCTTGGTTGATGATTGTCCCCGTCTGCGACAACTATCAATATTCAATATATTTATTAATACTCATTTATTAAAGATTTTATTATATACCTAAGTATGGGTATCGGACAAGGAAATATTTCACGTTGCATTCAACATTGCTCAAATGGAACTCTGAGATCGTAGCGCTTGTTTTTTGTCTTTTCAGTTTTTTCTCTTTGCAGTTATTTTTTATGTTAGTCCGGTTTTTACGAGTACATATATCATTGTTTTTTATATAAAAAAAAAATAATAATAATATATAATTTTTTTTTTTTTTTTTAATAAATAAATAAAATAAAATAAATATAGTAGTCCGGTCAATTTAGACACAAAAATGAGAGCGAAGGTACATAAATTCGCATCAAGCTGAAAATTGGTAGAATTGTTAAAAATGTGATTATAAATAAAACTTAAAAGTTCCCCATCATTCCCGTGTATGGAAAAAATTTTACTCGAGCTCAAAGGTCAAAAAAATGAGTTTTTCGCGATTTTCAGCGAAACGGTAAGTCTTATCATAAAAATATATTGGACGAGATTGTAGGTCATTATATTATCTATCAAAAATGTATCGATGCTTTTTTTTCTACGAGCCACCCTTTCTGGGATATAACGATTCAAAAAGTTGTTCAAGTTGTTATGGGCATAATATGCACACGTTTCCACGCCACCTATGAAGTAGTGTACTTAGCGCGTTTTTTTTAACGTGGTTTCCCTAGTAGGCCTACTCCACGGGTCAGTTGTGATCCTGTTTAATTTAAAACTATTGCAAAATTACGGAAATTTGTAAATATTGTAAAAGAAAGAGCGATGTAAATTAAAAAAAAGTGGTGAATTTTATTCGTCTGAATTGTAACCGTCAAACTCTTCTTGTTCTTCTTGTTCTTGTTCTCGTTCTTGTTCTTCTTCATCTTCATTCTGCGTGCAAGTAAATTGCGTCAAAAGTGATGTATCCTCGTTGGAATCAAACGAATCCTCTTCTGTTAGTGATTCAACATTGGAGCACGACCGGCCTTGACAGTTTGTACATGCCAAAGAGCAGAACAGTCCGGCTTTTTTGCAACCACATTTAGCACTGCATCCCTTTTTGCAGTTGCAAAAAATGGTGTTTAGCAGTTTTTCCGGTGCAGGTGGGAGTAAAGTTTGAACTGGCTCCAATGTATTGTCGACCAACTTCCAACCCCAGTCTGTAGGGTCTAGCTGATAACCAAGCCACAATTGAACTTGGTAATATACCCGAAGAAGATGTTGATGAGCAGCAACTGAGGTTGGAGGAAGAGAAGCTAATTGAACTTGTTTCTTATTCTTAGTGTTTTTAACGAAACATACATATCGATGCTTATCTAAGCAGGTAGTTTTTTTAGGAGCTCCGTACAAAGAAAGAAGAAAGCTGATGCCGTTGGTGATAACTTCTTCTTGAGTTGAATTACTGTTTTTAAAAACTTCAGCACATTGAACAAAATCTAGTTTTTCAAACATTTTGAAAACTGTTGTTTTACTCCTCCTGTAAAATGCAGATGTATGTTCATCAAATAAAACTTATAGTTATGTATATTTTATATTTTAAGTATAAGTTACAATCACCGATAGAAAAATATTTCAACATTTCATTTTAATATAGATAAGAGATGTATATACGTGGCGCACTCATGCATATTATGCCCATAACAACTTTTTGAATCGTTATATCCCAGAAAGGGTGGCTCGTAGAAAAAAAAGCACTGATACATTTTTGATAGATAATATGATGACCTACAATCTCGTCTAATATATTTTTATAATAAGACTTACCGTTTCGCTGAAAATCGCGAAAAAATCATTTTTTTGACCTTTGACCTCGAGTAAATTTTTTTCCATACACGGGAATGATGGGGAACTTTTAAGTTTTATTTATAATCACATTTTTAATGATTCTACCAATTTTCAGCTTGATGCGAATTTATGTACCTTCGAATGTCTAAATTGACCGGACTATAGTTGTTTTAGCAGTCGGGTTTTTTGTTTTATTTTAAGGGTGCGCCGTCCATAAGTGACAAGTGTCATATGTTTTATTTGTAATGTCGTCCATATTTATTTGATGCCGCGCGGCCATACTAATTTTGTATGGGGAATTTAAGGTGCTTAATAAAAAATAATTATTTAAATAACCACTTGATGAATCGAAAATGTAGTCTAGCAATTTGTAGTTTATCCATTTGATGATTGTTTAGAGAAAATCAGAGGTACAATAATTTAGATAAACTATAAGAAATCTACTAAACGCCGCCACTCGTTTTCATGATTTTTGCCCAACTTTAAATGATATTTTAGAAAAAACTATAGCGTGTTATGAATTTATGGTTCTGACAAATTGTAAACACGTTCCCTATGATACTAAATATATATTTTGTTCATTTAATACGATAGTATTTTCAATTATATCTACTTAACCGTAACTGCATTTTTGGCATTTTTTTGTCGGCGCACCCTTAATAATTTGGTTTATTTCAAACTTTTAACTTTTTTTTATTAAGTATATTCCGGATTTTTTTATAGCCTATGTCACTAGTCAAAACAAATCTAACGACATCATTATGTTAAAATCCACCATGCCGTTTGGGCTTTAGGGCGTGCCAAAGAAATGGACATACATACATATTTACATATACATACATACATACATACATACATACATACATACATACATACATACATAACATACACTCGAAAAACATAACCCTCCTTCTGACGCAGTCGGGTAATAAAGCAATGAGAACGCAAAAAGGCCGCTTATGTTTGAAATATGACATTTTTCTGAAAATAATCTAATGATGGGATCTTGTAACTCCGTCTTTGAGAGAGCGATATTGTATCATCATCATCATCATCAACATCAGCAGCACATTTTATGTCCCACAGCTGGGACACGAGCCTATAAGAGCCTATACGATATTGTATAGGAAACAGAAATTCAGTCTCAAATCAAAAGCTCATGTAGTTTTGTTGGTGGATAAGCGCGATTTAATACTACTGCATACCTACAGATGTAAACGATTGGATAGCGTCTGTTGCCAAACAGATAGAATAGAACACATTATTGTACAGAACAAAAAACGAAAAATACACACGTCAAAATAAAATTAACAATCTTATAAAGAGTTGAAAGATTTTCCACGAGCGGAATTAAGAGCGTTTACGCCGCACACTAGCGCCGCCAATGAAAAAAAAACATATCTAGTAATTAGAGATAGAAAAATGTGGCGTTATAGTTAAAAGTGGCCGTAACGTCTTATTTAACTAAACCATAACATGTGAGGTGTTCATTAGGTGACGTAAAAATGCTAAATTACTTCATTCAAATAGTTTGTTGAGCATAATTTGATTTTCTATCTCTAATTACTAGATATGTTTTTTTTTCATTAGTGGCGCTAGTGTGCGGCGTAAACTCTCTTAATATTGTGTTCATTAATTGCATCACGCGTGGAGGTAGGCAAAGAGTTAATACCGTTATTAAATTAAAACCGTTAGTCTTAACCGGTGGTAACCACTAGACCAAAGAAGGTAGGAATTGAAGTCCAGTTTATTATATAACTCCATATTATAACCGGCGTCAGGGTTAAAAATACCTACTTGTTACCGACCCCTCCACCTCCCCCTTCCCCCCAAATCCCCTAATCCAAGAGTAAACCGTCAACTTTAATTGAATATGCTTAATTGTCGAGTTAATGTTTTTGTTTAATTATCCTTTTGATGACACGACGCGGCGCCGGCGGGCGGCGCGCCAATTACCATTTTGCATTCCGTTACTTTGTGTCAACGATCGTTAATGTCATGGGTGTCTTACAAAAGACAGGACACGGATGGGTGATCAAGTTGTGTTTGTTAATAAAATGTTTCTTTGACATTTCTTAATTCTTTATTGCTTACACATGTACCACATGTGTAAGCAATAAAGAGTTATTACTTATTACTTATTACTTATTTAAACCGCCACTGAGGTCCCGGGTTCGATTACCAGCGGGGGAGGCGTGTTTATCTACTAGATTTTGTTGGTGGTAGGGCTTGTTTGTCCGACTGGCTATAGGATACTTTTTATCCAGATATTCCCACGGGGACGGGAACCACGCGGGTGAAACCGCGAGCGGCCGCTAGTATTTTAATATACATTGTGATAAATAACAAATCTAATATACACTAGCGGCCCGTCCCGGCTTCGCACGGGTGGACATTTCTTTTTTAATATAGCCTTTGTTGCTCAGCGCTAATGTAGCATTCTAATGGTGAAAACATTTTTAAAATCGGTCCAGTAGTTTTTGAGTTTATTCGTTGCACACCTCTTTATAATATTAGTATGATATGATTTTAACATTTGCTAAAAATGTATTCGATAAAATTCTTAAAAATTCAAAGTCAAGATAATATTATGCAGCGTTCCTTCTTTTCTAGCTGCTGGATTAAGCTGACGTTAGCTTGGCTGTATCGTGCATGTATTTTGCTTGAAGTGCTCAAACTTTAACTGTTTAATGAATATTTTTTTTTAAGACAACGTGGTCCTAAGTTACTTAATCACAATCTGGCAGTTTCCATTCGCGTACCTCAAAGTTACCGTAAATGATAAAAAAAAATTACAAGATAATTTTTTTACTACAAAAAATGAACCAGTCTCATGAAGCTCGAGTTGAAATGAAGCCCAAGAACCTTACTCTAACCTTACATTATCTTATCATTATACATCTTTTGGTTTTGTTTACAAAAAATATAAATATATATTGGGTATAAAAAAAAGCTTAACGAAAACGAAAAAATCGGATTGTTCCTATCATTGCTATTATTTTCTTCAAAAAAATGTAATTTAAATAATATTTCGCTTGCACCCATTGTTTCTCCTGCATGTGCATACTTTTTGCGGGCGGGAGGGCGGTGCATGCGTACTGCATCCAAGCTGGATAAGCAAATGAGTTAGCGGAATTAACACTACATACAATTTAAATTACATTTTTTTTGTACCATGGATTTCCGCAAAATTACGCCTGATTCCATTAACTATTATTTTCTTGTATGGAGCCACACCTGGGAAGTTAAGAAGTTATTGAGGAACAAAGTCAAAACCTTTTTTCTACGGTTTTTGCGGAATCTATTCAAAAAGGTTATTAGTAAATTTTCTTCTGAAGGAACATTAGCATTTTTTTTCCTTTTCAATTAAAAAGAGACGTTTTAAGTTACAAACCGCAATGAATGTCGAAGGCGCCTCTGTTTCTTAGTTTGATGTATAGTCGACAATGAAATTGCTTTACCACCTTAGAAGTGAATTTTGTTTGCATATAATAAAACAACAAGTGCTATTTTTGTTTAAGAGACCAAGTGACAGATACATTGTCATTATTGACAATGAGCCTTAGCGAAATTTTATTGTAATGGAAGTTTTTGTCAAAAGTGATAAAGCAATTTCATGGTCGACTATACATTATGCGTAAACTACGGCTTCGGTAAGGTTTTTTCATACCCTGTATATTCTCTTGTTGTTACAAATTACGAAAAAAAAATGGCGCTGAAAAAACACTATTTGAGAACCACCGCACCACATATAGCCATTATGTTAATATATGATAACACCGTGTACACAGCAACGAATAAAATGGAAATATATAAATTAAGTTCGGTTCGCATCCCGGCTTAGGTATTGTGTAGAGCGTTCTGAAAAGGCGTTGCACCCGTATGCCGATGTAAGTATTAACTTGAAAAGAAACTGTTATATCTCCGTCCTTTACAACGATCGTGAATGTTAAATTACGTTGAGCGTGGCCGGTCATCGGATGGGTGACCAAAAATCTTAAGTTTTTTTATTTAATTGTGACATGGCCTTGCTCTTGGCCTCATTCTAATCCCTAGGGCTAAGAAGAGGCCGACGATGGAACAAGCTTGCCCAGAAATAGCCTATTCATTCGGGCTTTAAAAACTTTAAGGTTATATGCACTCGGGAACACAGACGCCGGTAGGGAATTCCACTCTTCGTTAAGTCTATAAGAAGAGTGCTGAACAAGCTGATCACTCAAAAAATTAAAAAGCAGTGATAAAATTCAGCGCTTACAGTCAGCCTTCCCGGTAGCATAGCGGTCAGTGCAGCCGCCCGGATTGCGGAAGACCCAGGTTCGATTCCTGGCTGGGTCGGATGGGCGTTTAATTTTTTCATAATCTGTATTTTATAACTTTTATTTTTGGTGTACAATAAAGTTCATTTATCTTATCTTATCACAAACCAGGGCTATGCATCGAAAAATCAGAAACACACATAGCCTGACCTGGCAATCGATCCTGAGACCTTTGTGTAACGGACCGAGTGCTTTTTCGATCGGCCACCGATGCGTTAAAAACAAATCTGCGATAACTGTGGGAAAAGTGCTACTCACTAGTCATCATCAGCTCCTTTTATGTCCCCACTGCTGGGGCTTCCTTATAGAGGGATAGGGAGAACGGGCCACAAACCACCACGCGGGCCCAGTGCGGATTGGTGGTTGTTAACGACTGCCAATGCAGCCAGGACCAACGGCTTTACGTGCCTTCCGAAGCACGGTGAAACTCGAGATGATAACTTTGGCTATTATTATTACTAGTCAACGACGCCATTGTCGTAGTAATGACAAACTCATTGCACACCTCCTACCCGACCTTTCTAGATTCTCCGGAACTTTCAGAGGCAGGCACAACAGTCCGTCACACCGCCACCACAAAGTAAAGGTCAATTATAATTTGAAAAAATACAAGGTGTTGAAAAGATTCCACGCGCGGGATTCGAACCCGCATTCGCCACGACAGCTTGGTTGGTAGTGCACATGACCCGGCATATCATGGGGTGCGGGTTGTCTTTTTTTTAATTGTAATTTGTTCGCAATAACATTTGCGTTAAATTATATGTAAATAAAAGCCATCAAAAACAAACGTAAAAAAACAAGTCTTGCAACTCAGTTGTTCTACCGTAAAAAGCTGTGAGATAACAAGTCGGTTAATTTATTCAGTCCCTACTTAAGAGCCTGCTGTTTTAAGTTATTACGTAATTAGTTAACCTAACAACATATTATAGTGACCATATCAATATTATAAATCTTTTATGTTTTAAATAAATAGATTGACTTGGCCATCGCATGAAAACACCATGTATGTCATAAGTAATACATTTAATATATTAAATTAGATTGTTTGTTAACTAAAAAAACTCTAGTAAACTGTAGAAACAAATTCTCCGCTAAATATTTTCTTAACATTACATGAAATTCTCTTTCTTCCGTCTTCTTTCTTTTTAATTGTAGTAGGTATTCTATTAAATATCTTAATTGAAATGTGATGAGTGGATGAGATGGAGTTTAGTAAAGGGAAGAGCCAGACTATTTTTGTGTCTTAGATTTCTTGGTTGTGAATACTGATTTTTTGCCTGTGCAGGTATAAGAATTATTATTTTTTCTGACAAAGGATATGATGGCCAATTTTTCTATGGACGTAGATGTAGTTAATATTTTTCATTTAGGTACAACAATGTTTTATGGTATTTTGTTTTCGGGAATATTAGAAGATTTTATTTCTATGTTTAAAAATCTCAAAGAACTTGTCAGTCAAAAGTACTAGACGTCAAGACTTTCGTTTTTAATGCCGGTTCACTTTGATGTTTGTTTAATTCGAGATTTAAGATTAATTGATGACGTGCAAGACGTTAAATCAGGATTAAGCTAAAATCGAGTTTTAATTCTACTAAATCTAGATTGAAAGCATTCCTGCAAGCCGCCTTTAATCAGATTATTGCCAATTACCTAGTGTATGCGCTATGGCTTTGCTATTTAAAAGAGTAAGCCGTTTTAATATAGTTAAAATATAAATTTTCTAAAGTTTACGCGAACACTACTACCCATTTAAATGAAACGACAGGATAAACATTAATTAAAAGTAATGTAATAAAATAAGGACCTAATAAAAGTCCTAACCAATCACAAAACGTTTTTGTTTTGAACAAATTACAAAAACACAAAACGGTTGAAAAAAAGAATCCTGGCTCGTTGAAATTTTTTCAATATTTCTGTTTTTGCAATCACAAAACGTTCGTTACAATTGCCGAAAAAAATGGTGTTCCGAGATCCGTGTCCGCGAAAGGGTCTTTACAATGTGCAACAGAGAGGTGTGGTCAAAATTAAAAGATCTAGTGCCTTACATATAAACAAAGAAAAAAGTCCGAATAGTTATTCCTCAGAACAATAACTAAAGCTATAGAAGGATGGCTAAAATAAAAATCGTGCAACTATGTTTAGTTCCGTTCTATCTTATGGCTAGAAAAGGAGGTTGGAGTGCGACAAATGGTTGACACTTAGTTTTTATTTTTTGTATTGTTATGTCAAACGGTCATCAGATAATCGGTGATCAAAAAAAATCTTTGAGTCCTTTATAAGGTCACTCACTACGTTACCTCAAATATGACGTCACAAATCTGGTGACACCTTCGAAATAACGAAAGAAAAGGGACAATCGATCTCTTTCCAATACATCACTTAGGTTCATTAGTTAAAATAAGTAGTACGAACTGATGACTGAGTGTTGCTATTTTAGTCCGGTTTCTATAGCTTTAGTCATTATTCTGAGACTCAGAATTCGAAGGTGTCACCAGATTTGTGACGTCATATTTGAGGTAATGTAGTGAGTGACTTTATAAAGGACTCAAAGATTTTTTTTGATCACCGATTATCTGATGACCGTTTGACATAACAATACAAAAAATAAAAACTAAGTGTCAACCATTTGTCGCACTCCAACCTCCTTTTCTAGCCATAAGATAGAACGGAACTAAACATAGTTGCACGATTTTTATTTTAGCCATCCTTCTATAGCTTTAGTTATTGTTCTGAGTTCTGAGAGTTATTCCGTGTTTTGTTTCTGTCATGTAAACGTCATTTCAAATTAGAGTCAAACAGACAAAACACAGAATAACTATTCGGACCTTATTCTTTGTGTATTTGTAAGGTACCTAAAGTGTATCCGATCTAGATCTTGTTTGCAGAATTACTAAGACATAATTATTATCTTTAACTTGTTTATATTGAAATGAAACAACTTTTACGGATCTACTCGCGTTTATTTTACACATTACTTTAAATTAATTAATGTCTCCCTGTGGCCACGGACCCTGCAAAGGGTTCGAAACGTCAGGATAATTAAAAATAATGTGTAAAATAAACGCGAGTAGATCAAGACCAAAAAAACCAAAAGATACTGTAAGCTCTTTCTGCATAAAACGGAACGCACCTGATTAAATTTAAATGAGGGTATACAAGCTACCAACTTATTATGAGATGACCAACACCTCAGTCTCCCTGTCACCCCGGACCCTGCAAAGGGTTCGAAACGTCAAGATAAACATTAATTAAAAGTAATGTGTAAAAAAACGCAAGTAGATCCATAAAAGTTGTTTCATTTCAATGTGTAGTGTTTGTGTAAACTTTTAAAGAACAATAATTATATAAGTTATATTGTGACGTCACAACAAACTAAACAAGTCACAGCCCTTTAGTTTAGTAACCTCTGTGTTCTTACATTTGCAGTCACTGTTGCTTGCATATGCGCGCCTGACGCGCATGACTTTACTAATATACAAAATATTTTTTTACCAGTGCGCAAATTTTCTGGAGCTACTCATAATCGGCAACTAACAACTTTCTCATAGTAACACGGGTTGTTGAAATAAGTCAAAAATTTTGAGACTTCATCCAAATCAGGCTAATCAAGTGTTCGCTAAAGTATGGGACGAATTTTTGACATATTTCAACCCATCATGTTACTATGAGAAAGTTGTATACTTACTGATTCTGAGTCAGTCAGTAGGTCTGATTCTGAATTAAAAAAATATCCTGTAGATATTTAATTTAAAATTGCATGACAAATTAAAGTTAACTAGTGGTCGCCCAGCGGTCGAAATTCGACCGTAATTTTATTAAGGCTGCACGGATTGAATCCAACGCAATAAAAAATTTAAAAAAAATAAAATGTGTGTTTGGATTGGCATTGACAGATTAAGGCCGTTCCTCAGCTCCATTTTTGAAATTTTTGAAAAGAGTATAATAATATCCGTGTGTGTCAAATACATATGCGCGTGTGTATAAACATGGCAGTGTGTGTAATGTTTGTTTTATTGATTTAATGTATTTTTATGCATAATTTAAAAAAAAATATTAACATTCTGATAACCTTCTCTTTATACTATAAGTGTGCGAAATTTCATACTCCTCCGTCCGCGCAATTTTCGTAAAAAAGGGGTACAAAGTTGTTGCTTCACGTATTAATATCTATTATATTAATACGTGAAGTTAAAATTATGCATAAAAATACATTAAATCAATAAAACAAACATTACACACACTACCATGTATTTTACACACACGAATATGTATTTGACACACTCTTTTTCAAGCAAGAGGAGCGGCCGAAATCTGTCAACGCCAATCCAAACTCACATTCTATCTTTTTTAATTTTTCATTGCTTAGGATACAATCCGTGCAGCCATAATAAAATTACGGTCGAATTTTGACCACTGGGCGACCACTAGTTTAAATAATTATGTCTCAGTAACAACGCATATATACAAAATCTACATCGGATACACTTTGGATCTTTTGATTTTGAACACACCTTTGTGTACACGGTGTTTGTGTGTGCTTTGCTCAAACGCAGTACTTCTTAAGCTGACGATCATTTACATGTCATCCTCAGCCATCATTCAGTCCGCCTTCGGACATAGGCCTCCTCCAATCGCTTCCACTTCTTCTGTCGCCAGCCACCCTCATCCAGTGGCCGGCTAGGTGTTTAATATCGTCCACCCACCTAAGTGGTGGGCGGCCCCGGCCTCGTGTGTTTTGCCACGGTCTCCACTCCAGTGTCCTTCTGGGCCATCGGTGGTAATCCATCCTCGCAATATGCCATTGAAAACAAGTGTTTATTTTTGTCTGGTATTAAAAGAAGTATTAAAAGAATTGTTACTAAAATATTCCTGTTGCTAAATGATAATGAAAATGATTGATGATAATGATAAGGAAATAAATTAAAGATTGACGTGGTCTCAAAGCCAAATTTGTTTTATTCAATAATAAAATATTATTTACTTTATATTCTCAGTATTACAAAGAATTATTTCTCTTAAATTCTATGGTACATAACTTACACAGAATCTTGAATGTTTCTCAAAAATTAGATTAATCCTAATACATATGTGCATGTCATAAGAAAGTAGGTAATCTTCAGCGGAGAACCAGTACCAATTTAAATTCTTAATAAATGTTATGCAAAAGACTATTAAACTCATGGTCGCTAACCGAGGTCGCGTTTATGATTAAACCAATCCCAAATTGTGGAATAAAAATCTAAAATGAATTAATCAAATTAATATAGCGAAGACCATCGCGAAGAACACTGACCTGAAAATCCTTCGAAGACCATTAAGTTAGGTACCTGGCCAGACTATTCCGAACAGTGGCGACTCTGCGAGCTGACTTTCTAGTTTCAACGGGCAGAGCGTCCCCGGATCGGAATGAGGCACTGGTACCTTTAATCAGACTATCAGCATTCCAGGGGAAGAACGGCCTTCCACACCCATGGAGATAGGATGTGTTTATGAATAAATGTTCCCTAACTTTATAAAATCAGTAAGATAAAAGATCCAATAAATTATCTTAACAATGAATATCAATATATGTGTAAATGTCAATATCGCAATATGTCCCCGCCCATCTCCACTTTCGGGACTCTATCAGGTCTACAACGTCTCTCAACTTTGTCTTTCCTCTGATCCACTCGTTTTGTCTTCGATTTAGCAGAGTTACACCCAGCATCGCTCTTTCCATTGCTCTCTGCGCGACTCTAAGTTCTTCAGCTGACCTCTTAGTTAGTGTTGTAGTTTCCATTCCATAGTACGACCTCCTTGGTCGAGTGGTTTGTACACCGGTTTTCATGGTGTCGCCATCTCTGAGGTCCCGGGTTCGATCCCCGGTCGGGTCAATTTAGAAATTATTGTTTTTCTAAATTGTCTCGGGTCTGGATGTTTTCTATGTATAATAAGTATGTATTTAAGTATTTTAAGTATGTTTATCCGTTGTCTAGTAACCATTTAACGAGTTTCATAACGAAGCTTCTCTTGGGCTAGATAATTGGTGTGAGTGTAGGAAAATTTATTTATTTATAAGTGAAAACGGGCGAAACACACTGCTCGAAAACTCTGCTTTTCAGGTGTTGCGGTATAATTTTGGTACGCATGATGTTGCATGATGTTGTTTACATATAATTTTACGCAAATATTGTTGCGAACAAATTACAATTTCAAAATACTCGTAGACAGAGTGTTGAATAAATTCCACGAGCGCGATTTCAACCCGCACCCCATGACATGCCGGGTCAGATGCATTGCCAACTATGCTATCGTGGTTATCGTGCTAGCGTGGCGTATCAATAGCATACCTTACCTTAAGAGCGTTTACGCCGCACACTAGCGCCACTAATGAAAAAAACCATATCTAGTAATTAGAGATAGAAAATCAAATTATGCTCAACAAACTATTTGAATGAAGTAATTTAGCATTTTTACGTCACCTAATGAACACCTCACATGTTATGGTTTAGTTAAATAAGACGTTACGGCCACTTTTAACTATAACGCCATATTTAACTAAACGATAACATGTCAGGTGTTCAATATGTGACGTAAAATGCTAAATTACTTCATTCAGATAGTTGGTTGAGCATAATTTGATTTTCTATCTCTAATTACTAGATATGTTTTTTTTTCATTGGCGGCGCTAGTGTGCGGCGTAAACGCTCTAAAGCTTACCTTCTAGTCTTTTTATTTTGAGCCGGTACCGCTTCAATTCTTTATAAATTCATTTAACAGATCACCGGTGGTATTTAGAGTCGGTATACACGTGTAACATTGCTTTACCGAAACGCACCTTACTGCATTAACTTACGGTCTACATTAGCTTTCAGTAGTATCTTTAGATTTTCATGACGTAAAGTTCATTGGCAGGTCAGATGTATAATTGCTGAGGGAAAATAAACTTTATGGGGAAAGTTTAAGGTAATATTTTATTTGTTGCCAGTCAGTGTGATTGGTGTAGCGTTGTCGGTTGTACTGTGAGGTCGGATCCGTTGCTGGAATTGTTTGAATAATATACTGGATCTCGGTTATGGGGTGACAATGATGACATCAGTAATATGTAGAAGCGACACTTTGCTAATTCGTTTTATAACGTGCGCTTATAAGAATGCCAGTAGGCTTAACCAAAGTAACATTAAGAAAACGATAGCGAAGTTCGAAAAGAATAAAATGTATGGGATTGACATAAGCTGCGCTAAATCACGTGGTCAATCTTAAGTCAATCCCATACATTTTATTATTTTCGAACTTCGATATCGTTTTCTTCATGTTACTTTGGCTACCGCCACAGGTCTAGTATGAATCCTATAAAATCGTCATGCAACGTTTATAAGACTAATTAATAGGATCAAATCGATTAAATAATCTTAGATGATGACATTATAAGACCAGTGTCCTAATCAAAGCGTCTATTCGTTTGCTATAGGACGTTTTATCCTATAAATTAGAGGAGAATTTTGCAACTTGGGAGTTATTTTTTATTGTTTTTTGAAGTGAAAACTTGTTTAGCGGCGTTGTACATTTAATGTAATGGGTAAAAAATGTTAAATTCGCGTCAGGACACGTGACCTGATCGAAAATTTGTAAGACGGATGACAGCCGGCGCGGCGTAGGAGAGGAAGTATCCGCTCTCTTTCTACGGCGCGGCGAAAATGAATGCCTGCTGTTTCGTTTAGGCGGCGCAGGACGCTTGCGCGAATGTTCGACTGCTTTTTAATGTAATATAAATTGTCATGTTTGTGTACGATAGCGCAATAAATAAATATTGTATTCTACCACATAAATGATAGTACTTTTATACTGATAATTGAAGCAATTCGTGCAAAATTATTCCCTAACCATTCCAAAATCAAAATATCAAAAATGCACAACGTTAATATTCAAGTTTTCACTTCTGCCGGCACTCCCGGAGTGCAACCCGTCGTATTTTTTTATATGTTGCGATTGTCCTTTGACGACGTCCTTGGTCGAGTGGTTTGTACACCGGTTTTCATGGTGTCGCTATCTCTGTGGTCCCTGGTTCGATTCCCGGTCGGGGAAAATAGAAATTATTGTTTATCTAAATTGACTCGGGTCTGGGTGTTTTCTATGTATAATAAGTATGTATTTAAGTAATTTAAGTATGTTTATCCGTTGTCTAGTAACCATTTAACGAGTTTCATAACGAAGCTTCTCTTGGGCTAGATAATCGGTGTCAGTGTAGAAAGTTTATTTAGTTATTTTATTTATTGTTCTTTATTTTTTGTGTGTTTATTTGTGATGGGAAGTGTCCTTTGATGATATAGGGCATTTCCCAATATTTGTACGCTGTAAGGGAGTTAAAAAACGTCCTTGCTGAGTTTGTTGCCGGTTCTTCTCAGTACAAGATCTACCGCCCAGAGTAGACTTACGAACCGATGGCATAATGACGTTCATAAGAGCTATTTGTAGCCTAAACTGAATAAATGATTTTGAATTTTGATTTTGATTTTATTTTTGTAGTCTAAAAACACGAAACGTTACATCAAAGTTTGTGGACTCTTTTGGAAAGCAGCAAGCATTAATGTTAAGAGCGTTTACACCGCACACTAGAGCCGCCAATGAAAAAAAAACACATCTAGTAATTAGAGATAGAAAATCAAATTATGCTCAACAAACTATCTGAATGAACTAATTTAGCATTTTTACGTCACCTAATGAACACCTGACATGTTATGGTTTAGTTAAATATGGCGTTATAGTTAAATGTGGCCGTAACGTCTTATTTAACTTAACTTAGTTTGTTGAGCATAATTTGATTTTCTATCTTTACTAGATATGTTTTTTTTTCATTAGTGGCGCTAGTGTGCTGCGTAAACGCTCTTAATGTTAAGACGAGAAGACTTAGCAATAGTATTTTATTGATATTTGTACTAATCTCTACTTACGTGTTGTTTTTTATCGTTGAAAGTCAAAGTTATAATAGTTGTTATACCAATACTTTACCTTGTGATGAGAAAATATATAATAATAGCATTTTACTCGCGACTTCGTTTGCGTGGATTTGGGATTTTAAAAATAAACCTTTTGATGTGTAATATCTTTCCGCTCGCCTTCTATAATATATACAATTTGTAGGAGTGATTTCATAGAAAAGGGACGGAAGTAGGATCGTAAGTGTAAAAACACACTATGCCGAAGGTACGCGACCGAAGTTCCGCGGCTGCTTTTACGTTCCGACGTACTCGGCTGATATGACACACCATAAGTGCCGAACTTACGACCCGTCCCCGGATCTTCGTAGACAATCGAAACGAACTTCGGTCGCGTATAATGTGTGCTTTATAGAATAAGTTGCCGCTGAACTTACGCCCGACCGAAGTTAGGCTGTACGCTATAACGCAACGTAATTTCGGTATTATTGTGTCGATAGTATGTTCCTACACTAACAGTGTGATCGGCTTGCCTTCTATATAATATGGGAACAATAATTTGTGGCAGTGATTTCATAGAAATATTATCGTAACAGTGTGATACTGCCGCACAATTAATGAACGCAGTAAGTACAACTTACTGTGTTTGTGATTGTGATATTTGAGGTGCTGACATTACGATCTATTTCTCGAATTCGTCATTGTTAATTCTGTACGGTTTACTCCGCACATTACGCTTGATCAGCCGTTTGAGTGCATTGCACTTTAATAATAGCCTACTTTACGTAATTATGTTTTGTTTATCTAATATGACTAACACCAATATTTTTAAGTGTCTCACTAACTCGACTACTGTAAACTACTCAATAAACGGAGAATCTTTTACTGTGGGTTTTCTTCTCGACACTTCGCAACATCTCTGATACTTCATCAAGACTCTACATCAACGTCATCAGATAAATTTATGGTGAACTGTCGCAGCGTGGTCAACTAAGCGCTGCACCGTACAAATTCTATATTCTATTTTATATTGTAATATAGATTTCAACCATTTCGTGTGTAATAGACATTTAAACTATATTAATAAATATTTATCTGATGATAATTATGTCTCAATAAAGTGCAGATCATTGATAATTTTCAGAATATAATGTTAAAATTGCTTATTACTAAGGTGAGATGTCAAATGTTGCACGTCATATGCGACTACTGCAAGGCTCGTTCATTTAAAAAAAAAATATATAGTCCATGGTAACCGCCCTCCTCCCTGTGTGGTGCCGGGGATAAAGAATTGCACCACCCCATCTCTTCCCGTGGGTGTCGTAAAAACCGACTAAGGGACCATTCCAGAGGATGGGCAGCAGCATCTCTCTGAGGTTACCCTCAACCTACTGCGATCGCCAACCCGCCTGCCAAGCGTGGCGTATATTTATAATAACTACAAAATATCAATGTCTCTGTCGGCTATCGAGCACATTGGAAATGAATCTACGGAATTCGAAAAAATATTGGTGAAAAATGTCGTCCTGACTTTTTGACATTTTAAAAAAAAGTTAGGCTACAGGACAAACCCTTAACCCGATCGCCTTTGTTTTAGGCTCAAATTGTAGCTGGATGGGCAGCAGCATCTCTCTGAGGTTACCCTCAACCTACTGCGATCGCCAACCCGCCTGCCAAGCGTGGCGATTACGGCAAATACACCTCATATCCTTGGGGGAGGCCTTTGTCCAGCAGTGGACGTCTTTGGCTGAGATGATGTTAACCGCAAAGAAAGTAGCATTCTATTATTAAAATAGTTTTAGAAATTATATCTGTAGTTCCAGATATTACTCTCCACAAACAAACAAATAAAGCCACAAAATATGCCTCTTTATTAATAGTTTATATGTTGAATTGAATTGAATCGAATATCTATACTGAGTAGTTTTTGTTAAGCCCCGTTGCAAAATTTGCTTAATCCATACATTCGTCCATCCAATCTAAAATGTTCCTGATTTTGTTCTCACCAACCATGGTCACCCTACTCCCGACTGGGATCGAAGCTAATAGAAAACCAGGTCTTAGGAAGTCATGTATTTTTCAGAGGGAAAGCGATGGGACATATTTGACGCCCCAGATTTGTAGGTGTGAGCGAGAAAGACATATTTCTAAAGAACTCGTCTTTTAGGGACAGTATTGGAATTAAATTACGGACATCAGCAAAGTTTTGTAGGAGTCATCATGAAGTAGAATGGAGAAAGTTGAAAATTGTATAAAATAATATTATAAATCACACAGCTGCAGCAGTTTACAACTTCGCTCGATTTTTGGATTGGGTTCACTTTCTATCTCCGTCTACTACATCATCTTCATCATCATCATCATCATCATCTTAGCCAAAAGACGTCCACTGCTGAACAAAGGCCTCCCCCAAGGATATGAGGGGTATTTGTCGTAATCACCATGCTTGGCAGGCGGGTTGGCGATCGCAGTAGGTTGAGGGTAACTTCAGAGAGATGCTGCTCATCCTCTGGAATGGTCTCTTAGTCGGCTTTTACGACACCTACGGGAAGAGATGGGGTGGTGCAATTCTTTATCCCCGGCACCACACAGGGACATCATCTTCATCATCAGCTTATTATATGTCCCCACTGCTGGGGCACGAGCCTTCCCTATGGATGGATAGGGAGAACGGGCCGTAAACCACCACGCGAGCCCAGTGCGGATTGATGGTTGTTAACGACTGCTAATGCAGCCGGGACCAACGGCTTTACGAGCCTTCCGAAGCACTGAAGAGCTCGAGATGATTATTCTTATTGCTATTAATAATAATTCAATGAGTCTTCTGGGGTCTCGTTAGCACACCGGTCAGAGCTTTGGACCGGTTATCCAAAGGTCCTGGGGTCGATTCCCAATCGAGCTTCCTGAGACTGGGTGATTTATTCTAGTAAAAAATTATCTTGTAGAGTAGCTTAAACGCTTGCCAAGTACGATTTAGTGATCACAAAGTGGGGCTGTGCATTGCGCATCAAAAATCCTAAACAGTATTGTAACGTTGTCGTTGCAATTTACTCAACGTTATATTTTTATGCTATGCATTTTATAGCCTCCTTACAAATATAAAACAAATAAAGCATACAAAAGGTTCTGAAAAAGAATACGTTGAATGTCATGTCATTGTCATGGAATTTTATTGTATTTTTGCTATTGTGCCGTGTGCACAGACGACCTCATTTATATCATTTTGTGTGACTAATAAATGTTATTATAATTAAGTTCATCTTGTAGACTGATTCAGTGTGTGACGTACTTTGGAAATATACAACACACACACTATGATGAGGCTTTCAAAATTCTCTGGAAATTAAACCCAGTACCTCCGAATTGGGTCGAGAGCTTTTTTGATGTGTAATATCTTTCCGCTCCGCTTGCCTTCTATATTATATACAATTTGTGGAAGTGATTTCGTGAAAGGTGACGGAAGTAAGTGTAACACGTGTAACAGTGTGACAGGAAGTCAAGGAAGAGCGCAAGCGCGCGCCACTTTGTGAATGTAATATCGATGTTATGAACATGACATATTATTATTATATGTGACATATTGTGTTGTTGATATGTCAAATGTCTTCTAATGAGTATTTACTGCATTTATTTTATAGTTATAAAATGATGTAACACCTGACCCATTTTTTTCAGAATATAATGTTAAAATTGCTTATTACTAAGGTGAGAAGTCAAATGTAATACGTCATATTATGCGACTATTGTAAGGCTTGTTTTTTTTAAATATATTATAGGTACAGGTAAGCACAGTGCTTTGATCGCACCTGATGTTAAGTGAAGATAAGGTCAATGATGGAAGCGCACTTTACCCGGAATCCTAGACTGCTGAGGCACTGGCTATCTTATCTCTAGCGGGAACACAACAATGCTACAAACATTGATGTTAAAGCGACTTATTTAGATAAGATGGTGGTAATGGAACCCCGGACCTCTGGGTCTAAAACAGTGGTATTAACCACTTAACATAACCACTTATTATTGTAAACTTTATACCACCCGTAAATTAAAAAGTTTTTTGGCAAATTAATTATTATTTTATCTTATCTTATCTAACTAGGCGACAGAGGCGGTTGGCTTTGCCCATCAGACACCAAGGCGAGGCGATCTAATAGATGTGTGAACAAATAATCAGCTTGACCTTCATGCTTAACGTTATCAAACAAAGCCGATATAGTGCTAACTAACTCACTAAACAAACCTATTGACTATAATGAGCACACAAAAGGACACAATGAATGAACCTTTCTGGTGTCAGTTACTGTCTATCAATATGGGACAGAAGAACTTGCTCGCTCTTTCGTTATGCTACGGCCACACTATAGCGGTATCGCGAACATTTTGACAAGTCGGGCCAAGCAATAGTCACAAATGTAATTATTGCTTGTCGTGAAAACGGCAAATGTTCGCGATACCGCGATAATGTGGCCGTAGCATGTACGGCAATTTGCACCATATCGCTTGAAATATAAACTGATTTGATTTAATTCCTTTTAATTTTTTTTGCTTTTTCCTTCAGAAGGGGCTATGATAACAGGACTTTTTCAGGGGAGTTGTAGTGTGATACCTACCTATACCTAACGGAACTGTAATTAGGTCATGTCGCAATTATACGAAATAATGTTTAACGTAAAACAGCCTAGTTTTTTACATATTGTATTATTTAATTCAATAAACGGACTTCGATAAGTTAAAGGTGTGGTGTGAGGTTCGGCGTCAGGAATTGAAAGATAGTTTGCGGTTACAAGGTGTATAGTGGCTCCAATTACATGTTGCGGTATGGCTTATCTATATATTAATACGTGAAGCATAAACTTTGTACCCCTTTCTACGAAAATGGCGCAGACGGAGGAGTATGAAATTTTGCACACTTATAGTTTATTTAAGAGCGTTTACGCCGCACACTAGCGCCACTAATAAAAAAAAACGTCCACTTTTAACTATAACGCCATATTTAACTAAACCATAACATGTGAGGTGTTCATTAGTAGTATAGTTTGTTGAGCATAATTTGATTTTCTATCTCTAATTACTAGATATGTTTTTTTTTTCATTGGTGGCGCTAGTGAGCGGCGTAAACGCTCTTAAGGAGTACAGAATGTTAATTTTTTTTTTAATTATGCATAAAAAATACATTAATTCAATAAAAGAAACATTACACACACTACCATGTATTTGACACACACGCATATATACTCTTTTCTAAAATTTCAAAAATGGAAGAGGAGCGGCCGAAATCTGTCAATGCCAATCCAAACTCACATTCTATCTTTTTTAAGGATACAATCCGTGCAGCCTTAATAAAATTACGGTCGAATTTTGTGTCCACAGTTTTTTTTAAATTATTTATTTAAAAACTTTTGCAACATAAATAACATGAATTACTTACCAGTTAACCATAGGGTGGTGAAGAGATATATATTTTTAAATATTGTCATCATTACTATGTCATAATTACTACTAACTAACATGATGGACTACATATATATTTTTTTCTTTTAGTTGATGGCTTCGTGCGATTAGCACATTTAGCCAGTGTCAAAGTAATTTTTCGTACAAGTAATACTTATATAAACAATATTTCCTTAAATGATGATTGATGATGAATGATATTAGAAATGGGAAGTGAGAAATGATATACCCCCCAAACCCCTCGAGTATCTCAGTAAAGATGTGGGGCTTTACTAAGTCCTCACGCGAGCTTCTTGAGAGAATTTGAAAAGTGACGTTGCACTGTTTTGTTTCATTTGCCAACACTTATGCACACTTACGAACACTTAACGGATAATAATCCACCATTATTTCACATTAATATTCGACATAACACAAATTTTGGAAAATAAGACAAAACCGCAGACATGACGCTTCACTTTCTTGCCAAGAAGTCGACTACATAATTGTCTGAAATAAAAACATATTTTTTTTAATAATTATGTCCCCACTGGTGTGGCAAGAGATTTCCCTATGGAGATAGGGCAAGGCCATAAACCACCACGTGGATTCGTGCTTGTTAATAACGACTAGTAAGGCACGTAAAACCGTTGGTCCCGGCTTTACGTACCTTCCAAAGCTTCTCCAGCTCGAGATGATAAATTATTAGTCACCCATCCGATGACCGGCTTTTACGACAGTTGCTTATCCTAGCAATCGCACACCAAGCGCCGTCGAGCTTCTTAAGAGCGTTTACGCCGCACACTAGCGCCGCCAATGAAAAAAAAAACATATCTAGTAATTAGAGATAGAAAATCAAATTATGCTCAACAAACTATCTGAATGAAGTAATTTAGCATTTTTACGTCACCTAATGAACACCTGAGTTGTTATGGTTTAGTTAAATATGACGTTATAGTTAAAAGTGGCCGTAACGCCTTATTTAACTAAACCATAGCATGTGAGATGTTCAATAGATGATGTAAAAATGATAAATTACATCATTCAAATAGTTTGTTGAGCATAATTTGATTTTCTATCTCTAATTACTAGATATGATTTTTTTTTCAATAGTGGCGCTAGTGTGCGGCGTAAACGCTCTTAAGTTCATAACTCAATTTTGTCTTTTTTTTATTTTGCCATGACGTGTGGAGCAGTTTTTGTTGATACTTTAAAATTACAAATTATGGACAAGCACAAAACAAAACCAAGCGAATAAATGAAAAACATAAACATAAAAAAACGAAAAGAAAAAATAAAATACAATTAAAAAACAAAATTTACATCTTACATCGTTTTTCTCATTGGGTGACTGCCGTGTTAAAATAAACGTTTTAACGGTCCCGCATTATCAGAGGCGACCACGCGCATTGCAGAATACATAAACATCTACAATTCCAAATATATGAATGTCGCCTTTTGTAAACAAACTCTTTAATAAGGTTAGAACTATTAAAATCAAATCATGATTAATTCTTTACAAATTAAATGTCTCTAATGTAGTGGAATGTAGGAAGGAGGTCGATAGCGTAGTGGTTAACGCGACCGGTCTGCGATTGCTAAGGTTAAGCAACATTCGCAAAGGCCGGTCATCGGATGGGTGACCAAAAATATGTAATCTCAAGCTCCTGCGCGCTTCGGAAGGCACGCAAAGCCGTTGGTCCCGGCTGCATTAGCAGTCGTTAACAACCACCGCACGGTGGTTTATGGCCCGTTCTCCCTCCATAGGGAAGGCTCGTGCCCCAGTAGTGGGGACATAAAGTAAGCTGGTGTATTATGGAATGTTCTCAATTTTGGAAGTTCCAATTTTTCACTACATTACTTTTCACAACTTGCGTTTTGGACTTTGAAAATGGTTTTATTTGAAACTTCAGTTTAAAACCATTTTTAGTCGACCTCCTTGGTCGAGTGGTTTGTACACCGGTTTTCATCTGGTCTTTCATCCGGTTTTCTCTGAGGTCCCGGGTTCGATCCCCGGTCGGGTAAATTTAGGAATTATTGTTTTTCTAAATAGGCTTGTGTCCACTATGAATGAATATAATGGACTAGCTGTGCTCGCGACTTCGTCCGCGTGGAATAGTGACTTTCGGCAGCATTTTTAATTTTTTAGGCTCTTTTCCCGTTTTTGCAACATTTTTCACTGATGCTTCGCTCCTATTGGTCGCAGCGTGATGTTATATAGCCTAAAGCCTTCCTCGATAAATGGACTATCCAACACAAAAAGAATTATTCAATTCGAACCAGTAGTTCCTGAGATTAGCGCGTTCAAACAAACAAACAAACAAACTCTTCAGCTTTATAATATTAGTATAGATAAGGGTTTATAATGATTAATTATATCATGGAGAAGACAACAAACAATTGTAATTGTTAAAAGCGTTAAAGATTAATAATATTTTATAGAAATAAATTTCGTAAAAATTAACTTTTAGTCACGTGACAGTGAACACCAATCAGAAAGCCGTGACGTCACGCCGTGCAAGACAACGTCATTAACGTTTCGAGTTGTTCGAGTATCGTTAATTATCTTACAAAATTTTGGTTTTTAGCAAATAATATCAAGTTGATACAATTTTTGCTAGTTCTTATTGAGAGAACTCACCATGGAATCTGGATTCAGCAAAGCCGACAGTAATAATTTGCCCAGAATCGATGCCGTTATGCTTGGAATTTTTTTCGCGTCGAACAGTGACTTCTGCTCATCTGAATTTCGCAATGTTAAAACTTCCTTGTAAGTAAACATAAGTTATGTTATAAAGTATTAATTATTAAGCTTAAATGCTAAATATTTCAGTTCGGTACACAATAACTTAATGTTTTGACGTACATTTTGCAAGATAATTGATACCTATTAATTTTGAGGTTAGATTTACAAAGTATGCAAAATAGTAACAAACTTGTATAATTTCAGGTCTTCGCGAGCTTCATATGGAGATGACGCCATAAGTTATGTCCATGTGACGGTAAATTTTGTACTGTAAAGTGCAAAACATGTCCTGAACACAAGGTTCATGCAATACTATATGGATGCACACTGGTTGTTGATGAAGAAGATGATATTATTATCTCCGTTCAATGTCAAGACTGCGTAGCTTCACAGTGGGGATGTAAACACGCAATAGCATTTCTTATGTGGGTTCATCGCAGAAGTGAGGAACCATCATGCACTTCGGTGGAATGTCATTGGAGAAAATCTAAACTGTCTAGAGTCGGTAGTAGCCTTAAATATATGAAAAAATAAATATATGCAAAAGACTCTTCCGAGGGCAGGCCCATGTTGCCAGCAAAATCATCTGTTTCAATGAAGTTTTTGGAAGAGGTATTTAAGAAAAAAATTAATAACTGGGAACTTTTAAAATATCAAACCACTTATTGTCAAAGCGAAGAAAAGGCTCTCTCCATGCATCAACTGATATGTAATTTCAAAGAGAAATGTGTTGATGCATTTTTATAAAAAGTTCACATATCACCTTCATTAATACAGAGAGTTGAAGAACAAGAGAACAATCTAAGAGCAGCCTATGGTTTGAACTAAGGTATGGTTGAATTACGGCTTCAAAAGCCTTTGAAGTTAGCAGATGTAAACTACTGATGGCACACTTTTATCGCTCATATTAGGTGGTAAAATTCCAGACACTACTTCTATGAAACGTGGCCGTCTTCTAGAAATTGAGGTAAGAAAAACAATGGTAAAATAAATTAAGAAAAAGATAAATAAGTGTGGCCTGATATTAAATTCCAAATATCCAATGATTGCTGGTTCCCCAGACGAATTTGAAGATGGCATAATCGAGATTAAATGTCCTGTTAATGCTAACACATTTAAAATTTATATAAAAAATGGAAAAGCTACTGAAAAATATTATGCACAAATGCAGCTTGATGTATTTAACAGAAAAGAGAAATTACCCAGATTATAGTGAAAATCAAAATGTGGAGATTTTAAGTGTGCCATTCAATATTGAGTATGTTGAAAATTTGATTAATAATAAATTATTAAACTTTTGGAAAATTAATGTATACCCATTGTTATATTATCAAAGTCTGGAACTAGAACTGTAACTAATATATAACTAAAAAATTGGAGGCTGGTCTGCTCTTGCATACTATTATTTTTATTATTATTAACTATAGATTAACTTTGTTTTTTTTTCTTAGACAATTTTTGCCCTTTTATAGTACTATGACATTGTAAAAATTTTAACTGGTCACTGATGTAAATTTGCAAACTTAGATAATATTATTATTTTTCTCTTTTGTTTTTCTATAACATGTGTGATTGTCCTTTATATTTTGTGTTTTTATTTGTGATGGAAAGTGTCCTTATAGGATAGGGCATTTTCCAATATTTTTGACGCTGTAAGGGAGTAAAAGAGCTTGACACTTGATGAGTTTCTTGCCAGTTCTTCTCAGTATAAAGTCGGTAGACAGTATCAAGTCTACTCTGGGTGGTAACCCAGAGTAGACCCACCTTGGTGATTGTTTGGTTACTCCAAAACTGTAGCAGTTGTGCTGTTTATGGTGACTGTGTTCAGAGGTATCTTTGTCACGATAAGTATTAATACAATAAGCAAAACTTTATGACCCGCCTGAACTTAAATTCAGTGCAAGTCACTCAGTAGGAGCATGGGGGCGCGAGTGCTGACTTGCCCGATTGTTTTTACAAGCACGACCTCTCATTTTGTGGACTTAAAGTTTGCACCAAAATATCCTACAGTTAATATTATTACTTATATACACAACATAAATTTATATGACATTTTTACATTATAAAAACAATTATAAACGATAATTTACGCACATACGGGCTTTAATTTAAAATAGATAAGATTACATTTAAAAGTCAAAGTTAAAAGTCATAAAATGTTAAATAATGAATCTTTACTTTACGAATTGTGTAAACGTCTGTACAAATAATGCCATCAATTTTAGAAGGTTAGCGTCATGTATGGCGCGGCCGCTTTTTGATATTCATCTTAACTTGATCGGTTTATCATTGTATTTCGCTTCATTTACCATTTTTACTATAAATCTTTAAATAATAAGTGGATTGGGCTGAAAATTTTCAAATGGCTAGTTGAATGAAGGCACTAATTATTTGCTTAATAAGTGATTTGCTGGTCCATACCAAACTCATGTAAGCGACGACCAAAATAACCTCACGGGCCAGTGACATTCAAAGTGCCTAACTCATTAACGACTTGCAGTAAGCTTTTAAGATTTTAATAGACGTTGTAGGGTATAAGGTATTATATCACCATCAGAAATTAGTCTCTAGGGTTAGTATTTAGGGAGCTAGGACCGATTATCCTTTTTCTTCAAAATAAATATATCTTCAGATCGGTGCATTTTTTTCAAATTCTGCTTTTGCTGAAATTACGCACAAATTGATTACATTGTGTGTAAAAACAGCAACCACCCAAAAGTTACCCCATCGGTATTTTGATTAACTTCGGAATTATAAGACGCACAAATTTAAGACTAACACGCACATTTACAGCGCCCCAAGATCTATCTCCCTGGGTACTTTTTTTTTTGATAAGTCCACAGGAAAAAAAATGTGCCGCTGGGGTAACGTTACCCCAGCGGCATCTGTTTTTCGCGAATATCTCAAAAACTACTGGACGCACAAATTTAAGATTTCGCGCACAATTACACGAGGTGGAGCACATTATTCTATATCAAGAATCCAAGAAATTCGACAACATTCCGCTGGGGTAACGCACGCTATTTGTAGCCTAAACTGAATAAATGATTTTTAATTTTTAACATATTTGAAATAAAAAAACAATCTTATAGTTTTCCTTAGTTTTATTTTATTATCAACACTTGGAGGTCTTACTAATGTAAAACCTGGTTTTTTAAAATATTGTTCTACATGTTTAAAGCCCCTATCTGCCATCATGCATAACACACATACCACTTTTTAAAGTCTTCATAAAATCACACAATTCAACTAAACATGTGTCAGTGATTCTGCCTCCGAATCCTGGAGAAGTATAGTTCACTAGTTAGTTTGGTGTACAGGATATTAAATAGGTACTTTATAGTATTTGCTTTTTGTACTCTGACCATGTCAGAGCTTGATTTACTGCCTTAGATAGCTTTTGCATATTATACTTAAGCCTGAATGAAATAGGTAAGGACCTTTTAATCATTGCACTATCTAATTCCACAGTAAAAAGACGCATGACACTGGCTATCATAGGTATATTTTTTTTAAATATCTTGCTTAGGGCGTCTTTCACCATCTACAAGTTCCCATTAGCCTTTACTTGACAGATAGTCCATACAAATACTCCACTTTAATTGCCAAGTATCTCCTAATCAGACATGGTGAAACAGACCCTTAGACTCATAAAGAAAATGGTATACTTTGACTTAAACTTAAACTCAAACTTTTATTTGCAAACTAAGTGGTACATAGATAACGTGACCATACGTCCCGTTTTGAACGGGACCGTCCCTTTTTGCGGTTCTCTGTCCCGGTGTCCCCGAAAAAAGCTTCGGGACGCAAAATTGTCCCGTTTTCCATAACCGGTCCTTAAGGCAATGTTGATAACAAAGGTAAACATTAAAAAACGTGCCTAGAATTTTATTCTTATTTACAATCATCACTGAAGAATATACAATAACTGAGCATTTGATTATTACTTTTTTCATTTGTAATACCTACTATTTTGATAAATAAAATAAAACTTAACAAGAAATTAGTATTTTTTTCACTGTAAACCTATCAATTGACGTACTACATGAACCGAAGTCCCGTTTTGAGTAAAAATATAAATGGTCACGTTATACATAGATGGTGTTTACAATGTTATAGTGTCCTTATTACTTAGTCACCTTGTATAGGTATAACAAATAATACTTATATTAACTATATAATCCAATATGTTATAAAAATATATACCTATATTTATATAAAATTGATATTAAAGCTTAAATTATATTATGAATTAAATTGTATAATAAAGCAATAAATTGCATTAGATTATATTATATTATATTACCCAGATCGCCAAACGTAATCACAAATCAACATATCGCATGGTTAAGTATTCCTCTACAGTGTAAAAACATTTATTTATCAAAAACTTTATAAATTTGTTTTAAAAACTTTGTAAACTACAACAGGTTCAGTATGTAATTCGATCGGTAATTTATTATATATTTTTACAGCCATAATGACGTGGGCTATGATTTAGCATTTTTATTCATGAGGGTGGCAAATGTAGTCTTCCTTTGTGGCGAGTGTTAATGGACTCGATGGAGTCATTCTATAATCATCTGACAACTGATTTTTATAATGTAAATGCTCAATTAAAAATAAATAAACCTTTATTTTCGATAAAAGGCTTAATAAGCTAAAGTATTAAGCAGTTATTGAAATTTAGTCAACTAGCCTATTGTCTCGGGTCTGGGTGTTTTCTATGTATAATAATAATAGGAAAGTTTATTTATTTATTTAGTTTAAAATAATAATGTAAATCAAAAGTAATAATAGCCTATATAGTGAACCACTGCTAAGCAAAGTAGATAATAGCTTAATCACCATGCTTGCCAAATGCGGGTTGGTGATCACAAACCCAGGCTATGCATCGAAAATATGAAACACATTTCCAACAACCTGGGAAATGAACCATGACCTCCGACTAACGGTCCTAACGCGTTGGGACATAAAATTAAACCCAAGTACATTCGTAAAAATTGTTTCATGTCGCTACTTAAATAACCCCATTCAGTTTTGGTCAAGAAAACGCCCCAAAAATAACGATGTACTCTCCCCTTTTTATCACAGGAAGCACGGGACTCCCCAAAGGACTCGTAAACTGGCAAAAGGATCACAATAAACCATCTTTAAGCATATAACAACACGACATTCCACTTTATACACTTCTAAACGTAAGTTTTTGGCAGAAAGTGAAGAGGCATGATAATGGCATCAGTTTTCGACCGGAACCAGATATAGACAATTTTTTATGTGTAACATCTTTCCGCTAGCTTTCTAGCAATTTGTCTAGTGATTTCGTGAAATGGGACTGCTGACTTTTTTCTAATTTACTTTGTTGCAAATGTTTGGACGATTCAAATACAATTTTCCTAAATTTATTTGAACTAGTGGTCGCCCAGTGGTCGAAATTTGACCGTAATTTTATTAAGGCTGCACGGATTGTATCCTAAACAATGAAAAATTAAAAAAGATAGAACGTGAGTTTGGATTGGCATTGACAGATTCCAGCCGCTAATCTTCCATTTTTGAAATTTTTGAAAAGAGTGTAAATGCGTGTGTGTCAAATACATAGTGTGTGTAATGTTTGTTTTATTGATTTAATGTATTTTTTATGCATAATTTTAAAAAATATTAACATTCTGTACTCTTTCTTTATATAAACTATAAATATGCGAAATTTCATACTCGTCCGTCCGAGCAATTTTCGTAAAAAGGGGTACAAAATTTTTGCTTCACGTACTTATAATTAAATAGATAAAAAAGTTTGACATTGCCTTTGATTTTTACTTTGCTTCGAGCGTTGGATTTCCAAACATTCCAAAATCCAGCAGTAACAAAAAATTGTCGGTAATCGTACGCTCATTAGCGTACCAACATAAATTGTAAGCTCATTAAGCCCCTCACGAGTTCAAAACTATTAACAACATCCATACACATCGCTCGCTGGCTCCTAAAGGCGCATAATCTTTTGCCAAGCTACTGTTCAATGAACATTACACCCTTTGATCGTGTCTTTGATGATCGTATTAGGTTACGCATCGCTTAGTGCCGGTTCTATGCCCGGTTGATGTACCCCGGTCGGAGCAGCGCGGGTAAATAAATCTATGGTGATGTGTGGAAAAACTGTTTTGTGAGTAAGTACTGTAAGGTTTCCACTACTTCGGGAATCCTACTAGGATATAAAATAAGTATAACAGCTTGCACTTCACTTTGTGAATTAAAATAAAAACATTACATTAGATTTAATCGATCTCAGAGCACCTCGGCTCTTAGCCGGGATGTCTAGCTCCTGTCTACCGCTGTGTCAAACCCTCAGAATAATAACAAAAGCTATAGAAACCGGACTAAAATAGCAACACAAATTCATCAGTTCGCACTATTTTAACTAATGAACCTAGGTGATGTGTTGGAAAGAGATCGATTGTCCCTTTTCTTTCACATTCTATATTTTTAATTTTTCATTGCTTAGGATACAATCCGTGCAGCCTTAATAAAATTACGGTCGAATTTCGACCACTGGGCGACGACTAGTTCATTCTATTGGTTCTATTTCTATTATATTAACGTTATGCCAATTGTCTAGGCGGGCTGCGCAGAATCCTGCCACAAAACAAACTAACCATTACTACTCACTTTACTTACTTTCCATGAAATACAAATGAGAGTACTCTTCAAAGGAGTTTTAGAAACAATAGTTCTTATTCAACACCCATTTTCTTTGTTCATTAACAACAAAGAAGCAGTCTTGAATTTGCCGAGATTATTTTCTTTTGTACGTTTCAGATCAAGAAGTACTTTTCTTGTGCAATACGATACTTTCCTTATAATACTTAGGTTGGGGAAAAAGTTTCTAGTTACGCATTTTTTAAGAAAATTCAAAACATATTTTAACATAGTTTATTTACATTTAACTAAAGTATGTAGGTGCCATTTTGTTCGATAACTTTTTGCCATCTTGTAGGTAGGGACATGATCCAATTGCTATAGAAATTTTGGGGCTTCTGATCAAAATACCGCGACAAGTGGTTTTGGCAGTCCTCTCGTGATGTAAACCTGACACTGCCTAAAGAAATCTGAAGAGACCGTAACAGGTGGAAAATATTATTTATTACTAGATACACCTTTCAGTTTTAAAAAATATCTATTGAAGTCGGGTGGTTGGTGGTCGGCTGGGGGACAATTTTGTTTCATTTAAACTTTTATAGTTGTTCCATTATCTCCACTTTTTTATTGTAAAAGCCTCACCCGACATCAGTAGACATTTTTTAAACTGACATGCGTATCTAGGTAATTATTAATAGGATTTCAATATTGTTTCTTGCTTTTTAGAACTGTTTTTACTTTTTTTAGTTTCCTGTTTGTTGAAGTCAATTTTTTTTGTTAAAAATTATTTTATGTTACGATTTTTAGTAATGGGTAGACGTAGACCTAACAAGGATGCTTCTCGGATGAGGAAACGACGGCCTAGTAGGTAGTGGTATCTCTATGTAAAACTTCAATCTTAATTATGTATTATTTTTGTACGAACTAAACATTTTGGCATATTGAACCGTATAAAGTAAGCCCAACCAAAGGTAACTGCTGTAAATCGTTGAGGAATTCCCTCGACTGTCTATGGTCTCCATCATCAGACCTGTAATGGCACTTATAACCCATATGGGTGCAAAGTTCTCATCAATAGAAATGAATTAAGACCAAACACGAGGTAGCTTCTGTAAAACGTTGAGGAGTTCCCTTGACTGTCCTTCATCTTCATCATCAGACCCCTAATGACAGTCACAACCCATCTAGGTGTAAAGTTTTCATCAATACAAATTAATCAAACCCAAACACTATGTAATTGCTGTAAATCGTTGAGGAGTTCTCTCGACTGTCTTTCGGCTCTATCATCAGACCGACAAAATTTATTTTTTATTTTTCTTACAAGTAATACATAAATAAACAATATTTTCTTCCTGTATGATGATGATGAATGATAAAAGAAATGAGAAGTGAGAAATGATATACCCCCCAACCCCTCGAGTATCTCAGTAAAGATGTGGGGCTCTACTAAGTCCTCGGACGTACAGTCGGCGGCAGATCAACCTACCCAAATCTGTCAAATTTCTCCAATGAATATTGATCCTTATAACCAAACGATAAAGTTCAAAATTGATTGTAGAAATTTGACAGTTTTGGGTAGGTTGATCTGCCGCCGTGTGTACTTCTTGAGAGAATTTGAAAACTGACGTTGCACTGTTTTGTTTCATTTGCCAACACTCATGCACACTCACCAACACTTAACGGTTAATAATCCAACATTATTTCACATTAATATTCGATATAACACTGATTTTAGAAAATAAAAAAAAACCGCACACATGACTCTTCACTTTCCCGCCAAGAAGTCAAAGTGTGAGTTTTGTTTAATAACCGTATTTATTCGGTTACGTTTGCAAAAACGAAAATCTGTATGGAAAAGTATTGTGGTGATCGGGACTCCTTGCAATAGCAGCTCTATGGCACACGACGTGATCTAAGTTCAAACTAGGACTCAGAACAATAATTATTATTCTGAGAACTAGAATAAATCCAGAAGAAATCAAAAAGAAGAGGATTGATTCGGTGACAGCCTGCCGAGAAGCTAAGGCAATAATAAATAATAGCTTAAATCATTATTGAGAAAATAGACAACTTAAATGATATTTGTGTTTCCATCACACCCCTCGATCATAATAAATGGTGGATGCTCCGGGTATTCCACGACCTCCTTGGTCGAGTGGCTTGCACACCGGTTTTCATGGTGTCATCCATCTCTGAGGTCCCGGGTTCGATCCCCGGTCGGATCATTTTAGCAATACCTGTTTTTCTATATTGTTTCGGGTCTGGGTGTTTCCTATGTAATAATAAGTATGTATTTAAGTATAATAAGTATGTTTATCCGTTGTCTAGTTAACCATTTCTCGAGTTTTTTATGAAAGCTTTTCTTGGGGCTAGGTATTTGATGTGAGTGTGGGAAACATTTATTTATTTTATCTATATATTAATACGTGAAGCAAAAACTTTGTACCTCTTTTTTACGAAAATTGCGCGGACGAAGGAGTATGAAATTTCGCACACTTATAGTTTATATATAGAGAAGGTTATCCGAATGTTAATATTTTTTTAAATTACATTAAGGACTGCATTTGCATAAAATACATTAAGGACTCATTTTTCAATCGTCGGATAAAACTTATCTTTCTGATAAAGTATTGCGCAATCAAGCTAAAATGTCACCTGTTTAAAAAGAAAGGTCATGTTATGACAATACATTTTTAAAATAGTTATCTAATACTTTATCAAACGAATAAGTTTTATCCGTCAATTGAAAAATCGGCCCTTAATCAATAAAACAAACATTACACACACTACCATGTATTTGACACACACACCTATGTATTTGACACACACTCTTTTCAAAAATTTCAAAAATGGAAGAGGAGCGGCCGAAATCTGTCAAGGCCAATCCAAACTCACACTCTATCTTTTTTAATTTTTCATTGCTTTGGATACAATCCGTGCAGCCTTAATAAAATTGCGGTCGAATTTCGACCACTGGGCGACCACTAGTTTATTTAATTACGCAAAACACGCGGGTATACAAAATACGCCGGGTACGTCAACGTAACGTCTATGAGAAAATACGTAAGGGTGATTAACGTGCGTGAAATGACGTAAAGAGATACGAGCGTGAAGTGCCGTAAGTTACGGAAGATCCGTATAGCTGGGGCCACTAGCGGAAAGTTCCGCGTAGCGTAGATTTTGATAGATTCGGTGATAGCCTGCCGAGAAGCTAGAGCTGAATTGTAAACTATCTATTATTTGATAATATTAAGCTAAGCGGTTAAGACACTTTCGCAAAGGCCGGTCATCGGATGGGTGACCAAAATGTATCATCTCGGGTTCCTCCGTGCTTCGGAAGGCACGTAAAGCCGTTGGTCCCGGCTGCATTAGCAGTCGTTAACAACCACCGCACCGCACTGGGCCCGCGTGGTGGTATATGGCCAGTTCTCTCTATCCATCCATAGGGAAGGCTCGTGCCCCAGCAGTGGGGACATAGAAATAAGCTGATGATGATGGTATTTGGACTTTAGGCTTAAAACGATTTGACTTTCACTTTAAGGCCGTCGGCGTCGTCTAGTAAAATTTTAAAGGAAATTCTATATTATTTTTTGGCGATGACAATTGGTTTAGAACACTGATAATTATCTTCGATAATTATGTTATCCTCAACCATTTCCACTACATTCGCGGATAATTGAATAATCCTACACCCCGCCTTCGTAAAGGCAACTTAACATTCACTATTGCAAACATTTAAGCAAACAGCAGCTGTTCAAGACCAATTTACATGTAAAACATTTGCTATCAATTTCCATATTATAGTTTCAATTAAAATGGTACCCCTCACCTTTTAAGCTTTCTTTCCCTGTCTTACACATGTAGATTGTTATATCTGTCTCGCTCTTACCCCAGAGGTTCTAAACCTTTGATCGGTGAGGCGTAGTTAATATAGGACAGGGCTTAGGATCTAATCCTTCAGTGAGAATCTCGGTTTATTATCTGACAAGCGATTTGTGGTCTCCCACACGGAAAATGGGAATACACGCGCGACATACGAATTGTTGGGATTTGGGTAGGAATGAATTATGGGCCATTTTTCGATAGCTTTTAGTTTACAAATGTTTGGTTTTGTTATTTTATTTAGATTTCAATAAAATAGATGGCGTTGACGCCTTGGAATATTATCTAAAGCAAGTCGCGTTGTATACAGATATGAAAAATTATTCATAAATAAAGATAAAGAAATATTTGTTTTCTATTTCTATTTTTTTATATTGACACGTCTTTGACCACATCCTGCCTGATGGTAAGCAGCAGATACAGTCCCAGGTAATGAGAGCGCTCCCCACCGTGGAACAAGCACGGTAACAAGCGCACCCATTCAACATGACGGCCTGCATTATCATCGGCATGGTGGGCTACAACAAATTGGAAGTCAGAAGATTATTAGGGCTGGCTACATATAGGGTCTAACAATATCAATAAGCGAACGTGTAAGGGGAGCATCTATACATCACACTGAGCATGCTCACCAAATTTGGTCCAAAACTACAGGCTAGTCACCGAGATAATCAACAATACATTATCATAATTCACCAAAAAATACACCCTTTTCAAACCCTTACAGCTGCACTACATGCACACAAAGATAGCTGAACATGCCAATTGTATGCGTGTATCTGTACACTATCCTTTTATTGACGTTTGCGTGCGTGTTAGTAAAGATACAGCATGTTTCATGATGCGCATTATTTTAATATATTTAGTTTGTTAGAAAACATAACTTTGAAAAATCAGTCATTTTATTCAGAATGATGTATATGTTTTGTTCAACCAAGGAGTGTTGCAATCTGTGTAGCTGTGTGTGCCGGACCGGTACGTGTGGCGCAGGCGGCGCCCGCCACTGCTCGAGGTTACGCGGGCACGGACTAACATTTTGAAAGAAACGCCAATTACCTATTTAACTGCTCTCTGAATGAATTCACAAAAGTCACGTTATGTGTTCTTTGTTATAGAAATAGTTAGTAAGGAACTACACTATCGCATTAGGAATAAGTATCCTGTAATGATAGTTGTAAGCTCGTAAATAAATAAATAAATAAAAAACCATTTCAAGAATATCTTTTTTTACGTTTGTACAGTCGGCGGCAGATCAACCTACCCAAATCTGTCAAATTTCTCCAATGAATATTGTTTCTTATGACTAAACTATAAAGTTCAAAATTGATTGTAGAAATTTGACAGTTTTGGGTAGGTTGATCTGCCGCCGTGTGTACATTTTTATTGCTAACGGGTGAGCTCTTAAGCGGTGATAAGACCGAAGGTGGAAGCGCAGTTCATCCGAAATCCTCAACTATTGGGGCACTGGCTATCTTATCTCTAGCTGCCGGAACACAATAATGCTACAAACATTGATGTTATGCCGACATTGGAAAAGATGGTAGTATCTAGCCAGGCGGACACAAGCTTTACACCCTACCACCAACCGAACCGAGTACACAAACATATACTTACATCCCGCTGCGAATCAAACCCGGGACCTCTGTCTGAGATAGGTGGTCTTAACCACTAGACTACAGTGGTTGAAAACGCGTTACCGCATCCAGGCAGAAGCTAAACAGAATGCACTCTAGTCAAAGGGCGTAGGTTTTCCGTTCCATTGAATAAGGAAGGGCGGGGGGGAGTGCATATTTGACTGCACATACACTTTACCTACGCTTCTGACCAGCCCCCCGACCGCCTAACCGATCGCTTTGACTACGCGTATAGTATGACGTCATCTTGCCACCTCGCACCGCCCATGAAATCAATATCAAAGCGAAAGGCTTTCGATATTGCTTTCATAGACGGCACGAAACGACAAGATGACGTCATAAACCACACACGATGACAAAGCGATCGGTTAGGCGGTCGGGCCCCAGCCCGCCTAGACAAGTGGTTTAGCGCCAATAGAATAGAAATAAAATAAAATAAAATAAAATTGCTGTGCATCGAAAAGTCCGAAACATGCTTTGCCCGACCTGGGAACTGAACCTGACCTTCGGGTATCGGGCCGATCGATCCCTTTAAACACTAGAAAAAGTCAGCAACTGATTTTAGTCTTTTGCGTCAATAGAATACAGACCAATTTCTCCCTTAGCTGTTATCCAGTACAATTTTAATGAAATTAAAAAAGCGGTACGGCCGTACAGTCAACAGCAAAGGTAACTGATGATTGGTCAAGTTTCAAAATATGAAATCAGTATGAAAATCAAAACTTTTTACACCTTGGTGTTTTACTTTGGTTTTTCCATCCGTAGGGAAGGCTCGTGCCCCAGCAGTGGGGCATAAAAATGAGCTGGTGGTTATAGCCGAACATATAAGTTGCTTGAGTTAAAGCAAGCAAGCGAAGCACAGATACTATTCCGATGATCGACCATCGTTAAAAAACCGGACAAGTGCGAGTCGAACTCGCCCACCGAGGGTTCCGTACAAAATTACAAAATAAAAAAGAACTAAGCAAGTACGCTAACAGTGCAAACTGTTAGGTACTACATACACCAAAGTTATTAGTACTGTAAAGGCCTGACGGGCCTTTACTTATACGGGGGCGTATATTAAAACAAATAGAGCGTTTATTTATATACTTACTACCTAAAAAAGAGGGAAAAGGTATCTTTTTTCATTCTTCGTCATAATTTAAGAACTATACATCATAAAAACAATTAAAAATCTCATTAAGCTTGTGTAAATGAAGCCCTTTCATACGATACCCAACATGACACAGTTAACTTACTTCAAAATTTGGACCCCCGTTCCTTTGCCGTATACAGTGTTGAAATTTCGGCGAGTTGGATTGAGCCACGATAGCATAGTGGGCAGTGCACCTGACCCGGCATGTCATGGGGTGCGGGCTCGAATCGCGCTTGTGGATTTTTTTGAACTCTTTGTCTCTTTTCAAATTGCAATTCGTCCGCAACAATATTTGCGTAACATTATAAAAAACAAACTTGTAAAAAAAACCAAGTCTCTCAACTCAGTTCTTCTACCGTAAAAAGTTGTGAGATCCATGTAATACGAAGTCGGTTTATTTATTCAAACCCTACTTAAGGTACCTTCTGTCTTAAGATATTACGTAATTAGTTAACCTAACAAAATGTTATAGTGACCATATCAATATTAAAAATCTTTTTCACTTCTCATGCTCGTAAAGTTGTTCTTTATGTCGAGAGAAGGCGGCATAAAACGTGTTTATCTACACTAATGTTGTAACATTCTACTTATGTTTCCAATACTTGACTTATAATTACTACTGTTATAGCGCAGACAATAAAACACTCAATTTAAGCAATTTCACATGATGGTATAATATCCACATCGATATCGTAAAATCTCATTATAACATCAATAAAACGCGACCAATTAACCTGGCGAGCCTTATGTCAAATCCTCATACAAGTTGTATAAAATTTTGATATTAGGCTGGCTTTTGAAAACAGTTGGGTTATACGTGAAAACTTCGTCGAAACTACTAAACTTACATACACAAAACTCTTTGGTAAGATCTTGTGCCAATTAAATAAAAAAAGAACAGCGCGCGCTCGCTCCTGATTGGCCCTGCGCGCGCAGCTGCGCTCTTATTGGTTAGATTTTAATGGCGGCAAGTTCACTGTGACAATACACGTACGCGTGAATTTAATGTTTCGCAATGTGTTTTGTTTTTAAAATACAAATTAAAAGTTAAAAATGGACAGCGACGATGATATTTGTACGCCTCCGGATATTCTAAAATTGGCAACAAAAGTAACTCACAATCTTTTGCCAGAAAAATCTAGAAAATTATATGAAAAAGAATATAATAACTTTTTGGCATGGAAGATCGAAAAGAAAACTACATCATTTTCTGAAAATGTCATTCTTGTGTATCTCAAAGACCTCACCGACAAATTCAAGCCATCTTCTATGTGGGCTAAATATTCTATGCTCAAGTCCACACTGAGTATCTACAACAATATTGATGTCACGAAGTATTCAAAAGTCATAGCGTTCCTGAAACGCAGTTCAGAAGGACACAAGGAAAAAAAGTCCTTGACGTTTACATCAGGTCAAATAAAGATGTTCCTGAAAGATTCACCAGATATTTTGTATCTTTTTGAAAAGGTAAGTGTATTTTAGTTCTGTTATTTAATCTACCTAGTACTTACGTACTAAACACGCAAGTTATCTAGACACTCCGTTTAAGCGCTTTGTGTATAAATTAGGTAGTAGGTACCTACACTTTACTACTTCATAAATCATAGTTTTTGCCTTGGCTATGTACCTCAAGCTTATTATATCGTTTATTGTTACAGGTTGCACTAATCTTCGGCATAATGGGGGCATGCCGAAGGCAAGAGCTATACAACATCCAGTTCGATGAAGTCTCTAACATAGACGACAGTACAATCATGGTGAAAGTTTCGAAAACAAAAACGAAAATAGATCGTTCTTTCGTTGTGACGGGCAACTGCTATGCCGTATGTAAAAAATACATGGAACTTCGACCCACCCCCTGTCGAAACCCTGCCTTTTTATTGAGCTATAGATCGGGGAAGTGCGTCGATCAAAGAACTGGTATTAATAAATTTGGTGCTCTGGGAAAAACTATCGCAAGTTTTTTGAATCTGCCTAACCCAGCGTTGTACACGGGGCATTGCTTCCGGCGCACCTCGGCGACCCTTCTCATAGATAGCGGTGGTGATTTGACCGCACTGAAACGACACGGGGGGTGGAAGTCTTCTACTGTGGCTGAAAGCTACATTGATGAGTCTTTAATGAATAAAATTCAAGTCTCAAATACGATCTTGAACAGTATAGAAAACAAGACGAATGAAGTAATTATAAATATTCCAACTCCGTCTACGAGCTCTACTGCTTGCCCCGCGACCGCTACAGCTGCTGGATCAATAATTAACATTAACTTTCAAAATTGTACCATCCAAAATTTGAACAATTATTATAAATAAACTATTGTCAGCTTTTACTCTTGTTGTTTGACTAATTGCATTAGTGAAGATAAAGTAGTGTATGCAACTGCATATAACACGGGTATTAAAACACTCGTTACTATTATGAAACTCGCTGCGCTCGTTTCAAAAACTCACACTCGTGTTTTAATACCCTTCATTATATGACAGTTGCATAAACTATTATTTTATGCTCTTGTGCATAAAGTAATTTCTTCTTTTAAGACTAAGGCAATTAGGCCTTAGAGCCACATACACAATTAAATACACCTTCATTTAATTGATATATTTTTATGAGATTTAGGATATATCTTAATTTAATTACGACATAATTATGTATTACTATCTAAATACAAATTTACGATTAATAAGGGCGTGCATTTACGTAAAAAAAATATAACGCAAATATTTATAATAACTTATCATTACTGTGGCATTACTTACGGCTCAGACCATAGTCGAACGTCACATAGTTGAAAATTAAAAAAAAAAATAAGAAAAATTGTGTGGCGGGAAGCTTCGTTTTGTTATTATTCGTAAATTATTCGTCAAACAAAACTAGAAACTAGCTTTTGTTGTGTTGCGGTTTGTTTTATTTCCTTGCAATCGAAGTGAAAAGCAGAGTGTAAAACTCGAGTATAAAACCCATTTTACCCTCGAGGTGACTATCCACCCTCGCCGTACCGGCTCGGGTGGCCATATGCACGTCTCGGGTAAAATGGCTCGTTTTATGCTCTTGTTGTACAATCTACTATTATGCTTTTAAGAGCGTTTACGCCGCTCACTAGCGTCGCCAATGAAAAAAAAAACATATCTAGTAATTAGAGATAGAAAATATTATTATAGTTAAAAATGGCCGTAACGTCTTATTTAACTAAACCATAACATGTGAGGTGTTCATTAGGTAACGTAAAAATGCCAAATTACTTCATTGAAATAGTTTGTTGAGCAAAATTTGATTTTCTATCTCTAATTACTAGATATGTTTGTTTTTCATTGGCGGCGCTAGTGAGCGGCGTAAACGCTCTTAATAATTAGATTGACTTGGCTATCGAATGAAAACACAATGTTTCTCACAAGTAATACATATACGAGGGCGGTTTGATAAGTCCATGACTTTGGAAAGAAGAAACACTCTTTTTACATATATATATTTTTATTTTTCTACATAATCTCCTTTCAACTCTACGCACTTAGTCCAGCAATGTTCCAACTTCTCCAACCCATCAAAAAAAATTTTTTGTCAAACCCTGAAAAAAAGGCCTCATTTTCGGCTACCAACTCTTCGTTTGAAGAAAATCTTTGCCCGCCAAGCCATTTCTTCATGTTTGAGGGCCACACCCTCCGTATTCGCCAGATTTAGCCCCCTGTGACTTTTTCCTTCCCAAACATGAATGAATGAAACATGGCGGGCAAAGATTTTCGTCAAACCAAGAGGTGGTAGCCGAAACTGAGGCCTATTTTGCAGGGTTTGAAAAAAATATTTTTGATGGGTTGAAGAGGTTGGAACATTGCTGGACTAAGTGCGTAGAGTTGAAAGGAGATTATGTAGAAAAATAAAAATATATATATTATGTAAAAAGAGTGTTTCTTCTTTCTAAAGTCATGGACTTATCAAACCGCCCTCGTATGTATTATATTAAATTAGATTGTTTTGTGCGATTGCAAAGTCAATCTATTTATTTAAAATATAAAAGATTTTTAACATAACAATATTAAACCATAACAATGGTTGATATTCTTAAACTACTGGTTCTAATTGAATGAAATTTGAAATATACCGTGTTTATAGAATGTCTGCTTGGTTACTGAAAATTCAGGCTGCTAGTTTTATCCACAACTATGTTATAGGGGGTCAAAAATGGCCTAAACTATTTCGAGAAAAGGATGGTACAGTCTGTTGACTGAAGTAATTATAAACTGCTAATTATAACTGCTGTTGCAGTAGATGATGTTTACTAGATTTCAAAATTAAGTTTCGATAGTCGTAAGTCGGTATTTTCTATACAGGGTCTAACAAAATCAATAAGCGAACGTTTAAGGGCGGTATCTATACATCATTCTGAATAAAATGACTGATTTTTCAAAGTTATGTTTTCTAACAAACTAAATCAATTAAAATAATGCATATCATGAAACATGCTGTATCTTTACTAACACGCACGCAAGCGTCAATAAAAAGATAGTGTACAGATACACGCACACGTTTGGCATGTTCGGCTATCTTTGTGTGCGTGTAGTGCAGCTGTAAGGGTTTGGAAAGGGTGTATTTTTTGGTGAATTATGATAATGTTTTGTTGATTATCTCGGTAACGAGCCTGTAGTTGTGGACCAAATTTGGTGAGCATGCTCAGTGTGATGTATAGATGCTCCCCTTAAACGTTCGCTTATTGATATTGTTAGACCCTATATAACTACAGTAAAAGTCTGCAGGTACTAGACACTCGAAGGTTTTTCGATGCCTATGCGTTTAAAAAAAGTTGTTTTTTTTTTAACAGTCGGGACCAATAGCTTTTACGTGCCATCCGAAGCACGGAGGAGCTCGAGGTGTTAAATTGTCACCCATCCGATGACCGGAATTCGAGGAAGATGCTTAACTTCAGCAAGCGCAGACCAACGTGAAAACCACTGCGTCTTCAAACTCCTTCTTAGACATGAGCTTAATAAAGGATATTTTTAAATAGATATAGATATTTAAAGTATACATACTTACACGCCCCAGTAGATTTTTTTTATAATTAAGGGCGAAAAATAAGTTATTTTAACAACAAAGTTTGTTGAGCAAAAATTATGTATTTTTTTAACCGTCGAAGCATTCAAACGCGTGGCAATAACTAGAGCAGAAAGAACCGTGCGCAAAATGACCCATTACACATTTTTTAATAGAGCGAAAAATTTGCTCTCGATCAAAAGACGTGCTCACTCGGCGGACGCTCAAGCTCAACTGACCGTTCGCTCGCACGTTATGAATTTAAATAAAGAACGCGGGAGCCGCAGCTAATGATTGGTCAGGGGCGTCCATAGACTAATCGGCTTATGTTTCAATACACCATAGACACTACCCTTTGATCGTTCTTACGGTAGAATGACTTTTATCACAAAGGTGGTTTGTGGTAAATAAAGCTATTAAGCTTGGCCAGCGTCGCTCCGCTGGATCGGGAATTCCAGGTGACATAGTTTTTCTTTAGCAAAGCTATTTTTCTCGTGTTATATTGTATAACTAGTAGTATAACTAGGTGGACTAACCCGTTACTTTTACTCCTTTTACTTATTATTAATTTATTTTAAAATGAGAGAAAATTATAGGCACTTTTTTTTATTTTATTGTGACACGCCAAAATGGCCTCACCCTGCCTGATGAAAAGCAGCCAGTGAAGCCCAAGAAGTGAAAGCGTTCATCACAGCACTACCACGCTATGCCGAACGCTCACACTATGGCGGCCTGCATAAATGCTTTTTCACGCCCCGCTTAAATAACCCGGGAGAGGAAGAGGAGGGAAACACGTGTGCGGGAAGCGCATTCCACATACGGGCAGTTCGGCAAAGGAACGATTGTCCAAACTTTTACTATTGTGTCATAAGTAATTGATTTACGATTAACAGTTTTGCAGCTGTAAGGCACAACCACACCACACCGTCGACGAAAGAAGTTAAGCTGTAGTCACGTGTGAATAGTGTCGCTGCGGCTTCTTGCGGTAGCGTTGTGTTACCTACAAAATGTTTGCGATATGGCCGGCCGTATTCGCGGTGTTCCTGGTGGTTGCGTTGTGGCCGCGACGTGGCTGCGATGTAGTCGGTATAATAATAAACTTTATCTACACTAATGTTGTAAAATTCTACTTATGTTTCCAATACTTGACTTATAATTACTACTGTTATAGCGCAGACAACAAAACACTCAATTTAAGCAATTTCACATGATGGTATAATATCCACATCGATATCGTAAAATCTCATTATAACATCAATAAAACGCGACCAATTAACCTGGCGAGCCTTATGTCAAAATCCTCATACAAGTTGTATAAAATTTTGATATTAGGCTGGCTTTTGAAAACAGTTGGGTTATACGTGAAAACTTCGTCGAAACTACTAAACTTACATACACAAAACTCTTTGGTAAGATCTTGTGCCAATTAAATAAAAAAAGAACAGCGCGCGCTCGCTCCTGATTGGCCCTGCGCGCGCAGCTGCGCTCTCATTGGTTAGATTTTAATGGCGGCAAGTTCACTGTGACAATACACGTACGCGTGAATTTAATGTTTCGCAATGTGTTTTGTTTTTAAAATACAAATTAAAAGTTAAAAATGGACAGCGACGATGATATTTGTACGCCTCCGGATATTCTAGAATTGGCAACAAAAGTAACTCACAATCTTTTGCCAGAAAAATCTAGAAAATTATATGAAAAAGAATATAATAACTTTTTGGCATGGAAGATCGAAAAGAAAACTACATCATTTTCTGAAAATGTCATTCTTGTGTATCTCAAAGACCTCTCCGACAAATTCAAGCCATCTTCTATGTGGCATATGTATGTATTCTTTCAAAATTGTACCATCCAAAATTTGAACAATTATTATAAATAAACTATTGTCAGCTTTTACTCTTGTTGTTTGACTAATTGCATTAGTGAAGATAAAGTAGTGTATGCAACTGCATATAACACGGGTATTAAAACACTCGTTACTATTATGAAACTCGCTGCGCTCGTTTCATAAACTCACACTCGTGTTTTAATACCCTTCATTATATGACAGTTGCATAAACTACTATTCCTACACTCACACCAATTATCTAGCCCAAGAGAAGCTTCGTTATGAAACTCGTTATATGGTTACTAGACAACGGATACACATACTTAAAATACTTAATTAATAGATCTTTACCTATGAAATTGCCGTTTTTTTCTTACTTATTAATAGGTGTATTACTTCCAAAAGTCAATACCGATTGTTAATATTATTATACACCTTTAATTAGGACTATGTTACTTAGGCTTTAGTAATAACAATGATTATTAATTTTGTGTCTTTATCGCCCAATTTTTTTTTTAATTGACTAACTTTCTTTTCGCGGAATTGTCCTTTTGTTTCATTGTAGCTTTGAAGGGACTTGATTTTTTTTCTTTTTAATGTCTGCTATATTTAGCTAGTGAAACAAACACACTACACACTACAATTTTTATAGTGTTAAAATAAATAGATGCTAAGAAAATTAAAAAAAACGTTAGTATGAAAAATAAAATTGTATAAAAAATCTTCATACAAAACGGCAATTTCATAGGTAAAGACCATATACATACTTATTAAACATAGAAAAAACCCAGACTTGAGACAATTTAGAATAACAATAATTTCTAAATTAACCCGACCGGGGATCGAACCCGGAACCTCAGAGATGGCGACACCATGAAAACCGGTGTACAAACCACTCGACCAAGGAAGTCGTCAAAACGGTCGTCAAGTCGGTATCAAACACGCGGTCAATAATGACGACAAAATGTGGCCCGGGTGAATTCAAATTAGTGAACGCCCACATGTTGTGGTTTTGGTACGTGTGAAACAAGGCTAACCGTATAGTTCATACGAAAAATCAAAACAAAACAACAATAATAAACTATTTTTTTTTTTTTCAGTTGATGGCTTCGTGCGATTAGCACATTTAGCCAGTGTCAAAGTAATTTTTCTTTCAAGTAATACATAAATAAACAATATTTCCTTCTTCCTCCAGTAATGATGATGAATGATAATAGAAATGAGAAGTGAGAAATGATATACCCCCCAACCCCTAGAGTATCTCAGTAAAGATGTGGGGCTTTACTAAGTCCTCACGCGAGCTTCTTGAGAGAATTTGAAAAGTGACGTTGCACTGTTTTGTTTCATTTGCCAACACTTATGCACACTCACGAACACTTAACGGTTAATAATCCACCATTATTTCACATTAATATTCGACATAACACAAATTTTGGGAAATAAGACAAAACCGCAGACATGACGCTTCACTTTCCCGCCAAGAAGCGAATTCAAACTTAAATAATTCTTAAATATTCGGTTGCATTATAGAGATATAAAGAAAATAGAGAGAAACAGAGGAGCTCGATGGCGCAGTGGTTAACACGCCCGGTCTGCGGTCTACTGTAGCGGTAGCGAAAACGATAGTGAAGTTCGAAAAGAATAAAATGTATGGGATTGACATAAGATTGACCACGTGATTTAGCGCGGCTTATGTCAATCCCATACATTTTATTCTTTTCGAACTTCGCTATCGTTTTCTTAATGTTACTTTGGCTAAGCCTACTGAGGTTAAGCAACTTTCGCAAGGGCCGGTCATCGGATGGGTGACCAAAAATTAATCATCTCGAGCTCCTCCGTGCTTCGGAAGGCACGTAAAGCCGTCGGTCCCGGCTGCATTAGCAGTCGTTAAAAACCGCACTGGGCCCGCGTGGTGGTTTATAGTCCGTTCTACCTATCTATCTATAGGGAAGGCTCGTGCCCCAGCAGTGGGGACATAAAATGAGCTGATGATGCGAAAATAGAAGCATTGCATCATCATATAGGATGGCTATCCAAAGAGGTAATGTTGCCAGCATTCTTGGGACCTCTTTCATTTTGTCCTATAAGTTATGTTTTTATTTAGTAAGTAAGTAGGTACAGAACTGTAAATATCGAATAATAATTGTATAATTTGATTATTCCTTTGTATTAAGCTACCAAAGGGATTTAAATTAACAAATTATACACATGTGCCACTCGTAAAACCTATAATACAAAAATAGCTTACAACCCCAAACCTTTGTTATACAAAGAAAACTTCTAAACTCTAACCACAAACCAACTACCAAGAAAATATAACCCGAAACTCAGTAACAGCAAATTAAATGTTCCAATTTCTTTTAGCACCGAACGTAAATGGAGTACTTAATTAATAATAACCTTGTCATGTAATGACTAGTCCAGATGTGAGCCAGAATAAACTGACCCTTGTATCCCTCTAGAACAGGGTTTCTTAAACTTGCAGTTACTGACTACTTTCACAATTTTAAACAACTCTGCGGACCCCTGTCAAAGATTATTTTAGGAAAAAAACTCTTTTATTAATAGTTTCACTTACTACTAAGTTAATGAGACGGATGCTGCTTGTGACTGCGTGACGACGATGACGCGTCATCGTCACTGCGCGTGCGTTGCTTAGCCGAGAAATACTGAGTTTACTGCACAATTTAATGTAGAGTTTACTGAGCTACTGCGGACCCCTGATACACGCTACGGACCCCTAAGGGGCATAATATGGTTTTATAGTAATCCACCTCTCTCCGACATCAAATGAAGCGGTGTCCATTGGCTAACTTTAAAATAACTTTAACAAAAATATATATAAGTTTTAGTTTCACTTTGTTATAAGTACTGCGTGCGCGTGCAAAATGCACGCGCCTGCAATGTACCTACCTACTAAAAATTGCATGCCCGACTAGGGTAAATTGTTTGTTCCCAATTATAATATGCTTAACACCTGCTATGTATTTACACAATTTTATGGCAATAAAATTTATCTTATCTTATCTTATCTTAATGCGGGTTTCGAGAAAACGAGAATTTGTTCGGCAAAATTCGCTGTTTCAATGCCATAATGATAGCAGAAATTTTATTTTCTATATAAATTTTGGTAGAGACGTAAAACCCCAGCCCACTGTGTCACCCATAGCTCAAGTTGTGCTGGTCAAGTGGTGACGAACTAACTGTCGAGGGCAGGGGTCAAGTATTTATCAACGCGTAGTGATAACAACTTGATGGCAAACGAACGTAACTCAAGAAATGTATTATTTTTGATGATTTTTTTTGTTTTTTGTTTTTGAGTGAGCGACGAGCTTACGGTCAGCCTGATCGAAAGTGGCCATTCCATGGTCGCTTGCAACACTATTAGTGACACCATGAAGCTACGGTTCTTGTGCTTTGCAGTTCTTATACATGTCCACGAAAAGCTCACACGCTGGCAATATTTTTAATATTATATTTTGTTTAAATTTACTATTATTATATAAGAATAGTTATAATTTTGCGATGCCCTAACAGGGTTTGTAACAGGCGATCATATACTATTTTATTACTTTATTACTGTATGAAAGTGATACTGTATACATAAGTGCAATAAATAAATAAATAATTAATTTTTATTGGACCATCATCTTCTTTTTAGGGTTCCGTACCCAAAGGGTAAAAAAACGGGAACCCTATTACTAAGACTCCGTTGCCCGTCCGTCCGTCCGTCTGTGCGTCTGTCACCAGGCTGTCATGAACCGTGATAGTAGACAGTTAAAATTTTCACAGATGATGTATTTCTGTTGCCGCAATAACAACAAATAGGTAGGTACTACAAAACATAATAAAAGAATTATTTAAGGGGGCTCCCATACAACAGACATGATTTTTTTGCCGTTTTATAGATATTTTTTTTTTTAATGTTGAAAGGAGGCAAACGAGCAGGCGGGTCACCTGATGGAAAGTAATCACCGCCACCCATGGACACCCGCAAAACCAAAGTAATCGCGGATGCGTTGCCGACCTTGAGGAAGGAGTTGGATCTTGAGGAGGGAATAGGAATTGGGAGGGGGGAGGGGTGAGAAATGGGCCTCCGGTACTTTCACTCACCGGACGAAACACAACAGCAACGAGTGCCGTTGTTTCACGCCGATATTCTGTGAGTGGGTGGTATTTCGCCGGGCGAGCCGGCCCATTTCGTGCTGCAACGCAGCGTGGCTCTACCACTCAAAAATGATACTCTAATGGCACGGAACCCTTCGTGCGCGAGTTCGACTCGCAATTGGCCGGTTTTTTCTTTGATGAAGAGTAGGCAATGACTCTGCTCTACCCGATGTGACGTAGATGTGATGACAGAAGACAGACAGAGGTGGACCTGGATTGTGCCGCACTCGCCGTCCTCACGACCAACCCTCATATTGCTTCTCCACACTTATATGAATCTACGGAATTCAAAAAAATAAATGAAAAAATGTCGTTCTGACTTTTTGACTTTTTTCAAAAAGGTTAGACTACAGGACAAACCCTTAACCCGATCGTCTTTGTTATCAAATCAAATTGTAGCTGACTTTGTTGTCCAGAGGAAAATTTCTCAAATTTTTGATATCACTCTTCGTTTCCAAAATATCGAGCGCCAAATTCAAAAATTCGGAAAAAAAACATTTTTTTTTTTACCATTTCGGTCATAACTTTTTTTGCTTTTGACTTTCTTGAATAATTCTTTTTGCACCTTACAGCTCTCGTAAATACGCGTCTTTTGAATATCATATTATTATCTTCACAACTCTCCATGATTAAGGGGATCGCACGTTTTCGTGAAATCGGAGCCAATACTGGAGCGAACGAAAAGACATTTCCAATGTCAAAATACCATAAAGTATTTAGACAAATTCAATGGTTGGTCGGTCAGTCAGTCGAAACAAAACTGGTATTAAGTTTCAAAAAAACATTCCCACCACAGTAAACGACTAAACAACAAATTGAAGTTTTAAGTCCTAGGTACTTAAAACCACTTTAACTTTGTCAATTTCGAAGCCAACTGTTGACGACTTGCGACGCACCAACCTTCTTAGTAACCAAATTTTACTTTTTATAATAATCCATTAACAAGCAAATACTTATAAATTATAATAATAAGATTAGGTATACTTATTATATTCAGAGGGGTAATGTTACTAGCACTCTTGGGGCCGTTCCCTTAAGCCTTCAGTTGGAGGACATTTTTTATTTATAGGTAAGTATTTAGTTTTAATTTGCACTTTTTTTTTCTGTTTTTTGTAAGTTCAGTTTTTTTTGTTATTTATTACCACATAAAAAAAGCGAACGAGTCTTACAGTAGTCGCATATGATGTGTAAATAGAATATAGAATTAAAAATGACGTATTTTTTTTCTCTCTTCTTTTTAAATCTGATTGAAATCAATATGACAATAGAAAATAGAATATAGATTTACAAATCATAGAGAGAATGCAATAAATACTCATTAGAAGACATGTCACACTGTTATCCTGTTACACTGTTACGATCACATTTCTACGAAATCACTCCCACAAATATTACGACCTACAAAGGACATTGGGCTTAAAGTATCGATCAATGGTGGCTTCCCCGACTAATACGTAACAGTTACAGGATCACACTGTTACGACTCTACTTCCGTCCCTTTTCTACGAATTCACTCCCACAATTTGTATATATAGAAGGCGAGCGAAAAAATTGTACACATCAAAAAGTAACATTTTATATCTAGATAATAAATAACATTAGAAAACCACGAAGGTTTGTAGTGATGCTATTCATAGCTTAGTCGAAAACAATCTTAGAACAATCATATGAGGTTGAGTTATATTTCTTTTTGTTGTGTATAAACTAAATAAAGTTCGTTAGACTTAAATGGAAATGTGTATCAAAGAGGTTTACTCTTATAAATTACTAGCTGACCCGGTGGACTTCCTCAGAAGCTATAGAAAGCTATAGAAACCGGACTAAAATAGCAACACTCATTCATCAGTTCGTACTATTTTAACTAATGAACCTAAGTGATGTATTGGAAAGAGATCGATTGTCCCTTTTCTTTCGTTATTTCGAAGGTGTCACCAGATTTGTGACGTCATATTGAGATATTAATGTAGTGAGTGACTTTATAAAGGACTCAAAGATATTTTTGGATCACCGATTATCTGATGACCATTTGACATAACAATACAAAAAATAAAAACTAAGTGTCAACCATTTGTCGCACTCCAACCTCCTTTTCTAGCCATAAGATAGAACGGAACTAAACATAGTTGCACGATTTTTATTTTAGCCATCCTTCTATAGCTTTAGTTATTGTTTTCTGAGTGGACTTCGTACCATTTTGACAGTTTCTATGACAACAAAACAAACAAATTGTGGAACATGTTGTATTGGAAATGTAAAAAAAAAATTTTTGGGTGGACCACCCTTTTCACTTAGGGGTATGAAAAATAGATTACGACCGATTGTCAGACCTACCGAATATACATATAAAATTTCGTAAAATTCGATTGAGCCGTTTCGGAGGAGTATGGCAACCCATATGTGACACGAGAATTTTATATATATATATATATATATATATATATATAGATAATTATTAAAGTAACAAGTACCAACTAATTAAGCAGACTGGTGTTATTTTAGATGTTAGGAATATATCATCATCATCATTATCGGCAATGCAGAAGTGGCAAATACTCTTGAATCTCTGCAATTGCGTAGAGATGGTGCGTCACTCAGCGTGTTTTACCGCTTATACCAGGGATGGGCAAACTACGGCCCGCGGGCCATCTCCGGCCCGTGAATGATTGAAGTCCGGCCCGCGACCATCAAACAAAAATTCAAGTGCGTGTGTGTTTCAAGAAATGCATACCTATCAATGTTTTTATTTCACAATAAAAATATTTATTTATTGAAAAAATACAGCAAAAAATTCAATAGTCTGGCCCGCCACAGATTTTGTTAGTAAATATTGTCACGCGAATGAAAAAGTTTGCCCGTCCCTGGCTTATACTATGGCGAGTGCTCTGAAGAGCTCTTCGACCTCATCCCACCTTCTCCCTTCCTTCATAGGAGTACACGTGCTGCTCTTCGGAGTCACCGCTACACTGTCTCAAATATCCCATCGCGCTCAAAGAAATTTGGTGACTCGTTTCTTTGAACAGCACAACAGCACTACAAAAAACGGATCAGATTCCGGAGAACGGAAGGCTGGCGAAATTTCTGTAGTAGCATTAACTCATTAAACCAAGCCGCAAGATTAAAGAAAATCCTGGCTAAGGACAACTCTAATCTTTTGGGCTCCTTAAAAAAGGAGGATGGCTCCTACACTAATAAAGACGAGGAAACCAGTGCCGTACTGCTAGAAACACACTTTCCAGGATGCCAAATAACGCCAGCCCCTGGTTGGGTAGATGAGCAATACGGCACACCAACAGCACAGGATCGGGAAGTCGCAAATAAGATAGTAACCGCGGACAGGATAGAATGGGCCCTGAGCAGTTTCAAACCGTTCAAGTCCGCGGGGCTGGATGGGATATTCCCAGCATTACTACAGTGGCAGCCCAATCATGTTATTAAGCACTTACTACCAATCTACAGGGCCTGCATAGCCTTTAAATATATTCCCCAACCTTGGAGAGAGGCAAAAGTAATTTTCCTACCGAAGCCGGGTAAGGAGGATTACACACATGCCAAATCTTTCAGGCCAATTAGTCTAACATCATTCCTGCTAAAAACTCTGGAAAGATTAGTAGACCGACACCTTAGGGATGGAACACTGAAAAGTAAACCGTTTCACCCTCAACAACATGCCTATAGGAAAGGCAGATCAACAGAGTCGGCACTACATATGGTAGTGCACAAAATAGAATCGGCTATCACAAATAAAGCGTCAACACTGGCTGCTTTTATAGACATAGAAGGAGCTTTTGACAAAACCATGCACAACAGCATTAACCACGCCCTACGAAAACGGAACGTAGAACCAGCCTTGAGAGAGTGGATCACTGCGCTGGTTAGCAAAAGGGCGGTTCAGATAGTGGTGAACACTACTACGAGGGCTAAAGTAGTTAGAGGGTGCCCTCAAGGAGGGGTGTTATCACCACTTCTATGGAACATAGTAGTAGACAGCCTCATTAAAAAACTCAATGATAGAGGATACACTACTATTGGTTATGCGGATGACTTAGCAATACTGATAAATGGGAGCGCTGAAAATGTGTTATGCAAAGTGATGCGCTCAGCCCTTCAGATTGTGGAAAACTGGTGTGACGAACACAAATTGTCAGTAAACCCGAAAAAAACAGAACTTATCCTTTTCACCAACAAAAGGAAGTTACCAGAACTCCAACCACCAAAACTCTTTAACACCAACCTCTCCCTATCAACTCAAGTAAAATATCTGGGAGTCATCCTGGATAATAAACTGAATTGGGCGAGGCACATTGATGCAAAAATAAAGAAGGCCTGTATAGCGTTTGGGCAGTGTAGAAGACTTGTTGGGAAAAAATGGGGTCTAAATCCAAAAATCACACTTTGGTTATACACATCAGTTATCAGACCTTCCTTAACCTACGGATCAGTTGTCTGGTGGCCCAGAACCCAACTGGTCACGGTAAAAGCAAAACTCCAGAGTCTGCAACGCCTAGCAAGCGTAGCAGCCACGGGGTGCATGAGAACAACTTCATCAGCCGCTCTGGAGTATATATTGAACTTAAGACCTCTAGATCTGGTCATTTAAGAGGAAGCCAAGGGCGCAGCCTTAAGACTAAGATCTAACGGGTTATGGAAACAAAGCATAACTACACACTCAAAGATTCTGCAGGCAAGCTTGAAAGAAATACCGTTTCTTGAAGCGCCCATGGACAGAATACCATGTCACCACGTCTTCGATAGAAGATACAATATCCAACTTACTGCGGAACCAGTTGATAGCTCTGGCATCAATGAAGTTAGGATATACACAGACGGATCCAAAACCGCACACGGCACTTGAGCGGGTGTCTTCTCGAATGACTTAAATATAAAAATTTCAACAACTTTAGACAAGTTAAATACAATCTTTCAAGCAGAATGTATTGGTATCACCAAGGCGGCACAGGCGGTTGCAGCCAGAGCTGTCAGAGACCTAAATATAAAAATTGTCTCAGATAGTGCATCCGTACTTCAAGCTTTAAAAAACAACACCATAACCTCTGTCCTTGTACTGGAATGTCATAACACTCTCCAATCCATAGCAGAGGCAAACAAAGTAACTTTGCAATGGATCAAAGGACACAGCAACTCACAGGGTAATGACGCCGCTGACGAACTAGCCAAAAGAGGATCGATGGCAGCAGTTTATGGACCGGAACCACTGCTGCCCATACCTCAGGCCCAGATAAAAACGTGATTGCGCAAATTAACCGAAGATGAACATCTAACAGAATGGAGAAACAGTGTAGGTAGCAGGCAAACCAAGAATGCAGTTCCGGTGGCATCAAAAAAGCTTGCCCGCAACCTCCTTAGATTAAACAGGGACAGGATCCGTAAAATCATCGGTATTATTACTGGTCATTGTCCCTTAAACAAGCACCTATTTACGATAGGTGTGACCGACAGCCCTCTATGCAGAGGATGCATGGAGGCGGAAGAAACGCCACAACACGTGCTCATGGAGTGCAGGAGTGTGGCAGACGAACGGGCTCGGTTTCTCCAAACACCCAGAACGCTTGCGGAAGCCTGCAGCAGCCTGAAAAGGCTGCAAGCCTTCTGGGATAATCTGGGTTGGTTGGAGTAGGCAGAAGGTACAATACGTACAATGGCCAAATCGAATGGCTAAGTGCGGATACAGCCCAGTATAACTAAACTAAACTAAACTGAACCTCCAAAAGATGGAATAGTCTACCAGCACACGTTTTCCCACCTTCCTATGATATGGGGTCCTTCTAGAGAGGCGTGAAAGCACCTTGTGGGCCGGCAGAGTGAGGTTAACTAATGCTACGTTTGTTTCCACGCTGCACCAGTTATCTTCGCGTCTGGACTCCATTTCCACTTAACATCAGGTGGGATGGAGTCATTTGCCGAACTAACTATAAAAAACTTTAAAAAAATCATCATCATCATCATCATCATTAAAGCCAAAAGACGTCTACTGCAAAGACACCTAGCTGGTATGTATTCAATTGTTGCTAATGACTTTAGACTTGACTCGACTAAGTCAAAACTTACGAAAAGTGCTATTGAATCGTCCACACATTTTTTACCTACTACCCATTCATTCAGGACGTCTATTTTTTAGCTGTGGAGAAGAATGGGCGCAAGAATCTCCACAGCATTAATAGAAGTAATGATATTTACAAAAAAAAAGAAATATATCGTTACCATATCATACAATCATCATCATCATCATCATCATCATCTCAGCCAAAAGACGTCCACTGCTGGACAAAGGCCTCCCCCAAGGATCTCCACAACGACCGGTTTTGTGCTGCTCGCATCCAGCGGCTTCCCGCGACCTTCACCAGATCGTCGCTCATACAATATTAATTACAAAAACACTGTCAAGAGCCCGCTTATACAAATAATTAGAAGTTAACGTAAAACTGATGTTTTACTAAATTTCAATGTTTAAAAAAAACAAAGATTTCGTGCCTTACACGACTATCGACCACATTGGAAATGAATCTACGAAATGCGAAAAAATATTGGTGAAAAATGTCGTTCTGACTTTTTGACTTTTTTCAAAATGGTTAGGCCTCAGAATAATAACTAAAGCTATAGAAACCGGACTAAAATAGCAACACTCATTCATCGGTTCGTTCTATTTTAACTAATGAACCTAAGTGATGTATTGGAAAGAGACCGATTGTCCCTTTCCTTTCGTTATTTCGAAGGTGTCACCAGATTTGTGACGTCATATTTGAGGTAATGTAGTGAGTGACTATAAAAAGGACTCAAAGATTTTTTTTGATCACCGATTATCTGATGACCGTTTGACATAACAATACAAAAAATAAAAACTAAGTGTCAACCATTTGTCGCACTCCAACCTCCTTTTCTAACCATAAGATAGAACGGAACTAAACATAGTTGCACCATTTTTATTTTAGCCATCCTTATATAGCTTTAGTTATTGTTTTCTTTTTTTTCTTTTAGTTGATGGCTTCGTGCGGGTTAGGCTACAGGACAAACTCTTAACCCGATCAGTAGCTAACCCCTATTTATCATTATCATTAATGATTTTTTTAAGAAAGTGTCGTTAATTGGTCTCTGTAGAACACTGATGCCAAAACTAAACTGTCTCTATCCAAAAAAACATTAACCCCGAATTATCCAAATTCTGAGTTACACCCGTTTATCATAATTGCTATTAATAAGACACTCGCAGTACACACGCATACGTCGCAAGAAGAGCAGCTTGTTAACCACACATTATTTAATTGAGAAAGTGTAAATTAATTAATCTAACTCAACAGTGTAACGCTCGGTATGGTGATAAAACATTAATACGTTAATTAAGAAACCAAGAAACAAAAAGTTTTTATTAAAAAACAGGAATAATGTAAGTTTTTATTAATAATAGGTCTTTCGCTATGAAATTGACGTTTTTTTCTCACTTATTAATAGGTGTATTAATAACTTCTGAAAGTCAATACCGGTTGCTAATATTATTATACAACTATGTTACTTAGGCTTTAGTAATAACAATGATTATTAATTTTTTATCCTTATCGCCTAATTTTTTTTTATAATTGACTTCTTTTTTTGTTCGCGGAATTGACCTTTTGTTTCATTGTAGCTTTGAATATATGCTGCTATATTTAGTTACTGAATCAAACACACTACTCTACAATTTTTATAGTGTTAACATAAATAGATGCTAAGAAAATTAAAGAAAGGTTAGTATGAAAAATATAAATTTATAAAAAATCTTCATACAAAACGTCAATTTCATAGGTAAGAACCTAATGATTGTGAACCGAGAAACAAAAAGTTTTTATTAAAAAACAGGAATTATGTAAGTTTTTATTAATATTGTACGGGTGAGCATTTGGCTTTCGTCATCTCACCTGATGTTAAGGATGATAAGGCTGAATGTGGAAGTGCACTTCACTGGAATCCTCAACTACTGAGGCACTGGCTATCTTACCTCTAGCTGCCGGAACACAATAATGCTACAAACATTGATGTTATGGCGACATATTTAGAAAATGGTGGTAGCTAGCCAGGCGGGCTAACAAGCGCTACCACCAACCAAACCGAGTACACAAACATGTACCCCCGCTGGGAATCGAACCAGGGACCTCTGTTAACGGTGGTCTATTCCCAATATGTTCGTGTTCTCGGTTTGGTTGGTGGAAGGGCTTGTTTATCCGCCTGGCTAGCTACCACCATGTCATGTAAATATGTCGCCATAACATCAATGTTTGAAGCATTGTTGAGTTCCTGCAGCTAGATAGCCAGTGCCAGAGGATCTCGTATTCGATATAATAAAAACTGTTTTTGTTTATATAATTTTTAACGCAAATTTTGTTGCGAACAAATTACAAAAACATAAATGTTGAAAAAATTTCCACGAGCAGGATTTGAACCTGCAAACTTCTGACATACCGGGTCAGGTGCTCTCCCAATTGAACTATCGTGGTTCTAACCAGCCCGCCGAAATTATTTTACATTATTATTTTTTTGTTTGTTTTTGTAATAAATAAATAAATAAAACTGGTCTGGTCACCCATCAAAAGGAGTGTCAATTGAAAAAGTAGCTTAGTTTTGCAATCGCTTATTTACATTATTTAAAATGTATAAATGCACGCTTCTTTTACAGAATCCAGAAAGCATGTTGCTGAAATACATAGTGCTCATCTTTGGTAAGTATGTTGTTTAATATCAATTGTTAATTTGCGAGCAGTTTTTGCGTTGATGTCAGCCTCATTAATAATAGTCGCAAAGATCTTGAACGTTATAAATGGCGCGTCTAGTTTTTGTTGATAGCTAATATTGTTTTTCTCTGATGAGGTCGCCCGTTTGGTGAATTCTCTAGAGGCGAGACGGACAGACAAAGAATTCTGAATTACTTACTTTTCTTTATTTAACTTACTGGTAAGCACAGTGCCTAAAGACGAATAGTTAAATTTGCGATCATGAAAGAACGCGATGTCAAAATTCGCTACTATGAAAAAATGCTTTTGTGAAACTTGTTGAACAAATCCCTTAATCTTACTTAATGTTCAGTAATGATTGATGATAAAGGCCACCTATTCTGTGATAAAGGCCAATGGTGGAAGCGCACTTTACCCGGTCCCGGGAACCTCATCTACTGAGGCACTGATGGCTATCTTATCTCTAGCGTTGATCGTATCTTTTGGTCTTTACTGATAATTATTCGGTTTAATGGTAGGTATGCACTTAAAATAAAATTTGAAAGCTAATATAAAAAAATTTACTTTTTATTTTCAAGTGCTAATTACTGCACTGAAGGTAAATTAAATATTTATAAACTTATAAAATAAGTACAGTTAAAAAAATTAAACGCCTACCCGACCCAGCCAGGAATCGATCCTAGGTCTTCCGCAAATAAAAAGATAAAAATCGTTGTGTTAAGAGCGTTTACGCCGCACACTAGCGCCGCCAATGAAAAAAAAACATATCTAGTAATTAGAGATAGAAAATCAAATTATGCTCAACAAACTATCTGAATAAAGTAATTTAGCATGTTTACGTCACCTAATGAACACCTGACATGTTATGGTTTAGTTAAATACCGCGTTATAGTTAAAAGTGGCTGTAACGTCTTATTTAACTAAACCATAACATGACTGTGAGGTGTTCATTAGGTGCCGTAAAAATGCTAAATTACTTCATTCAAATAGTTTGTTGAGCATAATTTGATTTTCTATCTCTAATTACTAGATATGTTTTTTTTTTTCATTAGTGGCGCTAGTGTGCGGCGTAAACGCTCTTAACAAATTTTGTGGTATTTCACCTGCAAAGATGAATCTACATAGCCATCGGTTGCAATAACCGTTGGATAGATGGCGCACTATGCCGCTATTAGCACTTAAAACATTAAAAATTCAGCGCTTACGTCAGCCTTCCCGGTAGCACAGCGGTCAGTGCAGCCGCCCGGATTGCGGAAGACCCAGGTTCGATTCCTGGCTGGGTCGGGTAGGTGTTTAATTTTTTCACTGTACTTATTTTATAAACTAATATTTATTTTTTGTTTTATTTGTTGCAATAACAATGCTATATGCCTCGGGGTCTCGGTAGCTCAGCGGTCAGTAGGTCAATTCTATTAAAAAACTGCAACTGCACGTTTACGCCTGTCATTTGTCGCGTGTAGGAGAAGTGCCGTGAAAATAGACGTATTCTATTAAAATTTTCTGCACCGCAACTACACTACAACTGCGCGACTACTACACTACAGCTGCACGAATCCTGCAATAAAACTAAAGTTACGATACGCTAAATACGTAAAATGATTATAATACGCTGTGCGAAAGTTGCTCACGATCTACTTCAATAAACCTGCACAAAAACTGCACCAATACTGCTGTCATTACTACACAAATGTCAAAATATTTTAATGGAATACGATTATTTTGCAGTAAACGTGCAGGTGTAGTGCAGTTTTGGTAGTGGAATACCTATTTGCGTTACTTCTCCGTCCATGCAACACTACGGCAGCAGCGCTGCATAACAGAATACCGAAACGTCAAAATTTGCTCATTTTGACCCACGCGACGCTGCAGTGTAGTTGCAGTTATCTAGTAGAATCGGCCTACAGAGCTTTGGACCGCAATCCAAGGGCCGTAGGTTCGCTTTCACTACTTGATTTTTTCTAGTAACAATTTTAAAATTAAATTTTTTTTTAGTTACCACAACAACTGTGCTTTCTTCTCCGAAAGACCTGCGTCTGCTCTTCCCCCAAGACAAGCAGTATGTGTACGAGATCATGGCGCTCCAATCGTCTGGGACTCTTACTCCGAGGGAGGAGTCTACCTCCTGGACTTTAGAGGGGAGACTACTGGTCCAGATTTTAGGCAATGACAGTCAAGTGCGGTTTCAGCTGGATGATTTGAAGGTATGAAACGAAAATCTATATCTATACGTTATCATTGATAATATAAAAAGGAAAGCTTTGTATTTTTGTATGTTTGTAACGGATAAACTCAAAAACTACTGGACCGATTTAAAAAATTCTTTCACCATTAGAATGCTACATTAGCGCTGAGTAAGTGAGTAACATAAGCTATATTAAAAAAGAAATGTCCACCCGTGCGAAGCCGGGACGAGCCGCTAGTGTTTAATAATTTAAAAACATATTTTTAAACGGTTTTATTTAGCTTACCCTGTTAATTTATTAATTTGTTTATTTATATATTTTGGTCAAATCTAGTAATTGAAATTTGACCCCCTTCCTGTTGATGGATTGAGCTGAAATTTTACATGCATGTGTAAATCGGATGACAACGCAAAATTATTATGTCATGGAGCTGATCTGTTGAGAGCCGTGCAACCATAATAAAATATTGTATAATAAACAGCTTTTAATAAAAATTACGGTCGAATTCTCTGTTGCAGACGTCAGTGAACAGCAAGAACGACGGTTTCATTTCGTACCAGTTCGAAGAAGCAGCGAGGCACTTGAAACTGCCCTGGATAGTCGACTATTATAAGGTAAGTAGGTAAATAAGTTACAGCCTATAACCGTCCCACCGCTGGGCAAAGGCCTCCATCATTAAAATCAAGTCATCTCTACAATTGATAGGTAATGGCTTAATCACCACGCTTGCCAAGTGCGGGTTGGTGATCACAAACCCGGGATATGCATCGAAAAATCTGAAATTCATTTTGCCCGACTTGGGAATTGAACCCGGGACCTTCGGGTATCGGGCCGAGCGGTTTGCCACTCGGCCACCGAGGCGTTATAAAGATTACAATTAAAATAACGACAACTTTTTTATACAGGATGTCCCAAAAATGGCACGCCAAACTGGCACTGGAGATAGCTTAGCTATAAAGCTATCAGATACAAATAACATGACTAGTAAAAGTTTCATAGTTTTGGAGAAAATGCCACTTTTTTATTTTCTAAAAACTCCACTTTTAGATGTTTTTTTTATATCTGATAGGTTTATAGCTAAGCTATCTCCAGTGTCAGCCTGGCGTGCCATTTTTGGGACACCCTGTATTAACATAAGATTCTTTATTTTTGATATGAAATACCGATCTATACAACGTGTAAGGTGGGTTAAAAATTTAAAGATGCAGAGTGTATCCGATCTAGAACTTGTATGCAGAGTTACTAGGACATAGTTATTAGTTTTAATTTGTTATACAAATTTAAATACATACAATAATAATAATACAATAATACATTCGACAGAGAACCAAAGTCATCGACATAGCAAGTTGAAGTGGCAGTGGGCCGGCCATATCTGGCGAAGAACCGACAACCGCTGGGGTAAACGTGATCTTGAGTGGAGACCACGACTCGGTAAACGTAGTGTAGGGCGCCCTCCGGCCAGGTGGGATGATGACCTGCGAAAGACTGCAGGCAGATGCTGGATGCGTCAAGACGAGGACAGGGCGCTATGGCGCTCATTAGGGGAGGCCTATGTCCAGCAGTGGACTAATATAGGCCGATGATGATGATGATGATGATGATACAAATTTAAATTAAATACATATATTAGTGAAGTCATGCGCGTCAGGCGCGCATAAGCAAGCAGCAGTGATCATAAATGTAAGTACACAGAGGTTACTAAACCACTAGGGCTGAGACTTGTTTATTTTGATGTGACATCACAATAGAAATATTGAATTAAAAATAGATTAACAAAAACCGGTCCACCCTGAAGCTCGTATACGAGCCCGGCAAGTTTCCGTCAAACCCCAAGAACTCGAATTCGAGCGCGCTCGCCACGCGACTTGAAACTTAAATGTCGTTTATTTTAAGTCAACTTTTGTATTAAGAAGTTTAGCTATAAACAAACTAGAACATATTTGCTACACTCAAACCCCCCAACAACTTTATTATCTGTGCGTTTTCCATTTTAATTCTTTTTTTCGCTATTTTGCTCAGCACAATAACTAAAGCTATAGAAACATGCCTAAAACAAAAATCATGCAACTATGTTTAGTTCCGTTCTATCTTATGGCTAGAAAAGGAGGTTGGAGTGCGACAAATGGTTGACACTTAGTTTTTATTTTTTGTATTGTTATGTCAAACGGTCATCAGATAATCGGTGATCAAAAAAAATCTTTGAGTCCTTTATAAAGTCACACACTACATTACCTCAAATATGACGTCACAAATCTGGTGATACTTTCGAAATAACGAAAGAAAAGGGACAATCGATCTCTTTCCAATACATCACTTAGGCTCATTGGTTAAAATAGTACGAACTGATGAATGAGTGTTGCTATTTTAGTCCAGTTTGTATAGCTTTAGTTATTATTCTGAGCCATTTTGCTAATTACGTCATCGGCGCGGGTGTCGTCATTAGTTTTGTTCTGGGGATTGAGAGGTTAAAGGTAATAGCTATGTCTTAGTAACTCTGCATACAAGTTCTAGATCGAATACACTTTGAATCTTTTCATTTGTATCACACCTTACAATAACACGTTGTATATTACGTGAAGTTAACTTAGTTACCCTTTCAAAGATAAAATTCAGATGAAGAAATTTAGGGGCGTTACCACTGCGCCTAGTAATAATTTGTTGATTATTTTTTACAGGATGTCGGTCTCGTTGAATCAATATATCTGCCCGAAGAGCCAGCATGGGTCTCTAATGTGAAGAGAGCGCTTACTTTAAACTTCCAGTTGAAGAAAGGTGTTGGTTATTATACAAACTATGAGGTGAGAGTTAAACTACTCAAGTTTCCCTTATCCTTTCCAGTGGCGGTAGCCAAAGTAACATTAAGAAAACGATAGCGAAGTTTGAAAAGAATAAAATGAATGGGATTGACATAAGATTGACCACGTGATTTAGCGCGGCTTATGTCGATCCCATACATTTTATTCTTTTCGAACTTCGCTATCGTTTTCTTAATGTTACTTTGGTTAAGCCTACTGTTTCTCTCTTTATCAACAGTCATTGGATAATAGTTGCACCAGTATTTGACATAGGAAACAGTTATCGACATTCTTCTCGCCGACAAAATTACATATAATTTCATTGAAATGTCACTAATAAGCAGAGTGGTCTGTCTGTATGCAATTGTTGCTGAAGTCTAAACTAAGTTGCTGACCCTATTTTTAATGATTAAACGAAAAAGGGCTGATCACTGGTTCCTGTTGAAGTTTGAAAAGAATAAAATGTATGGGATTGACATAAGATTGGCCACGTGATTTAGCGCGGCTTACGTCAATCCCATACATTTTATTCTTTTCGAACTTCGCTATCGTTTTCTTAATGTTACTTTGGCTAAGCCTACTGCCCCCTGACTATAAGCTCTTGTAGCAGTATTATTGCAGTTGTGGAAAAGAGACGCGTGTATATTCGCCGCTACATGCGTCTCGTTTTCACAACTGCATTATTACTGCTTTAAGAAGTCGTGGTTACCCCCCTGCTCGGCGCTTCATCGTCTCACCTTACGTTAAGTGATGATCGGGACGAAGGTGGAAGTGCATTTCACCCGGAATCCTCAACTTCTGAGGCACTGGCTATCTTATCTCTAGCTGCCGATCCCGATCCGATCCGAACCCTTCGGAGAATCTAGTAGGGCATGGGGACACGCACTTATAAGTGTGTGATGCCGTTCCCTTTAGAAAACCTCCGAAGGTGATTCGTTTCACACGGTTTGAGGTAACCTTTACGTACCTCGCCGCCCGGGCTATCCTATAGCTAACTGTCAGGACTTCTTGGCGGGAAAGTGCAGAGTCATGTCTGCGGTATTATTTTATTTTCAAAAAAATTATGTTGAATATTAATGTGAAATAATGGTGGATTATTAACCGTTTAGTTTTCGTGAGTATGCATGAGTGTTGGCAAATGAAACAAAACAGTGCAACGTCACTTTTCAAATTCTCTAAGAGGACACTCTTTTCTTCGAGATACATATAAGACAGTGCGACGTGTACTTGAGGACAAATTGTTTAAGACCAGGGAACCAAAAATGTTTTAAAATAAGGTCTATTGTTTTTTCTGCTCCTATATGCTCGTGTTCGTCATGGAATAAGCGTAAAAGACTTAGACGATGCCCTTTAGGGATAAAACATAAAAGACGAGATTCCTCGCCTACGGGGGAATAACGGTAGTAAAGCAAATCGTTTTGACAAACATAACGGTTCGAGTCCAAGAGTCCATCCCTGAGCTTTTGTAATAATTCCTGGGTTTCGTTATCAGCAGATTGTGCCATTTGCACCCAGTTCAGGGGCCTACCTATTTGGTTAACCTGTGCCACTGGTGGATTTCTGCTAAGGTAGTCAGCGTGACTCATCATCAGGCCTTTCCTGTACTCGATAGTAAAACTGAAATCTTGCAGATACATCCACCAGCGGGCAACTCGTGGAAGCAGATCCTTTTTACGCTCGGTGGCCTTCAAAGCGTTGCAGTCGGTAATAATTTTAAATTCGATCCCAACGAGGTAGTGCCTAAAATGCTGCAAAGCTTTGACGACCGCCAGCGTCTCCAACTCATACGAGTGGTATCTACTTTCAGCGCCCTGTGTTACCTTGCTGAAATAGGCTACTACACGCTTATTGTTATCACTGTGCGTCTGCATCAGTACGGCTCCGTATCCAGCGCTACTTGCGTCTGTGTGGAGCTCTGTAGCTAAGTTCGGGTCAAAGATCGCAAGTATAGGCTCATTTGTAAGTCGTTTTATAAGGTCTTGCTGGACCTGTTCTTGTTCAGGTCCCCACGCAAATTTGACATCTTTTTTTGTAAGACGAGATATGCCTGCGGTTTTTGTCGCGTAATCTTTAATGTACCGGCGAAAGTATCCAGCTAGGCCTAAAAACTGACGGACCTGCTTGACGTTAGTAGGGGCTGGTGTATGAACTAATGCTTCGATTTTTCTTGGGCTCGGCCTAACCTGACCATGGCATATGACACGGCCTAGGTATTCCACCTCCGTAGTTAAGAATGAACACTTTTGAAGATTTATCGAAAATCCGGCCTCTGTAAGTGTTTTTAGAACCTCATTTAGTAACTTAATGCCCTCGCTGATAGACATATTCAGCAAGAGGACGTCATCAATGTATACCAGGACGTTTCCGGATTCGATAAACCTTCGGAGTGTGTTATTAATAATCCTCTGATACACAGTAGGTGAATTACATAATCCGAACGGCATTTTAAGATATTCGTAGTGCCCCTCCGGCGTTACGAACCCAGTTTTATGTACGGAACCCTCATGAATAGGGATTTGGTGGAAACCAGAGGCCATATCAAGGCTGGTGAAATATTTGGAACCCCCAAGTCTATCTATATGGTCCTCTATCAAAGGGAGCGGATACCTATCTTTAACCGTGATACAATTGAGCGCTCGAAAATCCACACACATCCTGTTTGATCCATCCTTCTTTTTAACTAGGATAATGGGGCTAGCGTATTCGGAGTCTGACTCTCTTATTATTTTTTTATCCAACAAATCCGTTACTATTTCCCGCACCTTAAGCTTTTCTTGGTAAGATAACCAGTAAGGGTGATAAGTTACCGGAACATCGCTTGTTAAATTAATTTGCATGTTACCCGTCTTGACCGTAGTAGTAGCCGTGCCAGATATTAAATATGGAGAGAAATAGTCAATAACTAACATAAGCGATTTGTGTTCATCACCTTGGAGAGGCGTATTTACTTTATTGATTTCCCGGACTGCGTTTATTTTGTTTAAACCGCAAGAATGTGTTAAGTATTGCCCATGTTTGGTCCTAATAAAGGTGACTCCGTCCCTATTTAATACGTCCGTTCCAATGATAAGGGGTGTGTTCATAGATGACGAAGGAACAACAATAAAATCGACATCCATTGCTATACTATTGAATTCCACCGTGAGAGTGATACATTCACGTGCAATGATCTCACTATCACTTATTCCTTTAAGTACACAATACGTTTCCTTACGCGGGCCGGAAAAGTATTTCACTACTGACGATGATATAAGTGATACGTTAAGCGCGCCACTGTCTATTAATACGTCTACAGGTATACCTTGGATAACGGCAGTGCTAATGTCGTTATTTTTTGAGTTATTTGAAAGTTCTTTGCAGAGGTTAACGTTTCGTTGACTCATATTATCTTTATTTTCCGACCGGGATTTTGCAAAACAATCCTTTTCCTTATGACCCGTCTTTTTAAAAAAATTGCATGTTATCTTAGGGGGTACCTCAGAAGGTTTCCGTTTCTTGGGACAATTAAAGCTTAAATGCCCGACTTGGCCACATGAAAAACATTTAATAGCAGGGCGATCAACATTCCGTCTTTTTGGAGCACCATTGGAAGAGGGCGCGCGGTTATCAAATTTATTACGACTAGGTTTGATGTAAATAGCCAAAAATGATACTAAGTTTTCCGTTGTCAATTCGGCGTTAGCAGCGGCAGCTCTAATTTGCGCATCATTTATACCACGAATCACAATCTGCACCATCAGCTCTTCGCTTAGAACTTGCACTATACGAAGGCGCAGCAGCGACCGACGAGCATACTCGGCATACGTTGTAAACTTGTCAGATGACAACGAATTCATGACTTCGAAAAGAATATTCGCGTAATCGAGTTTCCGAGGGCAGAGAGATTTGAACTCTTTAACAAAGTTTGACCAGGAACGATCGTTAGTAGTCCACTCGTTTAACCAAGTCCTAGCGTCTCCTTTTAAACAGTGGGCCACTCGCGACAAACATTCTAATTCTAATTCACTCCAACGGTTGACTAACTTAGCACGTTCCACTTCATTACACCACATCTCGAAATTATGAACCGACGGGTCAAAGTTAGACACATAATAGTTGTTCGTGGCTGGTTGCAGCTACAAACAAGTCAGCCGTTGTGCTTCGATGTGGACTGTATTAAAACTCGTTTCTTGATTATTTCTTCTTTATTCTTCATAGGTGGGGTCCGGAGAGCTTACAAAAATTTGCTCTGACCGGCCTGTATTTATACACTTTGGGTCATGCCCGTGAGCGTGGTGGGGGCAAATGCCGGCCCATGTAGGTATACAATTTTTTCCACTACCCACATGAACCGTCATAATTTGCAGTTGTCCCTTTCGTTTTGGACCTCTTACATGTATTCTTATCTACCCTACGGTATCTCTCGTAATCTGGATACCTTACAATATTAAAATATTATATTTACTTTAAGATTTAATTAACTTATTTAATTATCTCTACTTAGTGAGGCATTAGGCCTCTGGGCACGTTTACCTGGCCCTCTTTAAAACATACCACAGTTACCTTGTGTTAAATGAAAAGACAAACATAAGAAATATTTATTAAAATAACATATAAATCTAATATATTAACCGTATTACATTATAAAGTTATATTCGCTAACTAATCCTATACAATACAATAACCTGTTACAATAATGAGACTTCTGTCCGTAACAATAGTTTTGTGTTTTAGTCTGGTTAATTGAAATAAGTGCGTCGGCAATTGCCCGTGCTGCCAATGGGACATCGTCATCATGTTGAGGCGTGGCGCAATGATTTGGTAGCGGCGGCGTTTGCGACACAGAGGTGGTATTTTCATCGATTGCATTTAATCGCGTCATTATCGCGCCTAAGGTTCGCTTAACAGAGTTATCACGGCTGTGCGATCTATTTGGGGTCCTATGACGGCGAGACCGTGTGCGAGACCATGAGCGAGATCGTGAACGAGACTTACGATGGTGTCGGCGCGATTTGCTGCGAGTACGCCTTGCCCTATGGCGCGGCGACTCTGATTTATCTCGTGAAAAAGATGGCTGTGGCATCACAATTTTAAAAGGACTGTGTGCTTCTAAAATGAATTCAAATTAATGGCTGTTTCGTATCCACACTGTTTTAAATTAGCGGCTGTTTTAGTATTAACACTAATTCAATTCAACGGCTGTTTTATTATTAACGCTAATTAAATTCAACGGCTGTTTTATTATGAACACTAATTCAAATCAACGGCTGTTTTATTATGAACACTAATTAAATTCAACGACTGTTTTATTATCAGCAAGTTAAGATCAATGGTTGTTTTATTTTCAACACAAAATCAAATTAACCGTTGATTGTTTCAAAAATTTTACATAGAAAATAAGTGAGCATGAACCTATCCCACTTCTGATTTTAGGATTGGAAGCCGAGGATTATTAAAAAAAACAAACGTTTAGATACAATAATATGTTGTTCAAAAATAATCACAAATCAGCCCTTAACTTGAAACAATTAGCACCGTTATATTTAAACAATAAAATTACAACGAAATAACAATTCTAACGACTTAGTGCAAATTGCGCCGATCACCCGACAACCTCTCCACTCAATAGCCAGCCGACAAATGAGCACGCTCTCTGACGGAGGCCACTTTTATAGGTGTTGTCGCGTGACGTCACAAATCATTAAAAATTATTCTAATTATATCCTAATAATATATTAATCTATAAACAAAGAAATTGGCGGGGGAGATTTGTTGATTGTAGAAAGTCACGAAACAGGAACTAATGAGTTTTGCTTAATTTACATAACATGTCTCTATATTAAATCACGTTATTAATTATCTACCACGAACGCTACGTGCTATGAATATTGTGCTGACGGCACACCTACCACAAAAAAACAGAGAAGGTACCAAGATGTACCTTTGGTGGGAATTTAACCTCGGACTTCTAGTCTGAGACCGCTTGTCTGACCACTAGAGGACAGAGGTGGTTTCAATAGAATAGAAAATAAACTCTTTACTTACCTATGTTACGTGGTACAGACCACATATAGCGCCATCTATATTCACAAAGAGGAACTAATATTAATCAACGACACATTACTTACAACTATACAGTAACCAACTTATTCTCATAAAATAGAATAGAATGAGATATTTTACTTATTTTTCGAGGTTAGAGAAGTCCAGATACAGCGCCATCTCTATTTACAAAGAGGAACTAATATTAATCGACTTACAGTTATACAGTTACCAAGCCATTCTCTATATTTCACTTTACTAATTTTTCGTGGTACAGTACAGACCACATACAGCACCATCTCTATTTACAAAGTGGAACAAATATTAATCAACGATACATTACTTACCATTGTACAGTTACCAACCCATTCTTTACATTACAGCTTTGCGTCCAGTATAGAATAGAAATATTTTTTCGTGGTACAGACCACATACAGCGCCATCTCTGTTCATAAAGAGGAACTAATATTAAACAACGATGCATTACCTTACTACACAGTTACCAACCCATGCTTTATATTTCAGCTTTGCGTTCACGACTACAGCTGCTTCACCACCTACTTGTCCAATGGTACCACCGTCAGGAAGTACAACTCCTTGCCTTCATCAGCCAAGTTCGGTAGCAGCTGGAAGAGCGTACCCTGGACAGACCCCGTGTACAAGCATGATCAGTACTTATGGAACTCCTTGGTGAGATGAATGCAAAATTAAATAATAATAATATTACGGCCACTTTTAAATACAACGCCATATTTAACTAAACCATAACATGTCAGGTGTTCATTAGGTGACGTAAAAATGCTAAATTACTTCATTCAAATAGTTTGTTGAGCATAATTTGATTTTCTATCTCTAATTACTAGATATGTTTTTTTTTCATTAGTGGCGCTAGTGTGCGGCGTAAACACTCTTAAACCAATAAAATAAAAAATAAATTAAATTAAATTAAAATTTTAAAAATCATTTTATAACTCAAAATCATTTTTTTTTTAAAAACAAAAAAAATATATTTGCTTAATTTTTATTTGATTTCATTTTGTGATACAAACTCTACTAGTATTCTGCCCTTGATTCAATGCCATATTTTTTATTGTGATCAATAATTAAATATGTTTTTTATAACAAAGCCTGATACTACAACGATGACGGCGGAGAGGACCTACGTCCTGGACGAGAGGAGTGGCCTGATCAGCATGAGGATGACAGGCAACATGGTGTACAGGATCGAGGAGTTGACGCTGTTCGTGAACACTGAGTAAGTGAAATTAAGGAAACTGCATACGATAAGGGTTCACTGCTTGTGGTGTAGTAGGACCACCGGTTCTTACCAAGAGGTCCTGGGTTCGATTCCCAGCGAGGGGTACATGCTTGTGTACTCGGTTTGGTTGGTGGTAGGGCTTGTCCACCTGGCTACTACTACCATCTTTAAACAAATTTAAACGGGGATTAACGCAAACTAATTAGTAGTCAGTTGTGTCGGCCCGTGACCACGGCCGCAGCCATTGTAACTCGATCGAAAAGTCGGATTTAAAGAAGGTATGATACCTTTTTACTAATTTAATTAATAATAATTTAATTAATAATTTTAATTTTAACGCAAATTTTGTTGCGAAACAAGTCACACAAAAACACAAATGTTGCAAAAATTTCCACGAGCAGGATTTGAACCTGCACCCTTCTGACATACCGGGTCAGGTGCTCTCCCAATTGAGCTATCGTGGTTCTAACCAACCCGCCGAAATTATTCAACACTATTTACTTTTTACTTTGAAAGCCAAAGGCGCCCATTCAATGTCAACAACTACCGTCATTAACATCCGATCGTAATATTTTTACAAATACTAAAGATCAGTTAAGAAGTAGGCAAGCTATTTATAAAGTGTTTTTGTTTTGTTTATATAATTTTAAAGCAAATTTTATTTATTTATTTATTTTAAACTTTTGCAACAAAATATTACATGGCTAATTTAATGCCTAAGGCATTCTCTACCAGTCAACCATAGGGTGGTGCAGAAATGACATGACATGAAGGACAGAAATGACATGAGGTGCAAATTTTGAGAGACAACAAAAGTAGAAAACAGTGTAACAAAAAGATTCAAACTACATAAATAGATAAATATTCTATAAATTACAATTTCATAAAATACTTAAATAAAAAAAAATATAAATAAATATACCTACATAAATACATAATTTATAAATAATTTAAAAATTGGTCGTTACTGAGATGATTCTGCCAAGGTTTCATTAAATAAAAGCATGCGGACTTTCTTTTTAAAGACATCGCGACTTGTAGCCATCTTGATTTCGAGAGGCAGCGCGTTCCACATGAGAATGGACTGGATTTAAAAGGAAGAATGTACAAATCCGGAAGTATGGGAAGGACAGAGAAGAAGAAGATTATTAGAAGATCGGAGATTCTTACTGTGGGAAGAGCAAAGGAATTGAAAATAGGGGGTAAGATAGGAAGGAGAATTTGGAGAATTAAGAATCGAAAACAGTGTACTTAGGGCTCGTGAACTTCTTCGCTGACGAATGGGCAACCATTTCAGCTCGGACCTATACTGTGAGATGTGGTCATATTTTTCAAATTATAAATGAATCTGATACTATTGTTAAGCAATCTGTCAAGCTTATCAAGAAGACGGCGTTGAGGTCATAATAGCACACGTCACCATAATCGATCATGGGAAATATTAAAGTTTGCGCAAGCATTACCTTCGTCTTGAACGGCAAAAATTTTGTTACGAAACAAATCACAAAAACACAATTGTTGAAAAAATTTCCACGAGCAGGACTGTACTTTTTCCATCCATAGTGAAGGCTCGTGGCCTAGCAGTGGGGACATAAGATGAGCTAGTGATGATAATGAAGGATCGCGATTATCTAAAGCTTCTATCTTTTATCTTATATTTCTATCTTCTAGGTTACACGTTCAATACGAGACGGAGCTACCACCAGCTCGACTGGATTGGCCCAAGCTGATGAGGTCCAGTGCCAAACACTCCAGGGACGATTGCGAGGACCCATTTTGCGGCATTCGGGAGACCAGCCAAGGTTACCTGAAGAACAGGACTTATGATGTGAGTTTTTTAATTTCAGATTAAAGTCTATTAAAGTCAATTAAAATCAATTAAAATCCATATTTTGTTAGTAAAGTAGTAAGTAACAATTTGCCTTAAAATTATGTAAATATGCTTTTTCACATTTCTTTATCCCGTACAAGCTTTAAAGCTTTGATTATTTCAAACTAATAAGCCGATTTTAATAAAACTTTATATAGTTAAATGAAAAACAGAGATAAAATTAAAAAATGAAATAATATGGTTTTTCATTCTGCATATTTTTGTATGTTAATAAAATATTAATAAAAAATTTTTAGATGTTAAAAAAATATTGGACCAGTAACATTTTCGTATAAATGAATTACTTAAGCTATTTAAAATCCACTATGGAAAGTTTAAAATTGCAAACAAACTCTCGTTTTCGTTAAATAAATAATAAATAAATAAATAAATATATAAATAAATCTTTATTTGAAAATATTATTTTTTTCTTTTTTTTTTTTCTTTTTATATTTTTATTTCGTAATCTATTGCAAATAAAACTCGCCCTAGTCACATTCGTGCACGCATCTGCCTGGACGCTATTTCACTTATCCGATCTAAACCCTCGGAGAATCTGGTAAGGACACTACACGCTTGTGTGAAGCTATTCCCTCTATTCCTTCCGCGTACCGGAAGGCGCAGTGTAAGCAGGACTCCAACAAGGTGGACCGACGATCTGGTGAGGGTCGCGGGAAGAAACCGAATCATCATCATCATCAGCTCATTTTATGTCCTCACCTGCTGGGGAACGAGCCTTCCCTATGGATGGATAGGGAGAACGGGCCATAAACCACCACGCGGGCCCAGTGCGGTGCGGTGGTTGTTAACGACTGCTAATGCAGCCGGGACCAACGGCTTTACGTGCCTTCCGAAGCACGGAGGAGCTCGAGATTATATATTTTTGGTCACCCATCCGATAACCGGCCTTTGTGAAAGTTGCTTAACCTCAGCACTCGCAGAAACCGTATGCATATTAATAAAAAGTAAGTAGGTATGTTTAACAAAATGCAGACAATTTATTTTTATTTTTATAAATATATTTTTTTTTTAGATTCTACTCAAAATATCAAAAAAAGGAATAGACGCCGACAGCATAGTGAAAGACCCGACGATGGTACACAGTTTGGACTTCATTAATCTGTTAAAGTAAGTATAAATAAATAAATAAACTTTCCTACACTCACACCAATTATCTAGCCCAAGAGAAGCTTCGTTATGAAACTCGTTATATGGTTACTAGATAACGGATAAACATACTTAAAATACTTAAATACATACTTAAGTATTATACATAGAAAACACCCAGACCCGAGACAGTGTAGAAATACAATAATTTCTAAATTGACCCGACCGGGGATCGAACCCGGGACCTCAGAGATGGCGACTCCATGAAAACCGGTGTACAAACCACTCGACCAAGGAGGTTGTCATAAATAAGAATAAAAAAATGTATTATGAACTAAAGTAGGTGCATACATACACTCTCACGTCCTCCTCACAACAAGCGGTAGAGAATCATCAACCAAATCTGAGTAACCGCGCCGCTGGTGACCACAAAGCCACATAATGGCATATTTTTTTTTTTTTATATTGTGGCATGCCAAAATGGCTTCACTTTACCTGATGTAAAGCAGCCAGTGAAGCCCAAGAAGTGAAAGCGTTCATCGCAGCGCTACCACGCTATGCCGAACGCTCACACTATGGCGGCCTGCATAAATGCTTTTTCACGCCCCGCTTAAATAACCCGGGAGAGAAAGAGGAGGGCAACACGTGTGCGAGAAGTGCAGCATAATCAAAGTAGGGTTCTAATGTGGAAGGAGGTTGCTAGCCGATCGCCTGATGTGCGAGCATCTTGGAACCCTTGTCCCTTAGTCGGCTCCTACGACATGCACGGGAAGAAGGCAGCTGATGAATTATTTTCGTTTTGACGCATAATGACCAATAATATAATGTTTTTTCTCGCAATATGACACATTCGCATATTGACGTATCAGCATTTGGACTAACACGCAAAATGTTGCATACGTGAAAAGACCTATCCGTATAATGACAAATCCGTACAAAGATAAGTACGCGAAACGACACACCTGTAAATGTTTGTGGTTTGATAATGTAGGTATTCGTTTCCCCGTCTCTGTGATGGTCTTGCCATTTATGACGAGTTTAATACAAATTACTGACCACTTGAAGTTTATCACTATGAGATTATATGACTGTGTTGGTCTTAAAGCGTATTGGTCGTTTTGCGTATATGTCAATATGAGTATTTGATATTGATCATTATGCGTGTTGGTCGTTACGCGTGTATGTCAAAATGAGTATTTCCCGTTGTTCATTATGCGTATTGGTCATTTTGCGTGTGAACGATTATTTTCACCTCTTAGACCAGCAACAAGTATAAGCCTTTACACTGTCTCACTGCTGACTTTAGAGTTGATGACCCGAGTAGTGGTATCTGCGAGTTGTACTCTTAGTGCAATGAGAAGTGAGCGAGCTTACAAATCCGGTAACCTATCTGGATATTAGGTAGTGGACTATACGTGTCCACGGGGCAACTAGCTTGAGACACTAGTCTTTAAAGTACCGGGTGAAGGATGCGTACCGGCGTGTTCTGATCTGGCGTTATGACCTGACGTAGATGGTCCCTTGTGCTTGCGTAAGGATGTCTGTTACCTAACTTTATAACCGTAAGGTTGGTGGGGGGTGTCAGTTTAAACTTTAAAGTAGTGTGTAGCAGGGTGTCACACTGCTGTCACTATCTACTGACCCTGATAGGTAGGGTATGGCAGTTGGAACTACGGGTCCGGCTGTCTTTTCAAGGGTACCACGGGAGTTTTGGATCCTGAGCCCCCTGCCGGTTATGCCTTCGCGGGCGTCTCCGGCTGGTCCCGGACATGAGTTGCGGACTCGTGGTAACTACGTGGTTAGCTGTAGAATATTCGTTTGCCTGGTTGAGGTTTGGCCAGGTTTCCATTTCGTGAACAGCGAGCGGGCCCGAGTAGCGGTCTTGGTGGGGCTCTGAAGCGAAAGGATCTGCGGGGCACACGTGCCAATTCACGAATTGTCCATAGTTGGTTGTCCTGCTCGGTGGTTTTCATTGAGTAGGCTTCCAACATCTCCGGCACTAGTCTGGAGAACTAGTAAAGGCGCCCGCTAGATGCAATGTCTCTAGTTAAGCCAGCCGCGTAGGATTGTGGAACTGGCGAGGTACCTGGATGGGTACTGAGAAGTGAATGGGCTTACAACTCCGCCACCATAGAGGATATTTGGTAGTCGACTTTTGAGTTGACAACCCGAGCAGTGGAACTGCGAGTTGTACTCTTAGTGCAACGAGAAGTGAGCGAGCTTATAGCTACGGTAACCTATAGCTAGATATTAGGTAGTGGACTATACGTGTCCACGGGGCAACTCGCTCGAGACACTAGTCTTGAAAGTACCAGATGAAGAATGCGCTTCGGCGGTGATGATCTGGCGTTATGACCTGACGCAGATAGTCACTTGTGCTTGCGCAAGGATGCCTGATACCTTTAACTTTATAACCTAACGATTGGTGGGGGGTGTCAGTATAAACTTTAAAGTCGTGTGTAGTGGGCTGTGCTGTCCCACTGCTGGACATTCGCTTTTTCTTGACGATGGTGATGATGATGATGTTCCTACCTTCTAGCACAATGTCCCAGCTCAACTACACGTCGCTGAAGGTCTTATTCGAAGACTTGGTCCTGGGCACGAGTTACGAGCTGGAGACATCCAGAAACATCTTCTTTGAAGTCCTGCCGTTCGCCGGGACAGACGCCACCGTGCGATTCGTCAAGTACATGGTGACTGAAGAAAAGGTAAGAATATAGTAAAATATTAACATCTTCTTTATCTTCTTTAAATAGTATAAAACAAAGTTACTCCCGCTGTCTGTACGCTTAGATATTATAAACTACTCAACGGATTTTAATACAGCAATAGATAGAGTGATGCAAGAAGAAGGTTGTATAAATTATAATATAAATATGCATTTTATGTATTTAATCATTTTAATTTGCAACTTGCAGGCGGCTATCCGATTAGCCTAGGACAAAGTATGTCGGGTCAGGTAGTTTAAGAATAAAATAAAATAAGACGGAATAATATAAAGTAGATAACAATGTTATACTTAATGTAAATTTAAAAAAAAACATAATTTTCCGAAGAAAAAGATAAATAATGATTAGGTACATGGCAAGTCTCGAGGAGCTCGATGGCGCAGTGGTTAACGCGCCCGGTCTGCGAGTGCTGAGGTTAGGCAACTTCCGCAAAGGCCGGTCTTCGGATGGGTGACCAAAAATGTATGATCTCGAGCTCTTCCGTGCTTCGGAAGGCACTTAAAGCCGTTGGTCCCGGCTGTATTAGCAGTCGTTAACAACCACCAATCCGCACTGGGCCAGCGTGGTGGTTTATGGCCCGTTCTCTCTATCCATCCATAGGGAAGGCTCGTGTCCCAGCATTCGGGACATAAAATGAGCTTATGATGATGATGATGACATGGCAAGTACACATACATCTCCTTTTCGCCACCCCCACGACTCGATCAACTCGATACCAGACCTTAACCTGGTCAGCCCTAGCCAAGATCCTGAGCCGGAGCCAAGATCCAGTTTTTATAGAGGCGCTCTCAGGTTCTTCCGCTTTCGATCTGAACCGAAACCCTCGGTGGATCTAGCAGGGAACGGAGACATGCTTCCATGATGCCGTTCCCTCTTGTAATCCTCTTTTTTAATTTTACGGGTAAGCAAAGTGCCTTGATCTCACCTGATGTAAAGTGATGATAAGGCCAATGATGGAAGCGCACTTCACCCGGGAACCTCAACTAGTGAGGCACTGGCTATCTTATCTCTAGCTACCGGTACACAACAATGCTACAAACATTGATGTTATGGCGACATATTTAGATAAGATGGTGGTAGCTAGCCAGGCGGACAAACAAGCCCTACCACCAACCAAACCGAGTACACAAACATGTACCCCCCGCTGGGAATCGAACCCGGGGCCTCTGGGTCTAAACCGGTGGTCTTAGCCACTAGACCACAGAGGCGGTTAGCACCACCTCTTACGGCTTCAGGAACCCTTTAAGTTTCTAAAGTCTGGTAACGCTGAAAAGGTTGATACAAACCCTCCCCAAATATTCTTTTCACCTTTTAGTCCTTTTCATCACCAGAGAACTACTTTCCTGACTTTTGACACCCTTTACATTAACGATCGTCAACACAAATTGCCACAACGCAAAATGGTTATTATTACATAATCAGCTGTTTGACAAACCCTTTCGTATTCTGCAGGAAAAAATAGAAGACTCTGCCCTTCTAGCCCTTATCAGGAAGCTACCATTTAACACAGCGAACTACAGCCAACAGTTACTTCAAGAGCTGGAGCCTTTCACCAAGTTGGGCCTGGACTTCCCCCAAGAGATTAGACATGCCGCCATCTTGAGTTTCGGGACGATGCTGTACCAAGCCAAGAGGGGGGAGAGGGTTGGGGCAGACTACTTCGATAACATGGTAGTGAAGTACCTTAGGATGTATAGTGGTAAGTGAAAAGATCAAGAGTACCTCAGGTTTTTATCCATCCGCCCAGTGGTCGAAATTCGACCGTAATTTTATTAAGGCTGCACGGATTGTATCTTAAGCAATGAAAAATTAAAAAGATAGAATGTAAGTTTGGATTGGCATCGACAAATTTCGGCCGCACCCCTTCCATTTTTGAAATTTTTGAAAAGAGTATATATACGTGTGTCTCAAATACATATGCACGTATCAAATACATGGTAGTGTGTGTATTGTTTGTTTTATTGATTTAATCCTTTTGGCGGAGGTTGCCAAATTCGGATTAGGTTTATTACTGACTTTTCCAGTTTCTTAATAAGTCAGCTTCTAAAATCGCCCTATTCCCACGAGGTCGTATTCGTTACAAATTCAATAATGAATAGGTTTAATCCTCTAAATGTCAAATTCTGAGGAAGTCAGATCTTATATAAGTTCAATTTTGACAAAAACAAATTATAATGTATTTTTATGCTTAATTTTAATAAAATATTAATATTCGGATAACCTTCTCTATATAAACTATAAGTATGCGAAATTTCATACTCCTCCATCCGCGCAATTTTCGTAAAAAAAGGGTACAAAGTTTTTGCTTCACGTTCTAATATTTAGGGTCTAACAATATCAATAAGCGAACGTTTAAGGGGAGCATCTATACATCACACTGACCATGCTCACCAAATTTGGTCCAAAACTACAGGCTCGTTACCGAGATAATCAACAAAACATTTCATAATTCACCAAAAAATACACCCTCTCCAAACCCGTACAGATGTACTACACGCACACAAAGATAGCCGTGTGTGTATGAATGTCATACAACAATGGTTTTTTAATTGTGTGCGTGTATCTGTACGCTATCTTTTTATTGACGCTTGCGTGCGTGTTAGTAAAGATACAGCATGTTCCATGATGTGCATTCATGCATGCATGTGAAAAATCACTATAAAAGTGGAGCCCATTTTTTGTCATTGTATTCAGAATGATGTATAGATACCGCCCTTAAACGTTCGCTTATTGATTTTGTTAGACCCTGTATAGATTATCTTGACCACTGAAGTGTTACATACATAGATTATAATACTCTCACGTTCTTCTCCCAAAAAGGGGTAGGTAGAGCTCCAAAATCACCAATTTGAGTAAGCTCACCGTTAGTGAACTCCGAGGTGGAACAGATACCATCAGCGATGGGTTGCAACCGATCGCCTGATGTGCGAGCATCTTGGAACCCTCGTCCCTTAGTCGGCTCTTACGACACACGGGAAGTTAGGCAGCTGATAGACATACTTTCACGTCCCAGACCAGTATGGAAATGACATAAAGGTGCCAATTCATTGAGAACAAGCGTCAGGTTTTGAAACCTGACCAATAATACTGAATTGAAGACTTTCAATCGTTTTTACTTCGTGGTTAAATCTTTGTATTTAGCTTTTGTCTAGTGTTTGGGTTCAAATAAAAATTTCACAGATTTCGTGCCTCACACGACTATCGAGCACATTGGAAATGAATCTACGGAATTTGAAAAAATATTGGTGAAAAATGTCGTTCTGACTTTTTGACTTTTTTAAAAAGGTTAGGGTACAGGACAAACCCTTAACCCGATCGTCTTTGTTTTAGCCTCAAATTGTAGCTGACTAAATTGTTCAGAGGAGATTTTCTTTAATTTTTGATATCATTCTTCGTTTCCGAAATATCGAGCGCCAAAATCAAAAAATCGGAAAAAAAAAATATTTTCACTATTTCGCTACACACAGCAGCTCTCGTAAATACGCGTCTTTTGAAACTTTTTTTAATATCATCAACTCTCTGAGATATAAGGGGATCGCACTTTTTAGTGAAATCTGAGCCTATACTGGAGCGAACGAAAACATCAAAAATCTTGTTTTTTTTCCACTGCAGCTAATAAAACCTTATTACATTTCCAGATTGCCCTCATTACATGGACAGGCTGGTGTGGCTTCAAGGTCTCTGCAACATCGGCTACTCTACCCAGAAGTATACCATGGAGATCTTCACTGATACCAACAAAAAGAGGAATGAGCGTCTATGGGCGGCATTCGCTTCCAACTACATTGACAATCAGTATTACACTGACGAACCATTTAAGGTTAGTATTTATAACTTTTTGTAGACGCTCTTAGACTACGTGGAGCAATGATCTTCGCGAGGTGGCTGGCAAGGCTGGATGCAAGTAGACGCGGATCGTGCTCAGTGGCGTGCATGAGACCCATGTCCAGCTTATATAGGCAGATGGTGATTATGAACTGACTCTGCACTGTGTATGATTAAGTTGTTAATCAACAGATCAGATCCAGAGGTCGATACCTAGCGGGAGGTACATGCTATTGTATTAGTGTGGTTGGAGCTTGATTTCATCATCATAATATTTTTGTTAATCCTTATTTACCAAACCAATCCCCCAGTGTTAAGATAAGATAAGATAATAAGATAATTTATTGCTGTATAAAACTTAGCCTAGATACAAAAACTTAAACTATGCTATTGTTACATAACACACACACACACACACACACACACACACACACACACACACACACACACACACACACACACACACACACACACACACACACACACACACACACACACACACACACACACACACACACACACACACACACTCACACACACACACACACACACACACACACACACACACACACCCACACACACACACACACACACACATACCTAAACTAAGCAAAAAGATTGCCTGTGTCTTAGGTACCTATCCAAAACAGTCAGGTTAGCGCTTACGTAACATTTGTTGTCATTGTTGAGGATTCCGGGTGAAGTGCGCTTCCAGTTTTTACTTTGAAATAATGTCCAACGTTTGAATAAAGTTTAACGTTAACCACATCTTCTGTTTTTGAAGTGTTCTTCTACATTTAAACTTACGGCATTATCATGTAAAACTACTCAATAAACTACATGCATGGTCAAAGTAAAACTTGATTAAAACGACACCCCATTCAATGGTACCTTTAGTCCAGCCAACAGACCACAAATGCAGCTGCATATTCTCAATCCTTACATAATGTTCACACATTCACAGGCTGTGGAGGTCCTCTTCCCAGTTCTCACGAACGAGACGGAAGATGTCCAGATAAGGATGGCAGCTCTCCACACCTTCCTCACCGCCACCACAATAACCCAGAACGACTTCCTATTCGTCCATAACTACGTGAGGTCGTCTGGTAACGGTGCGCTGAAGAGGTTTTGGTTGACGGCTATTCAGAGTTTGGAGGAGAACAGAAGTTTTGATGGTTATAAGCTCGCGTGAGTAGTATAAAGCCATAAATATACAAAGAAATTTTACATTGGTAGGGAAAATGTATAGGAGAAAGTTAAATTGTTTAATTATGAGTTAGTAAAATTTATGAGACGGGTAATTTTGTTAAATGGAATCGCTTTGTTAAATTTAAATAAATAAAACGTTATTTTTACTCAAAATCTCATACAAAGCAAGAATCGAAAGCGATCAACTTAAAATGAACTGCCCCCCAATTCTGCTATTTATCTTGATCTGAAACGAATCTGAAACGCTATAGTTTCAACGTTTTCGTATTCTGCTAACTACGAAATCAACTCCTTCTTGTTACACTGTTACACATACTTCCGTCCCATTTCACGAAATCACTCCCACAAATTGCTTATATAGAAAGCGAGCGAAAAAATGTTACACATCAAATAGTTAGTAGTAGCAGAATACGAGAAAGTTGAAACTATAGCGTTCCAGATTCGTTTCAGATCAAAATAAATAGCAGAATGTGGGGGCTGGTACTGTAGAAAATTCTTTTGACTACAGTCAACATGACATGACATGACTGGTTGACATGACAGACAGACATGGTTTTCTAAAGGAAAACAACCCGCCTCAGAACAATAACTAATTATTATTCTGAGCAGCCCGCTACCAAAGCTTATAAAGGATGTCTCAATAAGAGTGTACTATTTAATGTAAACATAAAAACCTTTTTTTTAAGTGAGTTGTGATGTATTTAAGCCCTCCGTTTTAAATAATCAGGACAATCATTAGGTATCCAATATCTAACTTGCCACTTACCGAAAAAAAATACACAACATTTAAATAGTCTTACACCGCACTTGCGTTCTATCAACGACCGATCATTAATTATTTATTAAATAAGACGTAATTAAATTTGATCATTTAATACCGGGATTCAGTCAGTTGTCTGAATAAAAATTGTAGTTTAAAAAAAGTGTTTCATCTATTTCCTAGGTCCATATTCGTTCCCTCGGTGTCGGACCTGGTCTTCGACCTGGACCCCGACCACTGGGCAACTAACAACGTCATCTTCGGCTCCGAAGACGACCCGTCCACTTCCATGCACCTTCTCAGCATGGCTGATGATACCGGTCTACCTTCGTTTGCTGGAGTCAGACTGGCCACAGCTGGGAAACGAGCAGCTGTAAGTCTAAAGACTCTATTAGAGAAATTATTAACGATTCTTACGATCTAAGGTAATAAACATGGTGAGAATCCCGTTAATAATTTCTCTAATGCAAGTGACTATTATAGTTTAAATAGCTATACATAATCATCATCATCATCATCATCATCATCATCATCTTAGCCAAAAGACGTTCACTGCTGGACAAAAGCCTCCCCCAAGGATCTCCACAACGACCGGTTTTGTGCTGCTCGAATCCAGCGGCTTCCCGCGACCTTCACCAGATCGTTTGTCCACCTTGTTGGAGGCCTGCCCACACTGCGCTTTCCGGTACGTGGTCGCCACTCTAGGACTATCCCGCCCCAGCGGCCATCAGTCCTGCGAGCAATGTGCCCTGCCCACTGCTACAAACTTGAGCTTAGCAACTCTTCGGGCTATGTCGGTTACCTTTGTTCTTCTGCGGATCTCCTCATTTCTGATTCGATCACGCAGAGAAACCCCGAGCATAGTTCTCTCCATTGCTCTTTGACTGACCTTGAGCCTTTTTATAAGGCCCATAGTGAGCGACCACGTCTCAGTCCCGTATGTTATCACTGGCAACACACACTGGTCAAAGACTTTCGTCTTGAGACACTGCGGTATATCGGACAAGAAGATATTTCGTAGCTTACCAAACGCTGCCCAGCCTAATTGGATTCGACAATAATAGCTATACAGACAGACTCAATTGTTTTGTGCTGCTGCAATTGACAGCTCTTCAGCGGAATTCAACTTTGGATAAGTAAGAACCCTAAAGATTCCTCAATCCATAGTGATCGAACATCTTCAGAGGGTTCCTTTGAAATTTCCTTTGAAAAGTTCCTCAAATGCGGGTTGCATTTGGCAAACGTGGTGATTAAGCTATTACCCATCAATTGTAGCGATGACTTGATTTCAATGATGGAGGCCTTTGCCCAGCAGTGGGGCAGTTATAGGCTGTTTTCTTTTTTTTTTATAAATAACCAGTAATTAATTTAGGTTAATATCATTAAAATGTTTATTTATTTATTTATTTTTTTTATTTTTTTTTTTGGCAACAAACAGTCAATTACAGAATGCAGTGCTTATAACTATTTAACATATAATATAGACCTATAGTGCCGATATGAAGTAAAAAAAAAAACGACGACGCGGAATTACATCGTAGTCATCGTACTTACTAACAAAATAACTCAAACAGCAAAACAAAAAACATAATACAAAAAAATAACACATTTGTTTACATTTTCTACTCATCAATTTCATTGCCTTTAAGGGTTTCGTAAGTTAAGCGTTTAAATTTAGTAAAGGAGTTACTGAAAATGTCTACTTCTGAATTAATATTATCTAGCTTACAATATTCATTGTTATACATATTTAAAGCTTTTATCAAAAAACGATTACAGGTATAATTTTTACATGCAGCGGGGGGCACAAACACGTGTAAATATTTATCATTTAGTGACTTGACGCGTGAGGGGCGCGACAACAATTTACTTTTTGTAATGAAGCCTATTTTTTGTAGTATATCAGAGCAGTCTAAGTGGTTGTTAATGATTTTAAATAAGTTACATTGGTCGAAGTGTAAACGGCGGTTTGTTAGGGTTGACATATTATAGTGACTGATAGATTCCTTGTATGACGAATCAAAGTTCTGTGTTTTGTAATTAAGGATTTTTATGATTTTTTTTTGTACTTGCTCTAATCTGTTTATGTGTACCTTGTATGAGGGGCTCCAAATAATACATCCGAAATCCAGTATGGATCTGACAAATGCAAAATACAACATTTTAAATGTCATTGCGCTTTTGAATTCCCTACCGACTCTGTTAATGAAACCCAGCAATTTCAAGGATCTTTCAACAACCTTATCAATATGTTGAATAAATGAAAGTTTTTCGTCCATTATGATACCAAGATCTCGTATTTTTTTAACACGTGTAAGGGTATGATTATTAATTGAATATGGGTATATAATAGGTTTACGATTTCGCGTATAACTGATAGTAAAGCATTTGTCATTATTTAGGTAAAGCTGGTTATTGACACAGTACTTAGATAGGTTTAACAGGTCAGTTTGAATACACTCGCAATCACTGACAGAATTAACAACAGTGAATATCTTTGTGTCATCGGCGTATAGCAATTGACGAGTATTTGGTAAGTGGAGACCCAAATCATTGAGGTACAACGTAAACAGAAATGGTCCCAGGTGTGAACCCTGCGGAACTCCAGAGCTTATATCAAGGTAATCCGAACAGTATCCTTTGACACAGACTGCCTGACTTCTATTTCTTATGTACGATTCAACCCAACGCAATAGGCTGCCATGTACACCGGCCCTCCAAAGCTTATCTAGAAGTGTATTATAATTTATTTTGTCGAAAGCCTTGGAAAAGTCGGTGTACACCACATCCACCTGGAGATTCCTATCCATAGCACTTAGCAAAAATTCAGTAAAGGAAAGCATATTTGATTCAACGCTGCGAGATCGTACAAATCCATGTTGATCAGGTGAGATATAGTTTTTAAAACAAGATGAGAGGAATCTTGTCACAATTTTTTCCAAAATTTTACCCAGCGTGCACAGTTTAGAAATGGGTCTGTATTCAGTCACAAGATCTTTTTTTGAATTTTTTGGAATAGGTGTGATTAAAGCTTTCTTCCATACGTCGGGAAATACACCAGAGCTAAGTGAGTACCTATAAATGTATGAAATAGGGATCAACAATTCGTTTGCGCAATTAACTATAAGAACGGGGTGGATACCATCGGATCCAGCTCCCTTATTAATGTTTACGTTTTTTAATTCCTTCAGAATCGTATCCGATTTCATATCCACGATGCCAACGTCAACAAAACTGTCAGTGGCTGGGATGCTTTTATATATAGGCGAGGATGACTGGCAAGGCGTATCTACAAAGACAGATCGAAAGTATGCATTAAACGCGCCACATATTTCTTTTCCTTCTGATAATGATTTACCCTGATAGGACATTTTGTTTGGTAAATCGTTAAATCCACATTTTTTGTTTTTAATATATGCCCAAAAATAAGTGGGATTAATTTTTATTTTCTTTTCAGCATACTCAATATAACTGTTATGAATTTCGCGTTCCAATTTGTGAAATCGTTTTCTTAAACATGAATAAGTATTGTAGTCGCTTAAATTACCGTATATTTTCCATTTCTTATGATATTTATTTTTTTCCCTTTCTAGTTTTATAAGTGACCTAGTAAACCAAGGGGGGTGGCTAGAATTCGAGGATATATTTCGAGAGGGTACGTATTTATCGATTAATTTTTCTAAATAATCATAAAAGATTTTCGTCATATTATTTATATCTTGTTCGTTAGAAAATCTTTCTTCCCAGTCGACTCAGAGTAATTCGTTTTTAATACTTTCAAAGTTCGATTTAAAAAACATTTTTTTGATAATAACGTTAGGTTTAAGTGTTAACGAGAAATTTAATGGGAGGGTAATATCAAGAGACTTATGATGAGGGTCCTCTTTCATCAATGGTAACGAGCAGGAACTCACCACACAGTGATGATTACAAAAAACTAAGTCAAGAAGTTTATGGTTATAATTAAATTGTGAATTAAACTGAAACAAGGAGGATAGACTCATGAAATTAGAGGTTAGAATCGCTAAATTATTTTCATTATTTTGTAGGTTCATACTATCAATATTCTCGTCATATTGCCAGTCTGCGTTCGAGACATTAAAATCGCCCATTATCAGAAATGTGTCGTTAGGATAACAGTCAATATTTTTATTAGCTTTGTTGTAAAATGTTTTGAGCCGCTCGGCATGTGAGCGTCCGTGAGGTAGATAAGTACAAACAATATGCAAGTTATTTAGTGACGTCGTCGTGGTCGCAGAGTTGCGACGATGCAAAGAGGACGTTATGGGAATAGTGACACATAGCTCCTCGGCGGGTGCGGGCGCGCACCAGTCTGCCCGCGCTGTGGGGCAGAGGGCGCGCCGCACCGCCACTATCACGCCACCGCCGCGAGTACAACTACTTATGTTCTGATCACGATCGCAACGAAACACCTCGTATCGGTAATCAAAATACTCCGAACTAAAAAAACCATCCATGAGCCATGATTCAGTGATACATACTACGTCATAGTTATGCTTCAATACATTAGAATAAAAGTCTTGTGATTTTGTACGCAGTCCCCTCACGTTCTGGTAATAAATAGATAAAATGTTAGACGCAGCGCCTGTTAAAAATAACTGTCAAACATCCTAACGTCTGCATATTATAAATATATACACGTGCGCCAATCACAGGGCCGGTATCAATTTGCATCAATGATACAAACTGACTTTGGGTAATATAATATGTAGGTTTATTTACCTTTTTATAATAATAATATGATTTCTTTGTAAGCATACTTGATATAACATTATTTATTTCTAAGTGAATAAAGGCAGTCGCATGGTAATAATGCAATATAATATAGTTAAACGATAACAAATTCGCTCGAGTGTGTAATAGATTAAGACTCATATTTACAAATTTTATTTTATGTTTCATACTAGACACTATCCAGTGGTGATGCATTATTGTACAGTTATGTGATGTTTCATTTGCTAGTATGCATAGTATAGTAGACAATATTTGTAGGTATAAACAGTTGTAGATAAAAATAATTAGGCAATCAGAATTATCATAAATATGTTTTTTAGAGTAGTACATTTGGTTTTATGAGAACAGTAGAAATGTTACATAATTAGGTTTAAACTTATTAGGCAATACATAATTAAATTTATTTATTTATTTATTTCTTGGTACACACACAGAGACACAACAACAACACACAAAGCAAATGACAAAAAGAAAAAACAAACACGATATGTTGCAGCTCCAAACAATTGTGTACTCACACATGCTGAACAGAACAGTGATTAAAATAGAAATAAGGATTTATAATTACAATTGACTTTCATTACATTTACAAAGCTATATTACAAATTAAATTAAATTAAATTATTAATTGCACTAAAATTACATATTATTTATAAAAGAATAACAATACAAATATACCTACTCAATGATAATAATAATAATAATTATAAGAACACAAGAAAAGTAAATAAAATAAAATCAAATTAATTGGTTACAACAATAAAATTAAAATTAAAATTACCTACGTATTAAAATTACGCTGGCAGAAGTTTGCTGACATCCCTTTTAAATTTTGATAGTGACGAGTTGTAGACGTCAGGCACTTCGCTAATATCAGAAGACAAGTTGTCAAAGTCACGACAAATGCGATGTATGGGGTTAAAGAAAGCTAAATTATTGGAGCACAGTGGCACCACAAAGGTTACCTGCTGTCTAACTGATCTTGTCGGAACCTTTAACTGAAGTCTACTAAGCATTGAGGTTGACACAAGTCCGTTCAGTATCTTGTGGAGATAGGAGATACCATTTAGTTTGCGACGCCTCTGCAAGCTCAACAGCCCAAAATGTTCCAAACGGTCTGCGTACGTAAGATTGCAGACAAATGCAGATTGGTTCGAAGTGGTACGAAGCATTTTTACATTTTTGTATGATCTAAGTGTGCAAGGCATGCAACATCCATATAACAGTGAACAAATAATATGCTTTATGGGAAATAACGAAAAAATAAAAACAATACCGGATATGCAGTTTTTATAAAGTCATTTTAACTTTGAGAGATCTTTCTCGGAATTGATTAAAATAGGTTTGGACGTTTCGGACTTACGTGCAAATATTTTACTGTCGTTTAACCATACAAACTTGAAGTTATTTTCTTTGGCAATGAGACGCGCTTGTCGATATAACATCTTATTCTGCGGGGTTAGATGGTCGTAAACAAACACCGGTTTTGAAGGTCCATTGATATCCAGGTCTGCGGTAGACATTCCTCGGCGAGCACGTACGGCCGCCAAAAAGTCGAGCTTCTTCTTGCGCTGAGTGAACCTCACAATTATGTTCGGGGTTAAGCTGTTGTCAGGTGCGGTTGCGGAGTACTGGTTGCCATCCCGTTGGGAGGAGAATCTACGAACTCGTTTGGTATAATTATATATAATAAATTGTTTAATTTGATTTGTCGTCATAGTGACACTATTTTATATTTTGATATAAATAAATTTATTAATAGCTTTAGTTTGACGTCAGATACTATGTATCTTTCTACGAAATGTAGGACCCAAATAGCTAAATTGTTAGCTTATAATATACAGGATACAGTTATAAATGGTATAACTAAGTCTTTACGTCATAACAACGTAACCATTAGTAGTTCTACTAATGCAACATCTACAACTAGTAATAAGGTAACAACAACCTCATGTTTAAACTGAGGTCTAAGACAAAAGCCAAGTCCTCATTAATTACTATTATACATCAAAATATTCAAGGTTTGGCTGGCAAAGACTTAGAGTTAGAATTATTTGCAAAAAGTCAGGCAATTCATATATTTTGTTTAACTGAGCATTGGCTAAGAAGTCATGACACATCATTCTATGTAAATAATTTCCAATTAGCAAGCGCGTACGTGCGAAGCTCAGCTATTCACGGTGGTTCTTTAATACTAGTAAGAAGTAATATAAAATATAAAGATCGCAACGATATTGTAGGCTTATCAGTGGAGCGTAATATTGAGCTATCATGTGTGGAGTTTAATAGCTTTGTAATAGTGTGTGTATACCGACCCCCATCGGGCAATTTCGGTATTTTCGAATCTGTAATGGAAGACGTACTAAGAAAATTAAAATTAAAAAATAAATTTGTTTTTGTATGTAGCGATTTTAATATAAATATTCTAGAAAGCACTTCAATGAGTGTTCGTCTTGTTGCTTGTGTTATGTTTTAATCTCATTAATCTATTTCTCGAACCCACTAGAATAACTTCACATTCAGCCACTTGTCTTGATAATGTTTTTACAGACTATGACCCTGTTTCTAAGTCAGTCATTAGTAAGCTTACGTCTGACCATTGCGGTTTAAAGGTGACCTATGATTTTAATGTTAAGGATGAGCCAAAAATAGTGAACTGTAAACCAGTTACAAAGGAGCGAGTAGAGCGTTTTAAAAATAATATATCGAGTAAAATTAATGCATTGCCATTTGGACAAGATGATCCAGATGTATTATATACTAATCTTTTTAACTTCATAAAGACTGAATATGACCAAGTGTTTACACAAAGAACAATCAAAATAACTCATAAACTTAAGTTCTGTGACTGGGCCTCGACTGGTATATATAAAAGTAGAAATAAATTGTATGATTTATATAGTCTAAAACAATATAACCAAAATTCTAATTTTACGGAATATGTAAAGAATTATTCGAAAATATTTAAGAAAATATGTATAGTAGCAAAATCTAATTATATTAAAGAAAAAATTAAAAAGTCCAACAATAAAATTAAAGCCACTTGGGACATTATAAACCGTGAAACAGGTAAATTTAAACCACGGGATAATACTTTCACTTTAAAAGTAAACGACAACTTAGTCAATTCAGATTCACATATTGCTAATATTTTTGATGATTTTTTTGTAAATATACCTGTGCTGACAACCTCAAATTTGGATTCATCACCAGAAGCTGCACAAGCATTACTCCAAAAATATGTACCAAAATGTAATGTTTCTTTTCAATTTAAATATATTGATTCAATGGATATTATAAAAACATTTAAATCACTGAAAATGAAAAACACAAGTGATTTGTGGGGCATCTCTATAAAAGTAATTAAGAATATTATACATTCTATTGCACCATATCTTGCTGAAATTTTTAATAACTGTGTGAATAAAGGTATCTTTCCCGATCTTATGAAGTTTAGTAAGGTCATACCTTTGTTCAAATCGGGAAACAAAGAAGACCCCAGTAACTATCGACCCATTTCAATACTACCAACTCTAAGCAAAATTTATGATAAAGTTATATTGGAACAGTTGATGTCGTATTTTAACATAAACAACCTTTTACATAATAAACAATATGGATTTACAAAGGGTCGTTCTACTACTGATGCAGGTGTTGCTCTATTAAAACATATATTTGATGCCTGGGAGAAGTCTCAAAACGCCCTTGGAGTGTTTTGCGACTTGTCCAAGGCTTTCGATTGCGTTGAGCACAAAACTCTGGTGATGAAGCTAAATTACTACGGTCTCAAAGATTTCGCACTAAATTTAATTCAGTCCTATCTTAGCTCTCGAACACAAACTGTCGATATTAATGGAACTAAATCATCTGGTTCTCATGTAAAAATGGGAGTTCCACAAGGGTCCATTCTTGGTCCTTTTCTGTTTTTGATTTATATTAATGACTTGCCATTCTTTGTAGAGAACTTCTGTGAAATCGTATTATTTGCAGATGATACTTCACTCATTTTTAATGTAAGTAGGTCTAAGAATAATTACGACGATGTAAACAAAGCACTCTCTGATGTACTCAGTTGGTTTACTATTAATAATTTGCAGCTTAATGCTAAACAAACAAAATGTATTAATTTTAAATTACCAAATGTCAAAAATGAACCAACTGATATAAGAATAAACGGTGATCGATTAGATTTGGTAGACTCAACAGTTTTCTTAGGTATAACCCTTGACTCAAAACTTCAATGGAATCCTCACATTTCGAAATTGGCCGGCAAACTCAGTTCTACTGCTTATGCCATTAGAAAAATAAGGCAGTTAACAGACGTTGAAACTGCTAGAACAGTTTACTTTAGTTATTTTCATAGTGTCATGTCGTATAGCCTCTTACTGTGGGGAACAGCGGCTGATATTGAAACTATATTCATTTTACAGAAACGAGCAGTAAGAGCAATCTATAGACTAGGTTCACGAACTTCTTTAAGAAATCTTTTTAAAGAAATTGATGTCTTGACAGTGGCGTCTCAATTTATTTATAATTGTATAGTTCTTGTACGTTGTAATATCAATTCATTTGCTAAACACAGTGATGTACACAATTTTAATACTAGAAATAAGTCAAAACTTGCAATGCCACTGTTCAGGTTACAGAAGGTGCTTGGTTCTTTCTTGGGGCAAGGTATACACTATTACAATAAAATACCAAATACTGTACTAGATTTACCTTTAGATAAGTTTAAAAAACATGTAAAGTCTTCTTTATTAAAAAAAGGTTATTATACAGTCAAAGAATATTTAGAAGATAAAACAGCCTGGCTATAATAAAAAACATATACATAATACTATTTATAAATAGTGTCCTGCAGATAACAAAATAGCGTTGCATTGAACATTACAATTAGTTTTATTTTTATTATTATTAACTATAGTTTTTTTTTACTTTTACTAGTACTGTATGATATTGTAAAAAATTAAACTGGTAAATTATGTTTTTGCTGACTTAAATATTTTATTTAGTTATTTTTTATTTTTTGTGTTTTTTTACATGTTGTGATTGTCCTTTACATTTTGTGTTTTTATTTGGGATGGAAAGTGTCCTTTATGATAGGGCTTTTTCCAATATTTATGACGCTGTAAGGGAGAAAAGAGCTGGACACTTGCTGAGTTTCTTGCCGGTTCTTCTCAGTACAAGATCTCCCGCCCAGAGTAGATAGACTTACGAACCGATGGCTTAAAATGACGTTCATAAGAGCTTTTTGTAGCCTAAACTGAATAAATGATTTTGAATTTGAATTTGAATTTATAGTCAATATCTGATGTGTCTATGCTAATTCCTACTTTAATTGAAAGCGTTGTAATAATATTGACGAGATTTTAACTTTTCGTTAAGGGTACGCCAGATATTTCGAGGTTGTTGGACCGCCCGTGCTGCTCCATTAATTGAACCTGTGCATTTGTTGAACTGTAGATTTACTTTCAGCTAAATGTTTTTCAAGTGAGTGGATTTTGTTGTCAGTTTCTTTTTTCAGGTTAGTAAAGTCGGTTTGCAGCTTTGAGTGTTCCTGTATAATATTCTCGTGCGTTTCCTTTGTGCTTTTTATTTCCTCGAAGATGAGTTTTACGTCGGTTGTAAGTTTAAGTAGCGAATCGTTATGGACACGAATAAATTCATTAAGGGTTGACTTTATTTCCGATAATATCTCAGAACGAAAGCTAGTAAGGGCGTCTGTGAACTCATCGTCTCTTTGTTTTCTTTTACGAAAGGTCACTGCAGAGTTATGCTGGGTGTCTGCGAGTCGGGATAAATCAGGGTGAGATCCTGTGGAAGTAGGTGGAGTCCTCGCCGGGTTCATCATAAAAATTTTGTATTATAAAAAAAGAAACAACGGATCGAGGATTGTTTTTTTTTGACACGTAGGTAGATAGTTAATTCACAGCTGGGTCGAGGTTCGCGCTCGCTTACTCATTAGGTGGTTGATAAGTTGACGTTGTTGCAGTCTCTTTCGCACACTCGAGATGCCGTCAGTCACACTAATAGATCGAGCTCGCAACTTCACTCAATTTTGCACTTTATGAACTGATTAAGATACAAGAGTAGAAAAACTTTGCTACGATTGCCGATTGCACTTATGATGGAAAGTTAAGAGAAACGAGAATAAGCGTCTAGTTGCAATCAAAAACGAACGACGAATGAAATGTTCATCCCATTTTAATGGAGGTCTATGTTATGTGTATGTATGAAGAAAATAAAAATCATTTTTCATTTTTCACAATGAGTACAAATCAAGTCGGTTTCCAGGTGTACATAGTAGCGGAGGGAGTAGCATCCAACATGTACAAGAGAATGCACGCGTTCGAAGCCAAGGAGATGGATGTCAGCAAGCTGATAGAGATCCTGAAGGGGCTAAAGGTTTGGGCTGTGAAGTCCTCCGAAGACGTGAGTTGTTAAACTGATTTTAGATTAATCAAGAATTGCGAAGAAGGGTTTCTTGGCGCAGAAGTGTCGAGACATGTTTCAAGTTTTGTTTCTTTTTCGAATATTAATGTGAAATAAGTGTTTGTGAGCGCGCAGTGAAGCAAATGAAACAAAACAGTGAAACATGACTTTATAGCGGACACGAGAGAGAAGTTCTCTCGAAGTTCCGTGTCCGTGTTAGAGACTATATAAGGTCACATTTTATCAACTGCAAATATTTTGAGGATAAATTCAACAACATAATTATATATACCTACTATTTTTATGAAAAAACCCTTAAATTTTTATACGCTAGTTTTCAAGAAAATACGCCAAAAGACATTATAAACTTTCGGTAGTTTCAATTCAAAGGAGCCGAAACAGAGAGGCCGCAACGCCTTCACCGCTTACACGTGCCCGTAGTTTCATTCAAAGGAGCCGACAGAGAGGACGCTCTTAAAAATTATACAACTTTTGTGTCAGGAAAAGTAAAAAAAATTTGGCTTAATTTGTTTTTAATTTTTAAAATTTTTTTTTAAACATCTAATTATATCATCATGTTTTGTCAAAATATTTGCAGTTGATGAAATGTGACCTTATATAGAGTGCATAGCCCGAGCGCGTTATGTATTACGCTTTCCTTCTAGGTTTTCTTATTTTATGTTACCAATATGTGCGTTACCCGAGCTGGTCTCCATATTTTGTGGTTGAGTGGAATCGGTTGCCTAATTACGTATAATCAAATATTTATAAAATTTACAAAATACAGTGAAAAAATTAAACGCCTACCCGACCCAGCCAGGAATCGAACCTGGGTCTTCCGCAATCCGGGCGGCTGCACTGACCGCTATGCTACCGGGAAGGCTGACGTAGACGCTGAATTTTGTCACTGCTTTTGTTATTTTTAGAGTGCTAATAGCGGCACAGCGCGCCATCTATCCAACGGTCATTGCAACCGTTGGCTATGCAGATTCATCTTTGCAAATGAAAACTACAAATTTGATAACACAACGCTATAGTAAATTTTTACTTTTTATTTTCAAGTGCTAATTGCTGCACTGAAGCTAAATTAAATATTTACAAAATTTACAAAATACAGTGAAAAAATTAAACGCCTACCCGACCCAGCCAGGAATCGAACCTGGGTCTTCCGCAATCCACTTCCGCTTCCGCTTGCGCAATATTTTTTTTTTTTCACTGTATTTTGTAAATTTTATAAATATTTAATTTAGCTTCAGTGCAGCAGTTAGCACTTGAAAGTAAAAAGTAAAAATTTACGTATAATCACTCTCTGGACAGGTCCACATAGACTTCGTGTTCAAGATCCAGGAGAAAGCGGTGTTTGTAGCGCACATGAACCAGACAAGATTCGACAGTTGGAACTTAGTTGAACGTGGGTTGATACAGCTATTCAAACTTATATTTTAGTTTAAAAACAAACTCCACTACTGAGAAACGCTCGGCTGGGCCATCGTTTTTTTTAAATTCTTTAAAGGCAAGTATATGACTGCGATCTCGCCTGATAGTAAGCGATGATGCGACTTAGGATGTAGCATACTTGCCTGGTAATGCCTGTTCACCCTTGCATTGAAAATGTCCAGGTTGTACGTGTCAGGAAACAGATCCGCAAGGAGGGAGCTCCACTCCTTAGCTGTCCGCATCAAAAACTATGACGCAAAGCGCTTTGTGCGTATAGGCGGTATGTTTACAGCATAAGGATGTGATCACAGTCCGAGTATAGTTCCCCGAAGATGAAAAGGAGAAGGTGGTATCAGTTCGTGTAATTCCATCGCACACTCCCCGAAGTGTATCCGATAAAATGCCGAAACTGAACATCGATTTGCTAGCTAAACTGACTACAATCGTGACATCTAACATATGTTCGTCCCGCTATCTCCGTCTCTACCTGGTCAAGAAAAGCAAACAATAATAAAATTTAACCCCAACTGAAGGTATATGTCATCGAATTCCCTTCCAGTACACGTATTTCCACCTTCCTTCAACCAGTCCTTTAAACGAGTTGTGAAGAAGCCACTTGCGGATCGGTTAGGTTAGGACGGCTAGTGAGCCAAAGTGGAGCATCTGGACTTTGTTTCTGCTTAACATCAAGTCGAACAATTGGCCAACTCTTTTATAAAACAACAGTCATGTAAACCCCACTTTATCAAACATTGAATACTTACATTTATTTATCTACATTTTCGCAGTTCACTACGCAGTTAAAAAAGTTCTATCTTTATAAACCGTATGTATGTATGTATAATCTTTTTGTGTTGGATAGTCCATTTATCGAAAAAGGCTTAGGCTATATAACATCACGCTGCGACCAATAGGAGCGAAGCATCAGTGAAAAATGTTGCAAAAATGGGAACAAGAACCTAAAAAATTAAAATTGATGCCGAAAGTCTTATTACACGCGGACGAAGTCGCGAGCACAGCTAGTATGACATAATTTTTTTTTAAGACCCAAGTACTTGTACTGTGTAACTTTTGTAACATACAATAAAGATTCTGATTATTCTGAACATGCTTGTACTTGGTGGTAGGACTTGTTTTGAGTCAGCCTGGTAGCTAGTACCACCTTGTATCTAAATTTATCGCCATAACATCAATTTTGATATAAGGTAGCCAGTTCTTGGTTAAATATTCCGGGTGAAGTGCTCTGCCACTGGTCTTATTTTATTTATTATTTTATTTTATTTAATAGGAAAACCAACAAAATTAACACTAAATTAAATTAAAGTTGTTTTTGTACAAAAAGGACTTAAGCTAAGTGTCATCTTACTTATAGGCTGCCACGGCATGCAATGTGGACTAAAATAAACTATTTAAATACTAATGTTATTCAAAACAAGTATACAATTAACGAAAAAACAAATACAATTTATACTATACCTATATACATATAATCTTACGCAAATATTATTGCAACAAATTACAATTTGAAAAATTACAATTTATTGATACTGTTCATTTTTTGCCTTATCATCACTTAACATTGAAATGAACGCCATGTATATAACTAAACTAAAAACATACTATTACCTCCATAGTGGCGAAGTCGGTGAACGAGTTCCTACGTCTCGGCAGCCACATCAATCAGCAGGTGGTCTACTACCCCTCACATATGGAGCTCACCTTTCCTAACGAACTAGGTAAGTGCTTGTGCGCGCCATTTTGTTTTTTTGTACATGAACTAAGTAAGTACTTATGAAAAAAGCGTCTTTTTGTTTATTGTAGTCTACACCTCTAATACATGTATATAATTTACTCCTTTATTGCACATATAAAACACATTAAAACAGACGTTATACAAGACATATACAAAGGTGAGCTATCTCTAGAAGAGATCTCTTCCAGCCAACCCTAGCTGTGGTGTGGAACGAGAGTTTGCGGGACTATTCTACGAACTAATTACTGATACATATACATACTTAAACTATATAACCATAATGTATAAACATACATACACATACACAATATACATCTTAATATTTCCGTAGCATATTGCAGCCATTGCCGGTGAAACAAGACAAAACCCTGAAAAGAGCTGTTTATGACGTTGCCGCTGAAACAAAATGGAGCCCTGAAAAGAGCTGTTATAGTAGCAGCTTTCGATGAGGCCGACGATGCCAACGCGACGAGCTCCACTTGCATAGCTGCATCGTCCGTCGTTCACAGCCGCCCGCCGCCGAGGAAAAGGTCGCGCGCCCAGCGAAATCGCCTTTTATATGCGGCGAGCGCGGCAGCGCTAGCGAGGTGCTGCGCGCGTAGTATACCCGCGACAAAATACTAATGTTTATCGGTAGCTGCTACTATAACAGCTCTTTTCAGGGTTCCATCTTGTTTCAGTGGCAACGTCATAAACAGCTCTTTTCAGGGCTTTGTCTTGTTTCACCGGCAATGGCTGCAATAGGCTACATTTCTTTTCAATTTGCTTCATATAAGATACTATCAACATCATCATTATCATCATCATCATCACCAGAGATCACCAGTCAAGACAGAGTAGAGAATCACCAGAGAATCACCTGTCCTTAAAGTCAACACAGAGCATATGGATGGAAAAACCACAGGGGGGCCGTAAACCACCGCGCGCACCCAGTGCGGTGACTGCTAATGCAAGCGGGATTAACGGCTTTACATGCTTTTCGAAACACGGATATTTGTAAAATGTAACTTACAACAATTTTTTTTTTATAAATTTCAGGCATCCCAGTTAGGTTGCAGACCACGTCAGTATCCTTCACCTCAATACGAGGAAACTTGACAACGCCAGCCACCGACATTCACATAAGGTAAGTCATCAGCCTAAAAACTCCAACCTTCACGCCCCGGTCAACCCAAGCTGAGGTCGTGGCCTTTAGAGGCGCCCTCGGGTTGTTCCGCTCTCGAAACAGATCGGAACGCCGAGAATCTAGTAGGGAGCGGGGATAGGCTTGCGTGATGCTATACCCATTTATTAGCACACACTACAAAGTAACACGAAATTACAATAACAATACAAAATGTTTATATAATTTTTAACGCAAATTTTGTTGCGTACAAATTACAAAAACACAAATGTTGAAAAAATTTCCACGAGCAGGGTTTGAACCTGCACCCTTCTGACATACCGGGTCAGGTGCTCTTCCAATTGAGCTATCGTGGTTCTAACCAGCCCGCCGAAATTATTCAACACTATTTACTTTTTTACTTTGAAAGCCAAAGGCGCCCATTCAATGTTAACAACTACCGTCATTAACATCCGATCATAATATTTTTACAAATACTAAAGATCAGTTAAGAAGTAGGCAAGCTATTTATAAATGTTTATATAATTTTTAACGCAAATTTTGTTGCGTACAAATTACAAAAACACAAATGATGAAACAAAAACCTGACCCGGTATGTCAGAAGGGTGCAGGTTCAAACCCTGCTCGTGGAAATTTTTTCAACATTTGTGTTTTTTTTTAACAATACAAAACAAAAATAAAAGACAAAGTGTGGCCAACTAGGCCCAGCCTCAGCACGTGCTACAGCGACATAGAGCCGCTGCAACGCTGGTATTCTGGAGGGGCATAAATTGGTGACGTGTCCACAAAACAATGATAAATAAACCAACATAAACAAATAAATATAAACACAATAACTACGATAATGACGACGAAACACAATAATGAAATGAAATGAAAAGAAAATAAATTTATTTAGGACAGAACAGTTTAAACATAACGATAAAAGTGGAAATAAAAAAAAATACATAGGAGTCCCAAAACGGTTCCGACTCAGCAAGATGCTAGCCTTGAGGTTAGCGCTAGTCTTCCAAATGACGATGTTCGATCGCATTGACTTGAGGAATCTTTAGTTTCTCGCCGCCTGCGCAATGGGCCTGCGTTGCCTATCTATAAATTACATACAATTACATTAACGTCTTTCTCCCAAAAGTGGTAAGCTAGACGGAGCATAAAAATCACCAATTTTAAATAAACTCGCCGTTAGTGACTCGATACCATATTTAGCATAATTATGTAATCAAAGTAGGGCTTCGAGGTGAAAAAGAAAATGATGGGTTGCAGCCGATCGCCTGATGTGCGAGCATCTTGGAACCCTTGTCCCTTAGCCGGCTCCTACGACATGCACGGGGAGTTAGCCAGCTGATACGTTATTTTCAAATCCCTGACCAGCATAGAACTAAAAATAAATTTAAATAATACATAGTATTTTTACTTACCTTACTTTTATTAATTTTTCTCCTATTCGTCAGGTATCAAGGCATGTCACTGACATCCCTGTCGACCTTCGGCCTGCTGGTACAGTCGGAGCACGCAGCTCGCATCCAGAAATCAATGGTGGCCCATCTCCCCATCAAATTCAACATCTCCCACACACCAGTTGGGGTTTTCAAGTAAGTCACAGTTGTAGGAAAGATCACGTCAGTGAGCCAATTGAGAGGTTCATTCAAAACCCTTTTTTTAATATTTTTACCGGTAAGCCTTGGTGGCCGAGCGGTAACGCGCACGCCCCGATATCCAGAGGATCTTTTTGATGCGTAGCCCGGGTTTGTGATCACCAACCCGCATTTGACAAGCGTTGTGATTAAGCCAATAGGTACCCATTAATTGTGGCGATGACTTTATATCAATGATGGAAGTCGTGCTCAATAGTGGGACAGTAGGTATCATTACATCATCATCACCAGCTCGTCATGTCCCCACTGCTGGGACACGAGCCTTCCCTATGGATGGATAGAAGAATGGGCCTTAAACCACCACGCAAGCCTAGTAGGTATATGTATACTTAGGCTATTTCTTACTTCTTACGAGTGAGCACGTGGCCTTAATCTGAAATAATGTTAAGTGAAGTGAGTGATGATAATGCCGAAGGTGGAAGCATATTTCAGGAATCCTCAACCAATAAGGCACTCCTATGATACGGGGTCCTTCAAACGAGGCGTGAAGAGGGACCTTGTGGACCGTCAGGGTGAGGGTGACTGATGCTGCGATGTTTTTACTTTGCACCAGTTGTCTTCGTGTCTGCACTCCATTTCCACTAAACATGAGGTCGAGTGGAGTCATTTGCCGCGCTGACTATCTTATCTGTAACTGTCCGAACACAACAATGCTACGAGTATTAACATTGATGTTACGGCGATATAATAAGATAATAATAAATCACATTTTATGTTCAGCTTCAAAACCGACTTCATGCTGCCGATCCAAAATGGCGGTGTGGTAATACACACGCGCACGCAGATCGAGAAGAACACTAAAGATAGCGTCGATTTGTACACAGTGAGGAGCAGAGATATCCAGGTTAGTTGCTTGTTAATTCCACCATAAGAATAAACAATAACACAGTAAGAACGGAATCTTCTTTGACCGAGTCCCAAACGCCGCCATTTATATACCTACTTCTCCCTTCACGTCGTTACGCCCCTCTGTCGTCCAGGTGCGTTGCCAGGGTTGCTTACTGTTGAATATTGCTTACGTCTAAAAATAATATCGCTAAAATTTAAGATTTTCTTTACTTTGAAATTATTATTTTATTCTAGTTTTACAAAATATGAGATTTATAAAATTATTATGGTATGTACATAGGTAGATACTTATAAATAATAAGTTATAGTAAGTACCATACCAAATGAAGCCATTTAAGTAAGTATTACAAATAGAAAAAACGGAAAACGGAAATATAATATACAGTACGGAACGCACAAACAGGCAAACGCGCGTGCGGTGACGCCGGCTGTGACAGCCCGACTGAGCATACTGTTTAACAAGTACTCTCGTTGCTCTTGCTCGAGCGCCTCATGTATGTATGAAGCTTCCTTCTGCAGTCTACTTATTTTGTGCACACACGCACACGCGTACGCGCACACGCACACACATATACGACACACACAAAACGAAGGTTTCAAAAATGGTAACTGTAAATGTATTACTTACTTCTTTTTTTTATGCCTTACAAGACAGCTCTTGACTCCGATCTCGCCTGATAAAGAGCTTAGATGAGGTCTACGGTGGAGCGAGCTGCCCCAGGAGATGTCTATTTACTCTCGCCTTGAAGGCATTTAGGTTATAAGTTTTTGGGAACACAGACGATGACAGAGAACTCCACTCCTTGTCAGTGCGCAGTAAAAATGATGACATGAAGCGCTTAGAGCGACATAGTGAAACTTCTACTAGGTAGGTATGATATCCTGCAGTACGTCTGGAGGTTCGGTGATAAAAAGGCGATGGTGGTATGAGCTCGAAAGCTCCCCGGCACACTCTCCGTAGTAAAGTCGATAAAAGACACACAGGCAAGCGACACGACGCCGGTGTGCGAGGCTGGTAAACATGGCCTCGACAAGCGCGTCATCACCGATGAACCTTCTATCTCTGCATTCCACCGAGTCAAGTGCGGCTAACTGGTATTTGGCAGATCCGTCCCAAAAGTGACTGCAATATTCCAAGCACGATCGGACTTGAGCCTTGTACTGGCTAAGGATCTACTCTGGTGTGAAATACAGCCGCACCTTGTTCAGGATGCTCAACTTTTTTGCTGCAGTCTGAGTTTTGAACTCGATGGTTGAGCCGAAGTTGAGAGTTGCAGTCAACTTGATGCCTAACAGCTCAAGGGTGCCCTTGATTTGGACGGACGTACCTCGGAAAGTAGGAGTCAGATGAAATGGACTCCTTTTAGCGGAGAATAGACACGCTTGTGTTTTGGAGGCGTTGAAACTGATCAGGTTGTCCCCCCCCCAATTGGAGACGAGGTTTAAGGTCGCGTCTGCTGCCTCAACCATGGCCTTTCTTAGAGAGTGAATGTTATTTTTTAATATAAAAAATCTATTGGAAGAAACCATTTTCCCTCATTATGTGAAATAAATAATTATATTATTACTTATTCTTATTGTTATTTCAGACACCCAACCGAAGTATATTCTCCGATTGTGAAACGTCAACGTTCAACATGAAAATGGAACATCTCTTCACCAGAAATATTTACAGGTAGTTATAAATACAATCATATTAAAGAGGAAATCTTTGGAAGCCTACTCAATGAAAACCACCGAGCAGAACAGCCAACTATGGACAACTCACGTGCCCCGCAGATCCTTTCGCTTCAGGCCCCCTTCGGACCGCTACTCGGACCGGCTTGCTGTGCACGAAATGGAAGCCTGGCCATACCTCAACCAGGCAGACAAACATTCCCACTTCTACAGCTAACCACATGCCACCACGAGTCCAACCCATGTCCGGGACCTGCCAGAGACGCCCGCGAAGGCATAACCGGCAGGGGGCCTAGGATCCGGAACACTTCTTAAACCTTGTTTAAAGAACCTCATGTTGAAGGAAGAAGGAAATAATAACTGTGCTGGAAGAGCTTTCCATTATTCAGTGGTGCGATAAAGAAATGTTTTACTAGTAAATCGGTGACACCGAAGACCAGCATGTCGATTCTGTAAACATGGTGCTTTCAAGTCAGCGACTGGTTTGAGTTAGAGATGTTTTTGTGAGGCCAGTATGAATCGATAACATAGTTTATACTTTGTTTTGGTTTTAAACAAGAAACTATATTAAACAGAGGTTTGGCATTGAGACATTAAATTAATTTTTTAATTTACTAGTTGCCGTTACACTACCTCTCACGTCTCCTAATCTGTCCTAAGCCACAAAGGTATTAAAAAAAATCCTGATAATTGTTTTATGTATAACTGTCTAAGCAATAAAGTGTTTATCTATCTATCTACATATATATAATAGTTAATTCAACATTATTCGTTGCTTGAATGTGAAATACAGCATAGATTATGTAAAACTCAAAAACGCCGAGGGCGCCTCATCAATCAACGTGGTAGTAAAATGACCTAACTACGATACAGTTTTTGACGTTACCGTGTCAAAATCCCAAATTTTCCTCTCCAATAATAAGTAGCTATGGAGCTATCTTTTTCACGATCTAGAGCACTCGCCACGGCATAGATCGTTGGGAAGTTGTCCTTTTAGGAATTTCCCTTTTGGGAAGTGGACGTTTTGATACAGTGGACGTTTTGGGAAGTGGTCCTTATGAGCCAAAAGGGTAGAAAGCGCTGAGAGCTGCAACTGATGTTGCGGCTCTCAGCGCTTTCTACCCTTACCTACCCTATACTTACCCTATACTTGACGTAATTTTAGAGGCTCAAGCGGATGATGGTTACATTCCTTAGGATATGGTGGAGTGAAGCGATGGCTGATTCATATGTCATACTCGTGAACGGGTGCCGCATGTGGAGGCTGGTCTGCTCTTGCTCTTGCTAACTTATCTTGTTTTTATTGTTTTTTACTTTAACTTTGTTTTTCTTAGACAATTTTCGACCTATAACAGTACTGTATGACATTGTGAAAATTGAAATTGGTACCTGATGTAATTTTTGCAAACTTAGATATTTTTTTATTTTGTTGTGTTTTCTTGTGTGTTGTATTTTTGTGTGTTTATTTGTGATGAAAGGTGTCCTTTATGATAGGGCATTTTCCAATATTTTTGACGCAGCAAGGGAGAAAAGAGCTTGACACTTGCCGAGTTTCTTGCCGGTTCTTCTCATTACAAAGTCTCCTGCCCAGAGTAGACTTACGAACCGAAGGCATAATGACGTTCATAAGAGCTATTTGTAGCCTTGAATAAGAATTTGAATTTGATGATAATGACCTTTATTTTTTTTACAGTGTCTTCAAGTACCTTCAACCCAGTAGACTTATGCTTCGCGCCATACCCTTAGTGATATCACCTCCATCAAGCTCTTGCGGGGTCATTCACCTGCACAACGCGGCCATCTTGGATGTCAACCGGGGTATCAAGGCCACTTTCTTGATAGAGAAGTTACCTTCGATTGTAGACTTCTTTACTGGGGACAAAGATGTGTTGAAGACTTCACTGTTGGTAAAAGACTACAGGTGAGTGATGGTTATCATAGAGAACAAGAGTACTAAAGGATACGAGTCTATTGACGAAAAAAGTGTATAAGGGGAGTGTGAATGGAAGTGTTGGAAGGGGTAGACCTAGGCGAACGTTTTGAGACCAAATCGGGGACGTCTTGGAAAAAGGCCAGGTCAAGAGTACCCTAAACCGAAGAGCATGTATGAAGGACATAATGAAAGTGGACGAAGCGAAACAAGTATGTATGGATTGTAGCAAGTGGAAAAAAGTGGTCTCTGCCTACCCCTACGGGAAAGAGGCGTGATTATATATATGTATGTATGTATAAGCTGTTTTTGTGTAAATGACACGTATCAGTTGAAAATAAAACGAGGGTAAGTTACTAACCTTTCAAATCGGTGTACCTAAGTCGCGTTAAGACTAGTCATAGTGCGAAGTAGACATAATAGTTAGTTAGACCTACTGCGATATAGGTTAGAAGATTGGTTATGAAACGATCAACACCTCAGTCACCCTGTGACCACGGTGGATGACCATCGAGGTAACGTCATTCGAACTAGAGTATCAAACTCGGTGAAACGTCACGATAAACATAGTAAAATTTATGTGTATAGTAGATCAGAAATAGTGGTTTCATACCAAAAGAAAATAAAATAAAAAATAAGCTAAAACTTCTTCAGTCAATTGCGTATTAAATGAGATATTGTAAAAGGTTAGCAATAAAAAATATTATAACGATCGTCTTTTAGTGCCATTTTCATTTTGGAGATATCAGTACACATAACTTTCTGCTGTCCCATCCTAGACGATAGCAAAGCCCAGTTAATTTTTAGAGCTCCGTAGTCATCAAGGAACCCTTATAGTTTCGCCATGTCATAGACTCTTAGTACTGGAACCTGTAATATGGCATGGATATACATATTCTTGGCGCAGTACAAATTCCTCATTGGGAACTACTTAAATAACGTTGTCAGGTGTGTGAAACCGGTAGTGTCTACATTTAAGTATATGAGCCATCGTTAAATAATAATGTTCATAAAAGCCCTCTTCTCAGAGTCCCCATTATTGAGATGGGCTACGGAACCCTACACTGCGCGGGGCCCGACACGTACTTGACCGGTTTTTTTTATTGATTTGAAACACTAAGTAACTAATATAAAAACAATGAAATGGTTAAAAATGCCAATAAAAATTAGTGTTTTTTTATATTATACGGGTAAGCACAGTGCCTTGATCTCATCTGATGTAAAGTGATGATAAGGTCAATGATGGAAGCGCACTTCACCCGGGAACCTCAACTAGTGAGGCACTCTCTCTCTTAGCTGCCGGAACACAACAATACTACAAACATTGTGTATACTTTCAGACAAGACACCGATGTCTCCGGGGAAGTGTTGAACTTCGAAATTGACTTGGAGATCAGGAATCAAGACAAGAATATCATCACTAGAATGGAATTCAACACCACAGATTCTGTCAGGGTGAGTCTAGCGTTAGGTACAACCATTCAGTTGTTCATAAACCAGACAATAGAAATTCAATTGTTCTATGGCACTGTGGTTACCTTGGGCGTCCAAGTAGCTTCATGGGTACAAAGTATCCTATGTTTTAATCCAGGTTCTAAACTATCTGTGTGCTGAATTTCATCCAAATCCATCCATCCGTTGCAGCCTGAAGAAGCAACAAATATACATACATACATACACACAAACTTTCGCATTTATAATATTACTAGCGGCCGCTCGTGGTTTCACCCGCGTGGTTCCCGTTCCCGTAAAAATATCGGGAGAAAAAGTATCCTGTGTTTTAATCCAGGTTATAAACTATCTGTGTGCCGAATTTCATCCAAATCCATCCATCCGTTGCAGCGTGAAGAAGCAACAAATATACACACATACATACACACAAACTTTCGCATTTATAATATTAGCACAGTGTTACAGAATTATATAGACTGTGATATTAGTGTGATATAGTGTGATGTGATCTACTTTACTTCTAGACAAACGTTGTATAAATTATATTATTTTTACAGAGTTTCATAGAGAACAATGACTCTTTATATGTCGGGGACGAACACACAGCGTTGGATTCCAAGTACAAAAGCCATATCAGCGCTGGCCACTATAAAACTGACAGCAAGGAGACCACGACCTCTATAGATATTGCCATAGACACCGCGAACGACAGGAACGGAGTAAAGAGGATGGATGTCAAGCTGTCACACGAAATAGAAGCTGTGTTCTATCCGTTCATATATTTGATTCTACCTTTTTGCTCTAATAATGGGCAGACGCAGGGCATGAAGGAAATGCAGGTAAATAGCGAATGTATATCAGAATTTATTATGATAAATTACTTTTAATTTAATGTTGAATTTGAAAAATAGACTGGTTGGGCTAGATCCCTTTGCTTTTTAAATAAAAATAAGAAAACGTTTTATTTTCAAATTTAAACAATCATAAACACAGATCTTAAACTTCCCCCCCTGTGTGGTGCCGGGGATAAAGAATTGCACCAACCCCTCTCTTCCCGTGGGTGTCGTAAAAGCCGACTAAGGGACCATTCCAGAGGATGGGCAGCAGCATCTCTATGAGGTTACCCTCTACCTACTGCGATCGCCAACCCGCCTGCCAAGCGTGGCGATTACGGCAAATAACCCTCATATCCTTAGGGGAGGCCTTTGTCCAGCAGTGAACGTCTTTTGGCTGAGATGAAACATCCCCCGCTAGATACGAACCCGATACATTCATGTCTCTATAGATTACAATTGAAACAGTCTTTGCTACAACAAAGATAAGCACTTTTGTATTCTTTTGTCTAATTTGTTATTATGCTTGTTTTGTAATGACTAAATGAATCTAGAAAGAGGCAGCTCCAAGCCGCATCACCGCTTTTCTCTTTCACAGTTTCGGATCCTGTATTTACTTAGCAGCTGGATATCCAACGTTTCCGTCCTTTTTCGCAGAACGTTTGCTGTTGGCCCCACCCACACCCTGTACAGCATTTTATAAACTTTCGCTTCTCATACATAACAAATAATTAAACAGGGATTAACGCAAACTCATTACTAAAATGTACCATACATTCTATATACCCGATGTTTCGACCGAGTTACACCAGCCGTGGTCACGGGCTGACTCTATATAATATACGGGGTATAGTTTAGTTTGGTTTAGTTTAGTTTAGGTACGTTAATCCCTATTTAAATACCTTTTGATATATCCTTTACAGCACCACTGTACTTGTAACTTTATAGCCCAATTCCTATGAGCAAATGTTCACGACTTCATACATTTCATTATTTACATTAATTAGGTACATTTAGAATAACTAATGTTATGGATGAGTTGTAACTCCTTTCTATGTTTGTAGTTGCCTCAAGACATCTGGGTGCCACTCTACCTCGCCTGCATATCTGATACCTTCAAACTACCATTCATCAGTCCAGCTGTTAGCAACACAGAGATATCTGCAGTTGTGAAGGTAAATACTTTCTTAAGTCCTTGAGTACTTCTGCGGACCTGTAGGATGTGGTACGGAGTCCCTTTAGAGGTGTTTTATCTTTGTTTTTTATGGATACTTGGCCTGATGTTGAGTGTTGATAAGGTCAAAAGTGGAAGCACTTCACCCAGAAACCTCATCATCATCAGCTCACTTTATGTCCCCACTGCTGGGGCACCAAAGAGAACTTTTGGTAGTCGACTTTAGACTTGACGACCCGAGCAGTGGTACACTGCGAGTTGTGCTCTTAGTGCAACGAGAAGTGAGCGAGCTTACAGCTCCGGTAACCTATCTGGATATTAGGGAGTGGACTATACGTGTCCACGGGGCAACTAGCTCGAGACACTAGTCTTAAAAGTACCGGATGAAGGATGCGTAGGTACCAGTGATCGGATCGGATCTGGCGTTTTGACCTGACGTAGATGGTCCCTTGTGCTTGCGTAAGGATGTCTGACACCTAACTTTATAACCGTAAGGTTGGTAGGGTGGTGTCAGTATAAACTTTAAAGTAGTGTGTAGCAGGGTGCTGGGGCACGAGCCTTCCCTTTGGATGGATAGGGAGAACGGGCCATGAACCAACACGCGGGCCCGTGCGGATTGGTGGTTGTTAACGACTGCTAATGCAGCCGGGACCACCGGCTTAACGTGCCTTCCGAAGCACGGAGGAGCTCGAGATGATAAATTTTTGGTCACCCATCCGATGACCGGCCTTTGCGAAAGTTGCTGTAAGTTAATTTCAGCAATCGCAGACTAAGCGCGTTAACCACTGCGCCATCGAGCTCCTCCTCCATTGAAACTTAACTGCTCAGGATTACCTGAGCCATTAGGCGTTCTTATCTCTAGCTGCCGGAACATAATAACGCTACAAACATCGATGTTATGGCAACATATTTAGACAAGATGGTGGTAGCTAGCCAGGCTGATTTAAACAAGCCCTACCACCAACCAAACAGAGTATCTACAACTGCCGATAGGAAACCCGGGTCCTCTGGGTCTAAAAGACTGGTGGTCTTAATCACTTGACCATCGAAGCGGTTAAAATTGATTTTCGATGCATACCTAGCCCGGTTTTGTGATCACTAAACCGCATTTGGCAATTGTGGTACTTAAACCAACCAACCAACGGTATCGGTACCTTAGCGAATACCGGTAATACAGACCTTGATATAGTACCGGTACTTTAGTTGGTACCGGTAAATTAATACCGGTACCAACTAAAGAACCGGTACCAAGGTATCGTAATGAAAAATACCGGTATTTACCGGTATTTTTGGTATTTACCGGTATTATTGGTATCTACCGGTATTATTGGTATCGGTTTCAAGCCCTGGAACCGTTCCGGACTCGATTACTATGCTTCGCTCGCACTTATGTAAAACGCCTAATTGCTCTCGGTATTAGAACACCCACATTATACCGACATGAAATGGTCAATACTGTATAATCGATACCGGTACCAACTCGAGTATCGGTACTGTATCAATTTAATTAGAACCGGTATCTGTAAAGTACCGGTATGTTAATACCGGTACCAACTAAAGTACCTGTACTATATCAAGGTCTGTATTACCGGTATCTGAAAATACCGGTATTCCAAGCCCTGGTTATGACTTGAGGACTCCAATATCGGAGGCTTTTGTCCAGCATTGAGACCTTCATTACGTTTTCTGCATTCTTACTGAAATTGTGGGTTTTCTTTCCCAGAACGGCTTAACATCAGTGACGGTTACCAACAGTCCTGACATGAGGCTGAAGTCTCCAGAAATAGTGTGGTGGATGGATAACTGGATCACCATGAAGAAGATGACGACATTCGGCCTTTACAGTGAGTTGCATTACATCACAGTTTTATTTAATTTTGCAATAAAAATAGAAATAAAAATAAGTTTATTGAAAAAAAAAAATTATAAAAACACAGATCAAAATTCTTATCTCCTAGTTACCAGGGGTTTCCAAACTAGGCTAGGCCTGACCCTTGGGAAACCGTAATAATTGAAGTACTAGCGGTCGCTCGCGGTTTCACCCGCGTGGTTCCCGTTCCCGTGGGAATATCGGGATAAAAGTATCCTATGTGTTTATCCATGTTATAAACTATCTGTATGCCAAATTTCATCCAAATCCATTCAGTAGTTTTTACGTGAAAGAGTAACAAACATCCATCCATACTTACAAACTTTCGCGTTTATAATAATACTAGTGGCCGCTCGCGGTTTCACCCGCTTGGTTCCCGGTTTCACCCACGTGGTTCCCGTTCCCGTGAGAATATCGGGATAAAAAGTATCTTCTGTGTTATTCCCGGTTATAAACTATCTGTATGCCGAATTTCATCCAAATCCATTCAGTAGTTTTTACGTGAAAGAGTAACAAACATCCAAACAAACTTTCGCGTTTATAATATTAATAGTAGGATAAATCTTTTTTGGCAGAGAGTGTGAAGGTGTGTTTAATAATTGCTTGTGTAGTGTTAGGTGTAAGTATACTGCGGTGTACGCAAGAAGGAGAGTTTTGTCAAGTCCTTGACAATAAGGACTCAATCACAGGATTACCAAGCTACACCGGTGCTTGCCATTCGTGATTCCGACCTCCCCCGTGCCAGTGAAGGGATGTAAGTTTTTAGTAAGAAGAGCACTCATAAGAGCTCGATGGCGCAGTGGTTACTTTCTTGAAGTGAAGCAACATACATAAAGGTTGGTCATCGGGTGGTCTTAAAATATATCATCTCTCGCTCCTCCGTGCTTCGGAAGGCACGTAAAGCCGTTGAACCCGGCTGCATTAGCAGTCGTTAACACGTTAACAGTCCGGTGTACCGTATGTGGTACACAGGGAGCGGTTCCGCCGAGTTCGTGTACCCTATGAGGCACACGAGCCCTTATTATACTCTATGGGCTCTAGAACCACGGATTTGTCAAATTAGTTAGTGTTATCTTTGTGGACTTGTGGCCAAGGGTATAATCAATAGAAAAAGTCAAAAACATGTAATTGTCAGTTATTTGGACATCGAATACAGGCCAAAAAATATAAATACTCATATGCACATATGGTGTGTTTCGGAACGCTTGTATGGGGACTGTTAACGTAAGGCCCGTTCTCTCTATGGTGTAATCAGCCATAAGGAAGGCTCGTGCTCCAGCAGTGGGGACATACACTGAACTGGTGGAAATACTGAACACAATTTTATCAATGTTTTCTAATAATCTGTATGTTTAATTGACACGAACGCCGGCTATCTATTATTGTAAGCCGATTTGCCGGGAATCGTAGCGATACGGATACGATAGTTATTTACCAACTACCGTCTACGCAAAATCGGACTCGTTCAGTTCTGGGCATATCGGTGCGTTGTGCGTAGCTTAAGCTGAAGATGGTGTAAATGAATAAACCGATGTCTATGTTGGTCACCGTCGGTGACCCCAATGTGTATAAACAAACCCTTAAGGGTTTTCATACATAATATAAGTAATATTTGTCATGTCGAGAGAATGAATGAAGAACGATTGACGAAAAAAGTGTATAAGGGGAGTGTGAATGAAAGTGTTGGAAGTAGTAGACGTAGGTGGACGTTTCGAGACCAAATCGGGGACGTCTTGGAAAAAGGCCAGGTCAAGAGTACCCTAAACCGAAGAGCATGTATGAAGGACATAATGAAAGTGGACGAAGCGAAACAAGTATATATGGATCGTAGCAAGTGGAAAAAAGTGGTCTCTGCCTACCCCTACGGGAAAGAGGCGTGATTATATGTATGTAGGTATGTAATATAGTAATATTTAAGATTATTTAAAAATGTAAGAATAAATACATAATAAATATATATTTTTTCTATCTACAGAATCATGCAGAATCCAAGCGTCAAAAGTGCAGACACTGAATGGTACAGTTGTCACTTTCTTTTCGAAACGTGATGAGACCGTCGCGCTGGCTGACTGTACCCGAGTACCAAGGTTAGTGCATGATTGGACAGCTCATTTGATGTCCCCACTGGTGGGGCACGAGCCTTCCCTATGGATGGAAGCACCACAGGGAGAACGGGCCGTTAACCACCACGCGGGCCCAGTGCGGATTGGTGGTTGTTAACGACTGCTAATGCAGCCGGGACCAACGGCTTTACGTGCCTTCCGAAATACGGAAGAGCTCGAGATGATACATTTTTGAGCACCCATCCGATAGGTACCGGGATCTGTGAAAGTTGCTAAAATTCAGCAATTGCAGGCCAAGCGTTTTTACCACTGCGCCATCAAGCTCTTCCTTACAGATTAAGCTACTATTACTTATTTTTTAAAGATTATATATTATTAAGTGCCCTTAAATAAAACAAAAAAAAAAACCACAACCATATCTACAAGTACCTTATTTATTTATGTATTTATTTTATTTATTTATTTATTAAGGACAGTCAATGAAAACTTGTACTAACATGCTAAGTACACCCTTCTATTATCGACCGCCACGGCATGCAAACGTGGAGAGTTTGCGTAAATTTTAAAAGAGGAAAAACTACATAATTTTTTTAAGTAATCAGTAATAAACTTAACAATGTTTAGTTTATTACTGATTACTACTTACTTACTTACTTACTACTACTTACTACTACTACTACTTACTACTTACTACTTACTACTTACTACTTACTACTTACTACTTACTTACTACCTTAGTGTGCTATTCATTATAAGAGGGTATCTTGAAATCTCATTTTTTTTAAAATTATCGGTATGTTTAGAGGCTATCTGCCCCAGTGTGCGATGGCTGATTATATACTCGTAAAAACCGAACTAACATTATACTTACTGCAAAAAAAAACACGCTCTACGATCCCAGAATTCAATTTCAAATTGAAACAACGTGAAATAGTTCCTTGTCCGATACCTATACTTAAATAATAAAATCTATAATAAATTAGTATTTATAAATACGTTGAGTATTGATAGTTTTCGCAAGCCAATCACCAACCAAAGAGTGCGGATTTAATTGAGCTAGCCAAGTTACGGCTGCTTGGTTGATGATTGTCCCCGCCTGCGACAACTATCAATATTCAATGTATTTATAAATACTCATTTATTATAGATTTTATTATTTAAGTATAGGTAACGGACAAGAAAATATTTCACGTTGCATTCAACATTGCTCAAATTGAATTCTGGGATCGTAGAGCTTGTTTTTTTTTCTTTGCAGTTAATTTTTTATGTTAGTCCGGTTTTTACGAGTATATAATTGTATTTTTATGCAGTTGTTTTAGCAGTCAGGTTTATTGTTTTATTTTAATAATTTGTTTTATTTCAAACTTTTTACTTTTTTTTTATTAAGTACTAGCTGTGCTCGCGACTTCGTCCGCGTGGAATAGTGACTTTCGGCAGCATTTTTAATTTTTTAGGCTCTTTTCCCGTTTTTGCAACATTTTTCACTGATGCTTCGCTCCTATTGGTTGCAGCGTGATGTTATATAGCCTAAAGCCTTCCTCGATAAATGGACTATCCAACACAAAAAGAATTATTCAATTCGAACCAGTAGTTCCTGAGATTAGCGCGTTCAAACAAACAAACAAACAAACAAACAAACAAACTCTTCAGCTTTATATATTAGTATAGATATTCCATCCATTCACACAATTAAAGAGCTTGTGAAAAAATTCTACCTTTCCGATTAACCCTGTCCTGCTGCAATACTGCCATATCCGCTACTTTCCTACCTGAGACTACTATTATGTATAAGTAGGTTTATTTTTATATTTATTATGGTATTTATATACATATTTATTATTATCATCATTATGATTATAGATTTATCATCATTATTATTATTATTATTTTGCTTCATTTATAAAATACACATTATTCTAGTATGTTTTAATAGTTTCACCTCTGATCTTACAGTTTATTAGCTCTCTCCATCCGACTGGTTGTCTGGAAGAAATCGCTTAAAAGCGATAAGACCGCCAAATTGTAACTTTGTAATTTTTTTTTTTTTTTTCTGTTCATGATTATGTTTTATAGTGTTGCAATAAAAGTATTATCTATCTATCTATCTATCTATCTATATTCCGGATTTTTTATAGCCTATGTCACTCCCACAGTCAAAACAAATCTAACGACACCTCATATGTTAAAATCCACCATGCCGTTTGGGCTGAAGGGCGTGCCAAAGACATAGACATACATACATACATACTTACATACACTAGAAAAACATAACCCTCCTTTTGACGCATTCAGGTAAAAACGTCAGTACCTTTAATTTGCCGCGGATCGTGCTCTTGGAGAGGTATGTCCAGTAGTGGACTAATATAGGCTGACGGTGATGATGAACTTATTCCAGATTTGCTGTTCTCCGTCAGAAGCTGGGAGGAGTGAGGATCTATGCTGGAGGGAAGTCTGTGACGACCAGGATAGACAACGGGAGAGTGGTGTGGACTTCTAATGAAACAGACACTGACAACCATTTTAGGTAAATGCATATCGTAGGGATACCGTGCTCGACACACTTTTCGTCGCCATTAAGGGTGCGCCGACAAAAAAATGCTAAAAATGCAGTTACGGTTAAGTAGATATAATTGAAAATACTATCGTATTAAATGAACAAAATATATATTTAGTATCATAGGGAACGTGTTTACAATTTGTCAGAACCATAAATTCATAACACGCTATAGTTTTTTCTACAATATCATTTAAAGTTGGGCAAAAATCATGAAAACGAGTGGCGGCGTTTAGTAGATTTCTTATAGTTTATCTAAATTATTGTACCTCTGATTTTGTCTAAACAATCATCAATGGATAAACTACAAATTGCTAGACTACATTTTCGATTCATCAAGTGGTTATTTAAATAATTATTTTTTATTAAGCACCTTAAATTTCCCATACAAAATTAGTATGGCCGCGCGGCATCATATAAATATGGACGACGACATTTCAAATAAAACATATGACACTTTTCACTTATGGACGGCGCACCCTTAATAATTTATAGAATTTACAATTTTACAAGAAAAAACCAACCAGCCTCTAAAAGATCGAGTGGAAATCGAACCCACGACCTTTGGATAAACGGTCCAATGCTCTGACCGCTGAGCTACCGAGGCCCCAAAAGAGTCGTTGAATTTTTCTAGTAGTTTGTGAGTTACGCTGCAAGCAATGTATTACGTCACTGTGAAGTTACTATCCTCACAGTCGAAAGAACACTTTCGCAAGTACCTATTTAACAATCGATAAAGACGTAACTCCTTTAAATATTTTGTCGCCGTAGAGCGAAAAGTCACTAAATAGGTCTAAAGCGTGTTTGAGTTATGACGGTTTAAAATTTTATAAAATAAAAATAAATCATAACTTAGTTTTGGTATGAGATAATTCTAATTTTATGGATTCATATCTTAAAGAACTGATAAGCACATAAGGAAATATTATTACTTTCAACTTATTACGTTGAATTACTGAGATAATGTCAAAAAACAAAGTTAGTTAAGTTATCTTTTACCCTCAAATCTTATACCGATATTTTTAGTTAATGAGTTATAGAAGAGAGTTAGTGACTTTTCACTCAAATTTGCTATGGATCGAGTCCTAATTATGATTTAATGTGTAATAGGGAGAAATAACTAACTCGACTTAGCTCATATTTGCAATGCTACCTCATAAAGAACACAGTATTAAACGAAATTGATTAGTTTTCGACTGCCAATGAGTAGTGCAAATGTAAAGTGAATGTGTTTTTGCACTACCTAAAATAAAAACTATGACACGTATAGAAATGTTAACAAGGTTGAAATTGTGCAGAAAAATTTTGAGAATTTGATTATGTTTCTAACTCAATTTTGGCCAAATGTCGACTTAGTGACTTTTCGCTCTACGGCGACGATTTATATTATTTTGAATGTTGCATTCACAATGCAACTTCACAAAACAAATTTTACCAGAGAGTAAAAGTAGTTTCTAGTAAAATTTTATCTTGTTTAATGTAGCTGCATTGTATTTTATGGAACGTTTTCTTAAATCTAAAGAGGCCTTCCTTGGATACTCAAAGTTCAAAGTTCTTAATGCATTCATGTTGTACATATACAGGTGTTAAAAAAAGATAAAAAAAAACAAACATGACCCTGCAAGGGCACAGCAAGTACATTATATAAAATTGCGTTTCTTATTATTAAATTAAATCTATATAACATTATTATAACAAATTCTTAAAATCTATATTCAATATTTATAAACAGCATAGCACTTAAAAATAAAAATAAAGTAAAATCTAAAAGGCCTATCACAAAACGCGCGCTCGCGCTTTATCAGTACTACGAGCGGCCGAACGCATCGCAAAAGTAGCATTTTGTGCAGTTGTAATTACATTTATTTAAAGTTAAATAAATGTAAAAAAGCAGCACAAAACCGGTCGTTGTGGAGATCCTTGGGGGAGGCCTTTGTCCAGCAGTGGACGTCTTTTGGCTGAGATGATGATGATGATGATGATGAAGTTAAATAATTTTTTATCGTTTAAAAAAAGTATACAGGTTGTCTCATTTAAATCGGTCAGTATGCAAAAGTCTGAAACTATAAGACATACGAAGACCTGTTCTTAAGAACCATGTCATCGATTTTAATAAGAAGAAAAACTGCATTCATACATTTATGAAAAACCTGTACTCAGCTCGGGAATCGAACCCGGTTGTTTTGAAAAAAATAAACTTACACTATTTCTATTTAGATATCGATTGTGTAGGTCTTAAGCAATAAATGGCTCTATGAAACATGATGTCTAAAATGAATAAAATGCATTGTTTTCACATACTATAATTTATTTTAGTAGGTGTTCGAAGTGACCACCGTTTTTTTTCAATACAATATTCAACACGTTTAGGTAACGATAACAATTACAACACCAGCAAAGAGGTGCAAACAAGCATAGAGACAATTTTACATGCCTGAACTTGTTGAATGTAACGGTGGTAACAAGAACGCCGAAATTGGGCATTTTATGCAAAAATCACGGTCAAAATGTAATAGGCCACTTAATCGAAGACCTTTACCAATATCACTCCATCAATCAACATCAGTCATCCCTTAAAAAGCTTTTCGTTTCAGGATTATCCAGCTATCTGATGGAGTCAAGGTCCAGTCGACAGGATCCGGAATCCAAGTTTACTACAGAATAAAGGAGACCGTCATCCTTGTGCCAAACTCGCATCTGCACGCGGTGTGCGGGGAGTGCACCGGGGAAAAATATGGATAAAAATTAAAAAATTAAAAAAAAAAACAAGAAAAAAGTCTGCAAAATAATAGGTTGAAATATCTGAAACGTGTTAAGAAAGTTTACATAAGTATTTGTCGCGTAGTTTTTGAGAAAACCGCAAACGGACAGACAATAAAATATATTTATAGCGTAAACACTTACGTAGTGTTTCTTATTCTATGATAAGGGTTTCTTTAGCATATTCACTGTCACCGACGCTCAAACGCGTTTGTGCGTCTACCCATTGAAGTAAACTGTGTCCGCCACTTATATGCGTTTCCCGAACAATCATGACGAATACAATAATAATATAATGATCATACAATTCAAGTATTCACAGCAAGCTTGATATGTTACGGCATTGCTGTCTGATCAATGCACGCAGCGAGCGGCTCGGTTCACTGTAGGCTGACAAAGCGAATGCTCGCATGAAACATGTTACGTTACGGCAAAATGCTCCGGTCAGTCTTCGTTTTTAAACGCGTTTATGCATTTATTCTTTTATGTAATCACATTTACTATTACCAACGCTCCTATGCGTCTAATAAACTTTCATAATATACCTTGAACGCGTTTGTGCGTTCACCGATTTAAGTATACCACTAAAATGAGATTATTTCAAATATGTCTGTTAATTGCTTAAAACCGAACTGTACATGGAAATAACAATAATATAATTTGTAAGCAAATAATTTAATAATGATTATAATGTATTAAAGTTTTAAATAAAATATGTCTATAGTATTATTTCTTGATAGTCTTCTCTTCAATTATCCCCCAAATCCAGGCTTTTTTTTTGACCAACACACAAACATGTACCCCCATAGGAATCAAACTCGCGTTGGGAATCAAACCCCGGACCTCTGATTCGGAGTCAGCAATAATGCTCACCTTTGATATTATAGCGCAGTAGACTACTCAAATAAGATGAAGGACTTTAAACAAGTCCTACCAACAAACGAACTGAGCACAAACATGAATGGAACCAGAGATAAAGATAAAGATAAATTTTATTGCTGTATAAAAAACTTAGCCTAGATACAAAAGACTTATGTAAAGTAATTGGGGTTAGTGTATATAATATTATGTATTACGTAATACCTATGCTAAGCAATCAATATTGCCTGTGTATTAGGTATCTATCTAGAACAGAACGTTAGTGCTTATTCTACAATAAAAACATTTACACAATAATAATGACTAACTATTTTAAATGCGGAACTGGAAAGTACTTGAATAATATTATTAATTGCTCTACTTAATTAGAATTTTCTAGATGGTCTTAAAAATTATGTAATTACTAATAATAATTTCTCTGTGTCATCATATGTTTTCCCCTTTAGCCAATCTTGTACGGTTTTTTTACATTGTGCTTTGTTCATGGGGTAAATACATAAAGAAAAATTTAATCTGTTGTACAGAAAACTACTCAGATGACAAAAGAATCTGTGCGTGTTTGATCTTCTGAATCGCTCAGTAGAACAGACAATATCTGCACGTCTTCGGCTGGTTTCGAGCGCAGGGTTAAAGGGCATTAATGAGTGTTTTTTAGTGATTGTTAGTAATATGAAAAGCTGGCGTACGGATAGGACATCGCATTTGGTAAGGAGCTCTGCCGTCGGGAAGCGTATTGGTCGGAATGTGCTGACTTTTAGAACTGCTCTCTGCGCTATTTCTAAGTTTATCATAATAGTTTTGTGTGCACCGAGGAATTTCAACAATATTTTTATAATCTTTGCTAATATGTATTTACAAGACTATAATGTTCTTTTATATTAATAAGCAATCTCCTGCATAGTTATGGTAGCTTGGTACTTTATGTTGGGAATATTAAATCTAGTGTAACATGTATGTAAAATATTGTACCTGTGGTTTATACAAGTGACACAGACATACAATTGTGATTTTATATAAAGTTACAGTTTGCCACGAAGAATGTTAAAATTCCTCGTGGAGGAAGGAACGAAAAATTAACGTTAGTTTTATATAGGTACCTATATCCATATTTATAAATATAGCCTCTAACAAAGTATTGAACGCGTAATTAGACCCGCATAACCAATCAGTGTTGAGTAAGCTCTTATCAAAACCATTAGTACCACAAACAAGCCGGATTTTAAACCATAGCCAAATAATAGTATAATATGTCTGTCTGTCCCTGTGTGGTGCTGGGGATAAAGAATTGCACCAACCCATCTCTTCCCGTGGGTGTCGTAAAAGGCGACTAAGGGACCATTCCGGAGGATGGGCAGCAGCATCTCTCTGAGGTTACCCTCAACCTACTGCGATCGCCAACCCGCCTGCCAAGCGTGGCGATTACGGCAAATACCCCTCATATCCTTGGGGGAGACCTTTGTCCAGCAGTGGACGTCTTTTGGCTGAGATGATGATGATGATGTCTGTCTGTTGTAAGAAGGTGTTCGATGGCGCAGTGGTTAACTCGCCCAGTCTGCAATAGCTGATGTTAAGCAACTTTCGAGAAGGCCAGTCATCTGGTAGGTGACCAAAATGGCTTTTCTTACCCGGGGTCCACCTAACAAGTTCACCTGGGTGGACTAAGGGGACTTGTTCTGACCCTTGGTACACCTGGGTGAACTACGGATACTGACGGAGACCCTTGGTATACCTGGGTGAACTACGGATACTGACAGAGACCTGGCACACCTGCGGCCCGACCGCCTAACCGATCGCTTTGACTTTGTGTGTGGTTTACGACGTCATCTTGTCGTTTTGTGCCGCCTATGAAAACAATATCGAAAGCTGTAGCCTTTAGCTTTACTTTCTATGGCAGTACGAAACGACAAGATGACGTCATAAACCACACACGAAGTCAAAGCGATCAGTTAGGCGGCCGAGCCCCTGGGTGTAGGTCTAATGTCATCAGGCTTCACAAGTATAAAAAAAATGTAGGTATAAGTAAAAAAATTAAAATAAAAAATTTAAACGTTATCAAAAATGTGTCTTCTCTAACTCCTCCGTGCTTCGGAAAGCACGTAAAGCCGTTGCTCCCGGCTGCATTATTACCAAAAACAAGCAACCAGCAACATTGAACATAACTTGCAAATGAATGCAGACTTTATTACTATCGCAAAGTAGGTTGAAATTCGTTTGCAAGTTATGAGCGAGTTCAACATCGAGTTCGACGCTGTTTTGCTTTGAGAATAGCGCTGCTGTTGCTGATTGCACAATGACAATCCGATCCTATCCGCACCCTTCGGAGAAACTAGTGGGGCACGGGGACACGCACTTTTAAGAGCGTTTACGCTTAAGACGTTACGGCCACTTTTAACTATAACGCCATATTTAACTAAACCATAACATTTCAGGTGTTCATTAGGTGACGTAAAAATGCTAAATTACTTCATTCAGATAGTTTGTTGAGCATAATTTGATTTTCTATCTCTAATTACTAGATATGTTTTTTTTTCATTGGCGGCGCTAGTGTGCGGCGTAAACGCTCTTAAGTGTGTGATGCCGTTCCCTCTAAAAAACCTCCGAAGGTGATTCGTTTCGCACGGCTTCAGTACCTTACGTACCTCGCCGCCCCCAAAAAAGGCCGGTGACGCTGAAAATGCCGTTTAAGGCAATCAGCAATGGCAACGTGACTGTTACTAGAATGTTGCGGTAGCTACAATCAGTTGGTTTTCTATCTATGCACTTGTTACGGAGTAAATACTTCTTTTTAGATTTTATAGTTTTTCTTCTTTTCTAAGTGTCATTCTTTTTTTGTTCTGTTTTTCTTTCAATTGTCATCGTTGTTGCTGTGTTGGTATGTTTTATTATATTATTTCGTCTTCTATTAATTATAATTGTACGTTTTTACTTTGCCTCTTATTTCCTAATACAGTCCACCTTTTCCTCTTCGCCTCTTTCCGTTACAGCACTTTTAGCACGTCAATCGCTCGCTCGCGGCGCTGTCGGAGCGTTCTACATTCCGTAATATGAAATATCGTCGTTGAAACTGCAATACTGCGTAACCAACAGTTGCTAATAAAAAATAAAATAAACTCTCCTACACTCACACCAATTATGTAGCCCAAGAAAAGCTTCGATATGAAACTCGTTAAATGGTTACTAGGCAACGGATAAACATACTTAAAGTACTTAAATACATACTTATTATACATAGGAAACACCCAGACCCGAAACAATTTAGAAAAACAGGTATTTCTAAATTGATCCGACCGGGGATCGAACCCGGGACCTTAGAGATGGCGACACCATGAAAACCAGTGTGCAAGCCACTCGACCAAGGAGGTCATTATATACAATAATACAATAATATACAATAATACGTAATATATATAATTTAACTAGCGGCCGCTTGCGGTTTTACCCGCGTGGTTCCCGTTCCCGTGGGAATATCGGGATAAAAACTCTCCTATGTGTTAATCCAGAATATAAACTATCTGTATGCCGAATTTCATCCAAATCCATCCATCCGTTGCAGCGTGAAGAAGCAACAAATATACACACATACATACACACAAACTTCGCATTTATAATATTAGTGTGATAAACAATACATATATGTATGTAATGCGATTCTACTGCTACTCTAGTTACCAATTATTTATTTTTTCAGTTTTTTAAATTCTGTCTCATTACTACGGGTTGGGATGAAATCCAAACGTCACCCAGACGGAGCCACGTTCAAAAGCTAGTATGTTCAACAACATTAGAAAAGATAGACCAAGCGAAGTACTAGCAAAATAATGCATATATAAAACGCGTAATATATTTACTAGGCATTGTTAGACTCGTAACAATGTTTTCAAGAACTGTCTGTTATCTTGTAGTGTTTATAATCGTCTTCCAAAGTGGTGAGCAGGAAATTCTTATGTTTGAACAGGCTATTGGATTTTTTTTCTTTTTTTTTTATAACAAACACATGCAGGTTAACAGAAAAGGTTTCCAACACACCAGCAAGTTATAAAAACAACAAGTTTAAATCCTATATAATCCTATATTAATCCCATACATAGGCTAGAGACAAAAATATAAATCTATAATTAATGACAATTCTTTAAATATTATTTACATCACAAATATCAATTCCAAAAATAAATCGATTCAAAAGTAAAAATAAAATAATACTGACAAAAGAACGCAATATTTGGCACAGACATACACATTCATACTAATTAAATATCATAAATTAATGTCACCTAATTCTAAAAAAAAAATTCTAAAAAATTCTAAAAATTGAGGAGCTTTGGAGTCTCCGGTTGCTGAAGTTATGCAACTTTCGTAATGGATGGGTGACCAAAAATTTATACAAAACTGGAGCTCCTCCGTGCTTCGAAAGACACGTAAAGCCGTCGGTCCCGGCTGTTTTAGCAGTCGTTAACAACCACCAACCCGCACTGGGCCCGCCTGGTGGTTTACGGCCCGGCCCAGAGCGGGGACATAAAGATGAAATGTGATGTGAGTGATGAGGTACTGTTTCTGTAATACAATCGAGGAGCTCGGTGAAGCAGTGGTAAAGTTCAGTCTGCGATTGCTGAGGTTAAGTAACTTTCGCAATATCTGGTCATCGGATGGGTGACCGACAATGTATCTATCATCTCGAGCTGCCTCGTTTTTCTGCAGCATTAGCAGTCGTTTAAATGACACGACAGCGAAGTTCGAAAAGAATAAAATGTATGGGATTGACATAAGCCGCGCTAAATCACGTGGTCAATCTTATGTCAAGTCACCCATCCGATGACCAGATATTGCGAAAGTTACTTAACCTCAGCAATCACAGACTGAACTTTACCACTGCTTCATCGAGCTCCTCGAATTTCGGGGTGCGCCGTCCGTAAGTGACAAGTGTCATATGTTTTATTTGAAATGTCGTCGTCCATATTTATTTGATGCCGCGCGGCCATACTAATTTTGTATGGGGAATTTATGGTGCTTAATAAAAAATAATTATTTAAATAACCACTTGATGAATCGAAAATGTAGTCTAGCAATTTGTAGTTTATCCATTGATGATTGTTTAGACAAAATCAGAGGTACAATAATTAAACTATAAGAAATCTACTAAACGCCGCCACTCGTTTTCATGATTTTTGCCCAACTTTAAATGATATTGTAGAAAAAACTATAGCGTGTTATGAATTTATGGTTCTGACAAATTGTAAACACGTTCCCTATGATACTAAATATATATTTTGTTCATTTAATACGATAGTATTTTCAATTGTATCTACTTAACCGTAACTGCATTTTTGGCATTTTTTGGTCGGCGCACCCTTAATGTTACTTTGGTTAAGCCTACTGGTTGTGCTCTTCATGCAACGAGAAGCGATCACGTAGACAGCTCCAGTCACCTGGGAAATAGAAGGTAGACTCTCCATGGTGATATAACCTGATATGGATGGTCCGCTGTACGGCTTTTACATACATACATATAATCACGCCTCTTTCCCGTAGGGGTAGGCAGAGACCACTTTTTTCCACTTACTACGATCCATACATTCTTGTTTCGCTTCGTCCACTTTCATTATGTCCTTCATACATGCTCTTCGGTTTAGGGTACTCTTGACCTGGCCTTTTTCCAAGACGTCCCCGATTTGGTCTCGAAACGTCCGCCTAGGTCTACCCCTTCCAACACTTCCATTCACACTCCCCTTATACACTTTTTTCGTCAATCGTTCTTCATTCATTCTCTCGACATGTCCAAACCATCTCAGCATACCTTTCTCAATTTTTGTCACTACATCTTCTTTCAGACCACAACGTTTCCTTATCTCACTATTTCTTATCCTGTCACTCGGTTTAACTCCTATCATACTTCTTAACGCTCTCATCTCAACTGCATTTATTCTGCTTTCATGTTTTTTCAGCCATACCCAACTTTCACTTCCGTACATGAGTGTCGGAACCAACACCCCCTCATGCACAGACAAACGAGCCTTGTTAGACACGGCTTGTACAGCTTTTACTTATTCTATTTATTTATTTATTTCTATAGGTACACAAACAGATTACAATCCTTGCATGAGTACAGTAACATAATTGGTTAACCTTACTGGCTACCTACCATACCTTACCTTATTCTACGTATTCTATTTATTTTATTTATTCTTCTTTTTTTTCATTATTATTATTCATAGTTCAGATAATAAAGATCCATAAACGGTTAGTGAACAGACTTATAACTACACTCGGTGTCAAAAAAGTTTGCACCTGTTAAAAAGCCTTCTTCTAGCGTCTTTAAACCTTATTTCAAATCAACGTGGAGGGTAATGTTGGGTATCATTTGAAAGGTACCGAAAAGGGGTATACAAAAACAATTCAGTATTCTATTATTTGTTATTAAAAACGCACAAAAAAAAATTTACAAAACAATTAAAATTCTTATTACAAAAAAATATAAAACTTTGCTTAAAACTAATCTAAAACCTAGTGTTGACCCCCCCCCCTCGCCCAGGTCACGGCTTCTATACGCTCCCTTGGATCTTACCAATTTCAGGAGCTCTTCTTGTGGAATACTGGCCCATTCTTCAATAACGGCCTTGTTGAGTTCTTGGAGTTGCGTTTCAAATGGTCCCAGAGGTGCCTATCGGGTTCAATTCTAAACTTCACGCTGGCCACTGCATAACAGAGATCCCAACCTCTTGATGATCTGATGATGACCTCAGGATCTCTGTGATGTACCGGTGAGCAGTTAGTGACCCTTGCCCGCGAGCACCTCGAGCCCGGGAAACGCAAACAAGGTCGGTTTTGCCGTCGGCTGACATGCCGCACCAGAACATACAGAACCGCCCCCGTATTCTACCGTCTTCTGGATGCTGGCTTAGGTGAAACGTTCACTCTGTCTTCTGCCCACTTTTTTGCGTCTATCGTTGCAGAAAAGGCAGACTCTCGTCACGTCTGAGAAGAGAACATCTCTCCATTGGTCAAGGGAACAATTGACGTGATCACTAGCAAACTGCAAGCGGACGCAAACTGCAAGCAGCTCTACGAACCGCAATCTTCTTCTCCCAGTCTTCGTCTAACCATAGACACGCTCACGGTTATTCTGCGAGCTGCCTGGAGCTGGTATTGCAACTCAACAGCATTTGAAAACCAATTTCTCAAAGACGACGACACAATGAATCGGTCGTCTCTCTCCGAGGTGCAGCGACGTCTACCAGAGCCATGCCTCCGGACGTAGCCGTTGGTCTCTAGGAACCCCTGGTAATCTTTTCGAACTGAAAAACGGCTTAGGTTCAGTTGCCGAGTGACATAACACTACCGCATCCCTGATTGCAGTAGTGCAATCACTTGGGCACCTTCATTAGGCAGTGTATCCATCCATCTTCAAGGTCGTTGTTCTTCTGAAAGATTTTCTCGTATGTCCTCTTTAACACAAAAGTAGCGCAACTAGCGTCCCTTTTGAAAAGCAAAATTGCCATTTTTATGAAATGCAATGCAATTTTGCTTAATAATGTGTTTTTTTAAGGTTCTTTAATAGGCTTTAAAAAAATTTAAAACAATATCGGTGAGGTTACATTAAGGCTTGAAAGTTATTTTCGTAGAGGTGCGATTTCTTTGATGCCGAGTATATATTAGTATACATACAATGATTATTCATAGTTATTTTCAAATATTAAATATATATCCCAAATGTAAATCGATTATTACATTAAAATTTTAATATTAATATATTATGAAGAGGGATACCAAAAATAAGATTTGTTGATACTAAAATGAGCTTTTTAAGAATATCTTATTTGAAATGAGTTTTGTTTCAGAAATACTGGAAGCCATCGCATCGAACCGCCAAAAAAGGTACTATTACTTTTAAACAAATAGAAACAGTAGGTTGAGGGTAACCTCAGAGAAATGCTGCTGCCCATCCTCTGGAATGGTCCCTTAATCGGCTTTTACGACACCCACGGGAATTCAATGGTGGTGCAATTCTTTATCTATAATAGAATATTTATATTTTCTGTATTCATCATTTATTCCGCCAGATGTATCGTGGTGCAGAAGCAGTCATCATCTAGGGATGCTGCGGGCAGTGATGACGGTGATGATACTGATGATGACTACAGGAAGCCGCAGCCGAAAGAACCGAAACCTGACAGACTATACTCCGGCGAGCCAATGAAGAGTACAGGTGCTGAGGTAATTAGGGGACTGTTTCAATGCCATAAAAATTGTAGTTTACGTGTTTTTTATAATTAACGGGTAATTTGTTTCCCACACACTTACACCAATTATCTAGCCCCAAGAAAAGCTTCCGAAACTCGAGAAATGGTTAACTAGACAACGGATAAACATACTTATACTTAAATACATACTTATATTATACATAGAAAACACCCAGACCTGAAACAATTTAGAAAAACAGGTATTTCTAAATTGATCCGACCGGGGATCGAACCCGGGACCTCAGAGATGGCGACACCATGAAAACCGGTGTGCAAGCCACTCGACCAAGGAGGTTGTCAAACAACCGTATAAAAAAACCGTATAAAAATTGTAGTTTACGTGTTTTTTATAATTAACGGGTAAGCACAACGCCTTGATCTCACCTGATGTTAAGTGATGATTAAGGCCAACTATGGAAGCGCATTTTCACCCAGGACCCTCAACTACTGAGGCACTGGCTATCTTATCTCTAGCTGCCGGAACACAACAATGCTACAAACATTGATGTTATGGCGACAAATTTAGATAAGATGGTGGTAGCTAGCCAGGCGGACTACCCCTACTAGCCCTACCACCAACCTAACTGAGTGTCGAATCGAACCCGGGACCTCAGGGTCTAAACCGGTAGTGTTAACCACTATATAGACTTAGACTCTGAGCTACACTTAAATAAGATGGTGGTAGCTTTCCAGGTACATTAAGAACAAACATGAGTACAGTCAACACATAAGTTTAGACCCTGAGGTCCCGGGAAGCAAAGGTAACTGATGGACTTCTTGGCGGGAAAGTGAAGCGTCATGTCTGCGGTTTTGTCTTATTTTCCAAAATTTGTGTTATGTCGAATATTAATGTGAAATAATGGTGGATTATTAACCGTTAAGTGTTCATGAGTATGCATAAGTGTTGGCAAATGAAACAAAACAGTGCAACGTCACTTTTCAAATTCTCTCGAGAAGCTCGCGTGAGGACTTAGTAAAGCCCCACTCAGTAAAGATTTACTGAGATACTCGAGGGGTTGGGGGGTATATCATTTCTCACTTCCCATTTCTAATATCATACATCATCATTTAAGGAAATATTGTTTATTTATGTATTACTTGTACGAAAAATTACTTTGACACTGGCTAAATATGCAAATCGCACAAAGCCATCAACTAAAAGAAAAAAAAAAAGGTAACTGATGATTGGTCAAGTTTTAAAACATGAAATCAGAATGAATATCTAAACTCTTTAAACGCATATCGAAAAACCTTCGAGTGTCTACTAGTACCTGCAGACTTTGACTGTAGTTATATAGAAAATACTGGCTTAAACTAAAATGTTTATATAATTTTTAACGCAAATTTTGTTGCGAACAAATTACAAAAAAACAAATGTTTAAAAAATTTCCACGAGCAGGATTTGAACCCGCACCCATCTGACATACCGGGTCAGGTGCTCTTCCAATTGAGCTATCGTGGTTCTAACCAGCCAGCCGAAATTAAAATACTATGATGAAAAATGAAAAAATATTATGATCAGATGTTAATGACGGTAGTTGTTGACATTGAATGGGCGCCTTAGGCTTTCAAAGTAAAAAAGTAAATAGTGTTGAATAATTTCGGCGGGCTGGTTAGAACCACGATAGCTCAATTGGGAGAGCACCTGACCCGGTATGTCAGAAGGGTGCGGGTTCAAATCCTGCTCGTGGAAATTTTTTCAACATTTGTGTTTTTTTAATTTTGAAATCTAGTAATCATTATCTACTTTTGCTGTTGACTGTACAATACAACTGCGGTAGGTATCAAACCGGGGACCTTTGGGCCTGAGTTTAGTACTCTAATCACGAAGGAACAGAGGCAGTTACCCATTTTTTATATAATATAAACATTGGACGATTGGACGGCCACGCGATTTTGAGAGCTTATTCTGAAGTTAACTTTAAATATTTTAAACCTATTTAGTGAAATAGAGCGTTATGTCCAGATGAAAGAATATCGAACACATAACGTTAAAGTATTTAGGGCGGGGGTGAGAATAGGGTGACCATTAATGATAGAAATAGTAAGAGCTATTTATTTAATATTAGTTCCATAATTAGGAAATTGACGTTTTGTATGAAGATTTTTTATAAAATTTTATTTTTCATACTAATGTCTTTTTTTTATTTTCTTAGCATCTATTTATGTTAACACTATAAAAATTGTAGAGTAGTGTGTTTGTTTCACTAGCTAAATATAGCATACTTAAAAAAGAAAAAAAAAATCAAGTCCGTTCAAAGCTACAATGAAACAAAAAGACAATTCCGCGAACTTAAAAAGTAGTCAATTTAAAAAAAATATTGGACGATAAAGACACAAAATTAATAATCATTGTTATTACTGAAGCCTAAGTAACATAGTCCTAATTAAAGGTGTATAATAATATTAACAACCGGTATTGACTTTTAGAACTTGTAGACCTTTTAATAAGTGAGAAAAAAACGTCAATTTCATAGGTAAGGACCTAATACTAGCTGCACTTTATTAGCGACTTTGACCGCGAGAATTTGAGATTATTGAAAGAAACTCTTTTCAAAATAAAAAAAATTGCCTATGTAAAGAATGAAGAATCAGTAAAAGAATTATTGGAATTGGACTAGGGTGCCTAGTATGGGTTTCATTTGATATTCGATCACGTTAACGAAAACGAAAATTAGTATGACATTGAAGCAGCTCCTCCTGACATACAAATTTTCGTTTATGTAAACGCAATCGAATGAATACGGATAGTAGTAAACAAAACTCACACTAGGCACCCAGTAGTTTACAAACAAACAAACAAACACACAAAGGCTTCTTCATTAATAGTATAGACTTTTAATAGTAGAGGAAGGGATTCGGAATATACAGCCTATAGTTTTTTTTTATCAATCTATTCCATTTTTGATAAGGCTGCTATTTTTGTTTTTATACTATTATATTTTTTATTTTTTTTATTTAAGTGTTTTTTTTTAAATTGTTCATGACCATGGATACTAGTCCTTCAGTCGAAAACTTAATGTATACGTTTCTCAAATTAAACTCTACATAGGGTGATGATGAATGATAATAGAAATGAGAAGTGAGAAATTATATACCCCTCAACCCCTCGAGTATCTCAATAAAGATGTGGGGCTTTACTAAGTCCTCGGGCGTACTTCTTGAGAGAATTTGAAAAGTGACGTTGCACTGTTTTGTTTCATTTGCCAACACTCATGCACACTCACGAACACTTAACGGTTAATAATCCACCATTATTTCACATTAATATTCGACATAACACTAATTTTAGAAAATAAAACAAAACCGCAGACATGACTTTTCACTTTCCCGCCAAGAAGTCTATTTCTGAGTGTTATTTTTGTGTTGCCATCGCAGCATCACCTAAACCAGTTCCGACGGAAGATCAGCGCTAACCTCAAGCCTAGCATTTTGCTGAGTCGGAACCGTTTTGGGACGCTCCTATGCTTTTTTTTATTTTTATCTGTACGTTTGAACTGTTTTGTCCCAAATAAATTTATTTTCATTTCATTTCATTTACTAGTCTAGTATAGACTAGGTCAACCAGTCGAGATTCATAAAAGAAACTGTTTAATGTTTTGGTTGAAGGAGTTTGTACAATCACGAGCATTAACATGCAAACAATGTAAGTCTTAAAGCAATGGAATAAGAGTCAAATGATCGTGACTATACTAATTAATGTCCACGAAAAATTAAAAAGAAAACAGACTAATAGGTTTTTGTCATTGACAGTAATAAATCATCTGCATATTGTATAAGAAGATATTTTTTGTAACACATTACAATAATGTAGGTACGTAAATTTTATCTGTCTGCACCCTTGCTTTATAATATAAGATGTTTAACTATGCCAAACCTCACACTTAATGTAATGTTCGTAACGTAATGTTCTTAAAAAGGGGTATAAAGAATTTTTTCATGAATTTAAACAGATTATTTACTATGTCCTCAAAAAAAAATCCGACATGGTCACACCCGCCCTAAATGGCAAGACAATTAAAAATGAACGGGTGGCCGGCATAAAAAGGGTTAAAACAACTTTCCACTCCAACTAATTAGGGATCATACGGCCGAACGGCAGGGGTGCGCGGCAGCCTGCACGAAAAAAGGTTGAGAACTGGTAGCCGAAGGTTGACCATCCAGGCGCTAATCGCTCTAAATTCGAGTATGCCTATTTGAAATCTTTCGCTTTTTCTTTGAAGTTTTTTTTGACAGTGCCAGTATCTCTGAAGGAAAGTGTCTATATTTATCTCTGAAGGAGCTCGAGGGCGCAGTGATTAACGCGCCCACTCTGCGATTGCTAAGGTTAAGCAACTTACGCAAAGGCCGGTCGTCAGATGGGGAAACATTTTTTGCAAAAACGTATCATCTATCGCTCCTCCGTGCTTCGGAAGCCACGTAAAGCCGTTGGTACCGGCTGCATTAGCAGTCGTTAACAATCACCGCACCGCACTGGGCCCGCGTGGTGGTTAATGGCCTGTTCTCCATATCCATCCACAGGGAAGGCTCGTGCCCCAGCAATGGAGACATAAAATGAGCTGATGATGACGAGTGAACCACCTGACCCGACCCGGTATGTCAAGAGGGTGCGGGTTCGAATCCCGCTCTTAAATTTGTTTATCAAAAATTTGACAAAAAAATTAAACTGTTTCAGCACACAGCGTTCGAATGGATCAAAATGAAACCAAATCGGAAGCTGAATAGGCCATCTCTCAGAAACAGACTCATCAGGAACCATCTTTATTATTAAATCGGGCGAATTATATGTAAATTTCTTTGTATGTATAATTGGAAATATAAATAGAAATAGAAAAAATATTTATATGGTACAATCACACATACCTACATATTATTAAGGGTGCGCCGTCCGTAAGTGACAAGTGTCATATGTTGTTGTGTTATGAATTTATGGTTCTGACAAATTGTAAACACGTTCCCTATGATACTAAATATATATTTTGTTCATTTAATACGATAGTATTTTCAATTATATCTACTTAACCGTAACTGCATTTTTGGCATTTTTTGGTCGGCGCACCCTTAAGTAATCTTTAATTTTTTTTTGTTTTGTGAAGTGCACACTTCTTCTGCTTTTTATTTATTTATTTAAATAGGACAACCAACAAGGCATACATTAAAACAAGAAAGAAGCTATATGTTTGTCTAAAAAACTAAATGCTATCTCAATTATAGGTCGCCACAACATGCACTGGCCGTATAAATAAATAATTATAATAAATAATAAATGTTTCCCACACTCACACCAATTATCTAGCCCCAACAAAAGCTTCCTTAAAGAAACTCGAGAAATGGTTAACTAGACAACGGATAAACATACTTAATATACTTAAATACATACGTATTATACATAGGAAATACCCAGACCTGAAACAATTTAGAAAAACAGGTATTACTAAATTGATCCGACCGGGGATCGAACCCGGGACCTCAGAGATGGCGACACCATGAAAACCGGTGTGCAAGCCACTCGACCAAGGAGGTCGTCAAACATCGTCGGTCGTATCTATATTACACGATTGTAATTTGGTTGAAAAGATGAAGAAAAAGAAATAAGCCTCCTGAGTTTCTTGCCAACTCTTCTCTGTCGAAGGGTCTCCCAAAAATTTTAGATCGCGTTAAGAGCGTTCACGCCGCTCACTAGCGCCGCCAGTGCAAAAAAAACATATCTAGTAATTAGAGATAGTATAGTAGTAGTATAGTATAGTGGCGTTATAGTTAAAAGTGGCCGTAACGTCGTATTTAACTAAACCATAACATGTGAGGTGTTCATTAGGTGACGTAAAAATTCTAAATTACTTCATTCAAATAGTTTGCTGAGCATAATTTGATTTTCTATCTCTAATTACTAGATATGTTTTTTTTTTCATTAGTGGCGCTAGTGTGCTGCGTAAACGCTCTTAAATCGTGATCGAATAGCATTTGAAACTCGCACTTTGCACTCTATAACCCGCTTTAATGATTATTACATTTTTCTCTGGTTCTTCTGACCCCTTCATAGACAATGATGGTAAATTAGAAATAAAAAAACCCCGTATTACAATAACATTCCATTTTAATTATTTATAAATTCTGACATAATGTTACAATCACAACTCTATATAAATATAAAACTTACACGCACATAAAACGATAAAGAATTTAATTCAACAAAACTTTTACATTTTATGTAGTTTCGAATGATTTAATTTCGTTGAAAATCATTAATTTAGGTACATTCAATTTAGCAAGACAAAAATCATTGTTCCGCCATACAATATTGTAATACTTTTTACACAGTTGTTTTGAACATCAATTAAATAAAATTACTAAAATATAATTAATTAACAATAAAATAAAATGTGGAAATATAATAATATATATAAACTAACAGTGCAAAAACATTATGTGACACTTCACACACATAATACATTTATTTACCAATACAAAAATTACATATTTATCATTTCGCATTCGCCATCTTAGCCCTTGGCACTACAATTTCATTTAATCGTATAAATTTTCAAATACAAATATAAACAAATGCTACAGTATAATTGTCTAGCTTTTATAACTAACAAATTATATTATTATAAATGCACTATAATTAAAACAATAACGGATAAATATAGAAAGGAATGACTAGAAACTGTCACAATGCAAACACATTAAGAACGAAATAAATATTAAAATTAATACATTTTTCTGCCGCAAAGCAGTAAAAAGCAGTATCCTGGGGCCCAATCATGAGCAATCACAGTATTACTGCAATGTTATTGCAGTTACTGTTGTGAAAACGAGACGAGTGTAGTATATAATATATTAGTGATGTGCCAGATATCCGAGAGAGAAAAAGATATATATCCGTATCCGTATCCGTTACTCATTGGCGGATCTTGAACGGATCTTTTAATAATAATTATTATTATTATTAGCCCTCACTGTCCCACTGCTGGACTAAGGTCTCCATCCATTTCTTTCACCTTTTGCGGCCCTAAGCTAATCGAGTCCAATTTTGGTTAAATATATCCAGTTTGTCAATATATCAGGATCTTATACATTAGCAAATTACATTATGTATTTGACATTCTAAATAGAGGTATTATTAAAATACTATTTATGAAATACAACATCAATTTTAATTATTGGTTTGGTTTCTTTTAATCAATATATTTACCTATATAATTATGCTCTTAGGTTGTCCCATTTCACACTAAAATATAAACAAAAACACGCGCAGTGCAAGGTGAAACAAGTCTGTCATTCAACTGTCATTTCAAAGGCTCGCGCACCTGCACAGAAAAGTAAACAAGTTGAAATCCATATCCGTATCCGCGGATCTAGTCGCGAATAATCCATATCCGATTATATACATTTTACGGCACAACTCTATTTAGACGCCGCTACATGCGTACCGTTTTCACAACCGTAGCAACACTACTACTCGTATAATACTACTTTCAGGGTCATCTAGTTCTGAATTCTGCAATACACTCTGCATTGCTGTTTGAAAGGACTTATAAATTAGACATTAATAACTTAGGCCCAGGGGTAGGCAATGCGCGCATAACACTCACGATGTTACAAGCATACAATAGGCTTGCCAGCCGGCAGGCCGTATACTGTCTTAGTTAAAAGCCGTCAATATAAAAATAATATTTGACGTTTCAGTCTGAACACACTTTCTACTTAGAAATTCATCGATTCTCGCCTCCAAGTTATTTACAAGTAAGTGCTAAGTGCGAAAATTCATCATTTGATTTGAATGAAATTTGCACTAGGCACTCTGAGCATTCACACAGTGAGGCAGATTATACAGAAGTCTGAGGAATATAATCAGCCCCTGTGTCTGGCTTTTGTGGACTATGAGAAGGCCTTTGACTCTGTCGAAACCTGGGCTGTTCTGGAATCCTTACAGCGATGCCAAGTGGACTGTCGTTATATCGAGGTGTTGAGATGTCTTTACGAATCCGCCACCATGAGTGTCCAAGTACAGGGCCAGCAGTCCAAACACATCCAATTGCGCAGAGGAGTGAGACAGGGGGATGTCATATCCCCGAAACTGTTCACAAGCGCGTTGGAAGATATGTTTAAGACGCTGGACTGGAAAGGAAAGGGCATTAACATAAACGGTGACTACATCTCACACCTGCGATTCGCTGATGACATAGTCCTAATGGCGGAGTCGCTAGAGGAGCTGAACCAGATGCTGGACGGCCTAGCTTCAGCCTCGCGACGCATCGGTCTTGGCATGAATTTGGATAAAACCAAAGTCATGATCAATGGCCACATTGATCCGATAACGGTCGTCGTACATGGTCACCTTCTTGAAATCGTTTCCGAATACACTTACCTCGGGCAGATTTTGCAATTAGGTAGGAACAATTTTGAGAAGGAGGCCAAGAGGAGGATCCAGCTGGGCTGGGCAGCGTTTGGGAAACTACGTCGAGTCTTCTCGTCATCCATACCGCAATGCTTAAAAACGAAAGTTTTTAATCAGTGCGTCCTACCCGTCATGACCTACGGAGCTGAGACGTGGACACTCACGGTAGGGCTGGTCCACCAGTTTAAAGTCGCTCAGCGAGCTATGGAAAGAGCTATGCTCGGAGTTTCTCTGAAGGATAGGATTCGTAACGAATACATTCGACAGAGAACCAAAGTCATCGACATAGCTCTAAGAATTAGCAAGTTGAAGTGGCAGTGGGCCGGCCATATCTGGCGAAGAACCGACAACCGCTGGGGTAAACGTGTTCTTGAGTGGAGACCACGACTCGGTAAACGTAGTGTAAGGCGCCCTCCGGCCAGGTGGGATGATGACCTGCGAAAGACTGCAGGCAAATGCTGGATGCGTCAAGCCGAGGACAGGGCGCTATGGCGCTCATTAGGGGAGGCCTATGTCCAGCAGTGGACTGATATGGGCCGATGATGATGACTCTGAGCATTAATACAAATGGCTAATACAACAATTAATTTAAAAAATTTACCTAAGTATACTTTTTATAGCCCCCTCTGTTTTGAAAGTCAGTTCAAAAACTTGTTTGTAATTTTCTATACATATAATACGGAAATGTCTTAAGGAAGATGATCCTAATTAATATTTTACATTCATTTACATTGTTAAAATTTGCCGATTTATTGCATGTTACCCCTGCAAGGAGCTAATACGTCAGGATAAAAATAATATTGTGTCCATTATGTGAGATCGACTTCTCGGTGGGAAAGTGTAGTGGCGTCAGTTTTCAACAGGAACTAGTGATCAACACTTTTAATGTGTAACATCTTTCCTTTCGCTTTCTTGCAATTTGTGGGAGTGATTTCGTGAAATGGGACGGAAGTGTGTAGCAGCAAGTCAGGTAAGCGCGCAAGCGCACACCATTTCAAGATTCGCTCACTTCTTTTGACGTGGAGCTATAAATTTAAGGAGACTTTCATGGAGGTACTAAAGTAGATATGTGATATATAATTTATAACTCTATTTTAATTTTTTATTTTATTAATTACTGCTGGTACCCGTTTAACTTTTGAAAACGTCTTACTTGACCGCCACAGGTCAGGCAGTGCTTAGTGTAGGGTCATAGAAAATCTCAGCCTCCTTGAAAATTATGCTTATATTTAGGTAACACTATTTTCCACTGTATTTTTAAGTTTGTAAGTAGGTAAGCATTTATCTAATAAATTTATTTGTATTTGAATTTGATTTAACGAATGAGCGCGCGGTGGTAGAGTTGGCCGTCGGATGGTACCAACCAATCGGGGGAGCGCGTGTCATTTGATTTGACGATGAGGGCGCGGTATTGCATTACTCTTAGTGTCAATAAAATAAAATACACAAATGAGTCCGCCCGTGACCACGGCCGTTGTAACTCGGTCGAAACGTCGGGTATAAAGAAGGTATGATACCTTTTTACTAATTAGTTTGCGTTAATCCCCGTTTAAATTTGTTTAAATAAAATACAATTTTCATTAAAAATAATTATTCTTTGTTATGAAAAATCATTTCAAATACTACCTGACCCATTTCATTCAGAGTATAATGTTAAAATTGATTATTACTAAGGTGAGATGTCAAATGTTACACATCATATGCGACAAATGTAAGGCTCGCTCATTTTTTTTTTATTAAAAATAGGGATGAGCAACTGATTTTTTACTTTAGCAACAATTAAGGTATGTCATCCAGTATATTTAAAAGATATATGTCATTTTTGGAGATGAAACTGGATAGTGTTGCACACTAGGCTACTGTATCGATCACTATGCCACTACTCTAAAAAGATGTGTTATGTCGAATATTAATGTAAAATAATGGTGGATTTCAACCGTTAAATGCTATCGCACACTGGACGACTTGTCGCTGCGTCTGGTCGCCGCGTCTAGTCGCGACGTGCACGCGCACATACGACGACAGTCGTGCGACAGTTGTGAGCGTCAAAACTGGACAGGGTTGTACTCTAGGCTACTGTATCGATCACTGTGTCACTACCCTAAAAAGATGTGTTATGTCGAATATTAGTGTAAAATAATGGTGGATTTTCAACCGTAAAATGCCATCGCACATTGGACGACTTTTGGCTGCATCTAGTCGCGACGTGCATGCGCAGACACGACGACAGCCGTGCGACAGTTGTGAGCGTCAGTTTCGCGACTCCCCCAGCTTGTCGTCGCGACTCTGCGACTGACGCTTAGTGTGCGGGGCTTTGAACAAAATATATGAAAATTGTCGGTCGCAGCCTGTCGTCGCGTCTAGACGCCAAGCTGTCGCAGTCGCGTGTCGCCTAGTGTACGATGGCATTAAGTGTTCGTGAGCGTGCATGAGTGTTGGCTTATGAAACAAAACAGTGCAACGTCACTTTATAAATTCTCGCAAGAAGTTCGCGTGAAGTTTCAGTAAAGTCTCAAATCTTTACTGATTTAGTCCAGGCTGATACTCAAGGGGTTTATACCGGTTGTTCAACGATTCTAGGTACAGCCCCCTGATACTCATAACAAAAACCGTAACTATAACGTAGCGAAATCGTATCGTAGCGTTGTTGAAACCTTTTGCATACTAACATCCGATTTTAAAGTCGTTCGAATGACTTTAAAATCGGCTCGATTGACGGACGTAAATACAAACATAATTCTAACGACTTAGTCACTACGATATCGTTATGGTTTTCATTACAAGAATCTGGGCAATATTAAGTATTAAAGTTCTCAACTATTGTAACTGAAAAAACTTCGTCATTCATATACTGTCTAATTACTTTAAAAGAAAAATATAATTAACACATATTACAGCTAAATAGTATAATATTATAAATATCATACATATGATCATTGTAATTTACGAATATTTCGTAGTAAACATCACATTTGAATCAATATTAAGGCCTTAATAGCATTAGGACCATTTTAAAAGACGTCTCCTTAAAATATTTCACTAGTTTACACAATCTTTCCCTTATACAATAATTATAAATGTATTTACATCTATTCGAACACAATTTCATTTGTTTATAGTCTTACAGAACTATTTAAAAGACAATTAATAATAAATGTAATAACATTCTAACTAACGAACTATTTGGTGATACCAAAGAATCTGTGTATGTCCGTTCTTTATTATCTATGCCATAGACAATAAAGAAAAAACATAAACTTGTCTATTCCGAATCAACGTACGAAAAAAGTACAAATAGCTTTTAAGTGGGCTCTATTTTTTATGGTTGGTGCAAACGTGGCAGTAGTTTTAATTATATATGAAATGCTCCCAGTTAATGATTGTGTGTACAAAATAAATACCGACAAAGTTTATTAAAATAACCTTTTTACATGGCGAGGGAATCTGCCACAGACAGAAGATAATTTTGCACAAATCTAACTTGCTCAGATTTATTAGAAGATGTTTTAATGTCAGATTATTGTACAAACATCATTGATCGCATATTTAAGTAAAACAAACTCTCTTAATGATAAATTAATAAATAAGAGTACAAGTACGGTAGAACTACTTTGGAATTGAATTTAGAACCTCCAACCACCGAAGCTAACTGTATGCTGTAGTTAATATTATATAAGATGAAATTAACAAAAGCTGCGGCATTTTAAGGTATATACGATATATTATTAGTGATGTGCCGAATATCCGTATTTAATTCTTACATCTTCCGTGATTAATTCTTTACAAATTAAATGTCTGTAATGTAGTGGAATGTAGTAAGGAGCTCGATGGCGCAGTGGTCAACGCGCCCGGTCAGCGAGTGCTGATGTTAAGCAACTTTCGCAAAGGCCGGTCATCGGATGGGTGACCAAAAATTTATCATCTTTAGCTCCTCCGTGCTTCGGAAGGCACGTTAAGCCGTTGGTCCCGGCTGCATTAGCAGTTGTTAACAACCACCAACCACCGCACTGGGCCCGCGTGGTGGTTTATGGCCCGTTCTCCCTATCCATCCATAGGGAAGGCTGGTGCCCCAGCAGTGGGGACATAAATGAGCTGATGATGAATATCCGTATCCGTGTCTGTATCCGAGTATATCCAAGAGAGAACAAAGATCTGTATCCGTATATGTTACTTTTTTGCGGATCTGGAACGGATCTTTTTCATTAGTAAATTTCATCATGTAATATGAACTTCTAAATATATTATGTAGAAATGAAATTAACTTCAATTTAAACTAATATTTGAATTCCTTATAACACATATTTGTCTGTGCAGGCCCATCTCACAGCTACAACAAAACAGACGCGCAGTGCTAGTCGAAACATGTCGTTTTAGTAACGCAAAGTCAACAGCTGTAATTTTAAAGTAACGCGCATCGGAACAGTGTAATTTAAAAAGTCGAGGTCCAAATCCGTATCCTCAGATCGAGTCACTATTGATCCGTATCCGTATTCGTATCTGCGGATATTAATTAACAACAATCCCGCACATCTCTAATACCAATAGCGGGAACAAAACCTATCAAGAATAGAAAGTCTCGTTATTCATTTCTCACATTGTACCGATAGATTCACACACAAATCCTAGGTTACTTCGAGTACAAAAACAGTTCATACAACCTTATTATATTCTATTCCGAAATGAGCGCGAGTTTGATTGACTATTCGATCGACTTAATAAAAAACAAAAGGTTGAAAGGAGAAACTGTAACTCCGTTAGACTGCTAACGTGAAATAATGCCTAACGCAAGCGTATTAGCTTTCCTTAGGGGTTCTCAGACTGTTATCAATTGTGTTTTTAAAGCAAAAAGAATTAGCCTAAGTACTGCAAGCTATCATTGAAAGTAGGCCGTCGTAGCGTCGGTACAATTGATGTGTATTGGCTTAATCACGACGCTTGCCGAATGCGGGTTGGTGAACACAAATCCTGGAACAACTTTGCCCGACCCGGGAAATGGACCTAGGATATCCGCCGCCAGAGCATTTTTTTTAAAGAAATTACTTGGTTTTTTTACGTGATCGAAAAGTAAATGAAACTCGCTGTCAACTCGATACTCGACAATCATCGATCAATGCTACGCAACTATCTGTACATGCTTTTTGTGTTCTCTTGGCTCCTTCAGCACATATGACGTGGTACGCCTTAGGGATCCCACGGAATCTGTAGATAAACAATAAATCTATCTTTACTAACCAAATATAATAAATAAGCTAACAAATATTAAGCTTAAGTAAGTGGTAAAACAACGGCAAACGTGCGACTAGTCACCTAATGAGTATTGATCATCGCTGCCCTTGAATATCTGCAGCATCTGGTGAGCTGCCCATGTATAGTCAACTTTGAGAGGCTTATTTACACGCTTCCTGAAAAACCTCATGTCTTCCCTCAGAAGAATTACCTCTGAAGGGAGCTTTCAAAGGAACGAAAGCAAATGTAAACGTAGAAGGATCTAAAGAAATGGTGGCCAGTAAAACATTGCTGGCACAGGTGAAGGTACTAGGTGTCAGCAGTTGGTGTGGACGCCAGCACTCTCCCCACTCCCTTTCCACCAAAGCCGTGGGTACAAAGTCAGACGCAAATACTAGGCTCTTATAAGCCACCAGCAGTCTACTCACTGCTTTGTTAAGATGGAAGTACTAGGCTCTCATAAGCTAGCAGCAGGTTAAAAAACTTACTGTACCGAGTTAGAGTGGAGTCAGTAACGCGCGGGCACTGATGAAGGTACCAGGCGATCATAACCAACCAGCAGGTCGCCACTCATTGTAAGACAGCACGGGTAGTACAGTCAACAGCAAAGGTAACTGATGATTGGTCAAGTTTCAAAATATGAATTCAGTATAAAAATCATTTTTTTTTAAACGCATATCGAAAAACCTTCGAGTGCCTACTAGTACCTGCAGACTTTGACTGTAGATATATAAAAAATACCGACTTACACTAGCGAACGTTTACTAGATTTCAAAATTAAGATTTTGAAATCTAGTAAACATCATCTACTTTTGCTGTTGACTGTACTAAGAAGGTTTTAGCAGTGTTTGGTGTAGATGCCAGCGCCATCCCCACTCCCTTTCCGTCGCAGCCATGGGTACAAAGCCAGATGAAGGTACCAGGCGCTCATGAGCTACTAGCAGGTAAGTACAACTCACTGCGGCAAAGACGCCAGGCTCCACCGCAGCCGCAGGCACAGGTACAGGTATTAAGCTCTCTTATGCTACCAGCAGGTTAACGCAACTTACCGTAGTGGGCAGCAGCCATAACGAGTGGTACTTTGTGATCGACGAAACGACGGGAAAAGATGGAGAAACCAGTCTTTTATAAGCTACGGCAGGTAGTTCCTTGGAAAGTGAAGTACCAGGCTATCATAAGCCACCAGCGAGGCGGGCGCGGAGGCCGGGCCCCGCCGCGCGCCCCGCTACGATGACCAGTGGAGCTCCTTCAGCTCCACCGTGTTGTTGGTGCCTTTTGAACCGCTGGCACAGATGGAAGTAAGCTCTCATAATCTAATATGTCACTACTCACTTTAGTGCTGGCTGCGGCCGAAGTAGTTGTGCCTAGTGAATGGCAATCATACATTAAAGTACCAGACTGTCATAAGCTACTGGTAGGCTAAACACAACTCACTTTATTGCGGGCAGCTACCAAAGGAGGGACGCCTTGCGAACCGCGGATACAAGACTTTTAAGTTAATAAATGTAATAATGCAAGTTACACGGAATAGATGGTGCTTTAAAAAGTGTAATGGCAAGCGCTCATAAGCTACCAGTAGGTTACATACAACTCACCACGGTAAAGGCGACTTGCTCCGCCGCAGCCGCAGGTACCGATACAGGTACCAGGCTCCCATAAGCTACCAGCAGGTTAACGCCACTCACCGTGGTGTAGTCAAGTGACCAAAAGAGTAGTGTTTTGTGATCGACGGGTAAATATGATGGAAACAAGGCTTTTTATAAGATACGGCAGGTAGTTCCTTGTAAAGTGAAGTACCAGGCTGTCATAAGCCACCAGCAGGTACTTACTGTAGTGCGGGCAGCGGCCGAAGGAGTGGTGGCGGCAGCGCGCGGGCGAGGCGGGCGCGGAGGCCGGGCCTCGCCGCGCGCCCCGCTACGATGACCAGCGGAGCTCCTTCAGCTCCACCGTGTTGTTGGGGATGTCTTGCACCTGATGGGTGACCGGTGACATGATAATTATAAACAATAGCCTAAGGCTGCGTTTCCACTACAGCTGTGCGATTTAGCTAATTAATTGGTGTGCTATAAAAAATTACACACCGCTAAGCTACGTCGCACAAGTCTGTTGGAAAGTAAAACTGGTCATAATCTTTAAGTATTTTGTAAAAGGTTTTCTGGCAGAAAAATATGTACTACATAAGCGCAATTGATTGTACCGTTAAATAACAAAAATATTTTGAGTTCGATAAACAAAAACTAATTTTATTGAACAATATAATTTAAAAAATTATTTTAATTTTATTTTATAAAGTAAAAATAATAATACACATTTACGCCTACATTTAATTACTAGCGCCACATCATCACCATTATAGCCTACAAAAACTACTGAAATTCTACAAAAATCCGTGTTCTGGCAACACAAATGGTAAATAGTATTTTTTTGCGAAATTCTCTGTAATAATAGTACCTCTTCTAACACTCCGAAGTCTTGGTCGATTCGCGTATCTATCATGCAAAAGTGATCTGGGTTCCAAGTAGTCTGGTTAAATAAAAGAAAACAATAATAAACAATAATAAACCAAATGAAACTGCTAATTATAAAAAAATAATGGCACCAGCCACTGTTCTAAAGATTCTAAATCAATGAGCTTCTTTTAATGAAACGTCAAAAAAACTGAACAATTCATAATATTTGTTTTATTTCAATATTTTTATAGTACACATACACAGTATTACAGTACACACTCTATCTTATATTTTCCTTAAGCATAGATTCATTAACCTTAATCTCATTGTTTTTTTTAATAATCGGTTCTTCGAAGTTTGTCTGGGATTTTAAAATGTTACGCTCTTAACAGCACTGTTTTCACTAACCTCATATCTAGAAGGCGCTGGAGGCACGTGTGTGGCGGGCGAACATCTAGAACAGCCCGGCCGGAGTACCGTGCGGGTGGAAGAACCACCACGCATGGCGGTGCGGAGCTCCTGGGAGGATGGTACAGAATTAGAAACAACCAGTGGGTACCCTAGTAGTAAGTCAGAATTGTAGTAGAGTTGCAGGTCGATTTTTTGGAGTTACCCAGCTATCCAGCTTGGTACGTAATTTGCAATTTGAAACAGTAGTACCCCTAGTAGTGGGATGAGTTAATGGTAGAGGCTACAGTCAATTTTACGAAGTTACCTTGACAGTGGACGCAGTAACATCACTAATATTTTGTTGGTAAACCTCCTTATAACAACTGGAAGCTACCCTCTCCCCCTCATACCATACCTTTCCAAAATATCCGCTACTTATTAATGCATTTCTTAGAAAGGTACCTCGATCCATCTAACTCTCGTCTTGGAACCCTGCTTATGCACATGGCTTAGTGGTCTAAAATCCTATCCTAAATGAATGAAGATATGAAACAAGAGGTTTCTTCTTAATATTTATGGCACTAAGTCTAGTCGTAAAATTATTCTCCACCCCTCCCGAAATACTGACTCTCAAAAGGTGCCAAGGGTCAATACACAAAGGGCATTGCTTATAGCTCTTCTACTTGAACCGCAAAATCGATGACTCTGGTGATACCTACTCACAGAGTAAAACTTGCATCTATATATTTTTCTTTATAGTTGTCACGGCACACTCCATCTGATGTCAAGTTGAAATGGAGTCCAGATGCGAACACAACTGGTACAGCGCTAAAACAACGCATCATCAGTCGCTATCACACTGACGATGACGGCCCACAAGGTGCATCTAAACGCCTCGTTTGAATGATCCCATGTCATAGGAAAGAGGGAAAACTCACCTGCCCCATCTCGCTGCACAGCGACTGTCGCCCTTGCGACGCATTCTTCCTGGTGTTCCAGCAGAACTCCAGGATAGCTACCATAATGGCTAGCGCGAGTCCGCACAGCAGCGTCACGAACACGCCGCCTGAGGAATCCACGAGAACGTCTAGATACATAATCCATATTTGATGCAATTAGGTGTTGTCTAGCTCTACTATATGTGGGGAGATGGAATGATGCGCGGGGCACCATGTAGACAGAAATACGTCTATAATTATACATAGTTCACGTTTAATGCAAATATAAATTGTCTAGCTTTACTAAATGTGGGAAGTTGGAATTATGCTCTAAGTACCATGTAGATCGATAAACGTCTAGATACATAATTCATATTTGATGCAATTAGGAATTATTGTCCAGCTGTAATACATGTTAGGAGCTGGAATAACGAGTGGTGCGTCATATAGGCCGAAATACGGCTAAATGATTGCATAACCAATGTTTAATGTAAAATAGAAATTGTCTAACTAAATGTGGGAAGTTAGAATGATGCTCTAAGTAACATATAAATAAACGTCTAGATGTATAATCTATATCTATATCTATATTTGATGCAATTAGAAATTGTCTAGCTCTACTGAATCGGGCAGCTGAATTAACGCGGAATGTAGGTCGAAAAACCTACGAATACTAATGAAGGCCAGACTTAATTGTAGTGGAAAACCAAAGATGTTTAAGATATTTTAACTCGTCAAGCGTACTTTAAAGTACGTAAAGCCGTTGGTCGCGACTGCATGTCGCAGTGGTTAACAACCACCGCACAATACTGGGTTCGCATGATGCTTTACGTTACGTCCCATTCTCCCTTTGGTATTTTCATCCATAGGGAAGGCTCGTGGCCAAGCAGTGGATACGTAAAATGAGCTGGTATAAACTCACCAATATTCTGTACTCCCAAAGGATTCGCCTTGCTATCCTTCCCATCCCGGTTGCACACGTCGCCCGTGTTCTTCCACCACTTGTCGTACAATATCTGGATCACCCCCTTCTCTTGTAATTCCAAAATGGCGAGGGAAATCTTGTCCCTCCATGGACTGCCCTTCCATGTCGCTATACCATAGCCCTGAATAATAATATTTATAATGAATATACCATGCTTTGTCTAAAGAGTTATACCAAGAAATAAATAACCAATAAATATACCAAGAAATATATAAATGCAATAAATAAATTACTATGACTATGAATTTGGTATTCAGTATTATCTAAAACGTCTCGTAGCCAGGTAGGTGAGCGCTCAAGTCGATAATTAGAGTTCTTGGGTTCAATTCTCGTCGGGCTGCATCGGATTATTGGATGCATATCCTGGGTTTGTGATTACCCGCATTAGCAAGCGTCGTCGTGATAAGCCAATTCCTCTTCGTTCTCCAAGGCGTTGCCAAACTTATTGCATCCATCTTTACAAAAGATCCCGATGGGTCGAAGTGCTAGAAAGGGAAACTCAGCAGGCCCCACTAAGATAAGATTAGATAAGTGTCAATATCCTTGAATTGTAACGATAATTTTGGTTTCAATGGTGGAGACCTTTGCCCAGCAGTAGGACAGCATAAAAGCTATTTAAAAACTATGTACTTTGTAGATCGAAATAGTCCTAAATGTTGTACAGCTTACCTTAGAATCTAAAAGTCCCCCGATCTGCGTCAAGTTGCAATCCCTCTGGACCCTATGGTCCAGCATGGTGGACTCCATCAGGAACGCGTAGTTCCCCCCTAGGACCCTTCGCACCCCCTCTTCGTAGGAAGACACGAGGGCAGGCGGGGAAGCTGTCGACATGTGCTGCCACATCTTCTGGTAGATGTCTATGTTGGAATCCTGGAATCAGAAAGGCTAATTAATATACACGTGACATTGGTTATTTGGCTAGGTCTCGCTCGATAACCAATCACCCTCTTACTATTAACTGAGTATGTGCTTAAAATAGTAATCATTAAATGTTTATATAAATTTTAACGCAAATTTTGTTGCGAACAATAGTAATCACCTAACATATATCTTATATCCACATCGGCTGACACAGCCGAACTCGCTCGTCTCACTGCCGTTTCCGAGAGAGAGTCAGGCCACTGGCTCCAGGCATTGCCATCTGCCAATGTCGGTACCTTGTTGGACGGGCCGTCTCTTACTCTAGCGGTCTGCCTCCGTTTAGGCGCCAGAATAGTCCACCCTCACCGCTGTGTGTGTGGGGAGGCTGTTGACGAGCTTGGCCACCACGGCCTCTCTTGCGCTCGTAGTGCTGGCCGTATGATGCGTCACTCGACGCTAAACAGCATCATCCGCAGTGCTTTTGCCACCATTGGTTTACCGGCTGTCTTAGAACCAGCTGGTATCTCTCGCAGTGATGGCAAGAGACCTGACGGAATGACCATTGGGCCCTGGAAGCTTGGCAGGCCGTTGGTGTGGGATGCAACCTGTGCTGACACCGTGGCTCCCTCGCATGTTCGCGCCACTTCACTTCATGTGGGGGCTGCTGCGGTAAGCGCTGAAAATCGCAAACGGCACAAATACGCAAACCTAGGTCGAAATTATTTATTTGTTCCGTTTGCGGTGGAAACAATGGGTCCATGGGGGCCGGAGGCAAAGCATCTAATTAAAGAGTTAAGTGCTCGCCTTATCGAGGCCTCCGGTGACAAGAAGGCTGGCAGCTACCTCTGCCAGCGTATTAGTTTGGCAATCCAAAGGGGCAATGTTGCCAGCATTCTTGGGACCGTTCCCATGAGCCCACAGTTGGAGGACATCTTTTATTTATAGGTCTTTAGTTTTTAATTTTCTAATTATTTTTCTGTTTTATTTTTTTTTCAAGTTAAACTAAGTAATGTTATAATTGATATGAATTAATGTAAGTAGGTATTGAACAAAATTATATAAAATTAATCACCTAACATAGAACATAGTAATCATTGTTTTGTTTATATCACTCAAAAACATATTTTTTAAATTATGTGAAGAAAAACAAAAACCATTAAAAAAAGTCGCTTTCAATCTGTTTTACAATTTTTTTTATTAATTGCTAAGATATATTCTGTATTTCCTTAGCTATATACTATATAGTATTGCTGAGATTACCTACTACATAATACTGTGTTTTCATAAAGCGTAGAAAAAATCATTTGAATGTTCTTATTGCTTTGAGTTATTTAATTTTAAAGTTTGTATCATCATCATCATCATCATCATCATCATCATCATCATCATCATCATCATCATCATCATCATCAGCCTACACACGTTCATTGCTGGACATACGCCTCTCCATGTGCACGCTACTGAGCACCTTGAAGTTTGTATGGCATACGGAAATAACTTTCTAATTTACTGCCTATCTTTTTGTCTTATAATAGAAGAGGTTTAATACTTAAAAGAAAGCAGTATGTTTTTTTTTTTGTATTCTAGAAAAAAAAAAAGATAGAATGTGAGTTAGGATTGGCATTGACAGATTTCGGCCTCTCTTATTCCATTTTTGAAATTTTTGCAAAATGTATGAAACAATGTTTATTTAATTTAATGTATTTTTTTATGCATAATTTTGGGGTGGTTGGGCGGTTTGATGTATGCTCAAGTGTGCGATGTTGAGCTATATGCGTCTGCCGTCAAGTCCTATCACGAACGTCCTCGTCGCCGCTTGTCCTGTCGACCACCTGTACAGGCAGGCGGCGAACCCACCCAGCGGTGGGTCGTCCGCCCCGGGCAATGCTGTGGTCACCAAGCAAGCATCGCACACTCACTAATCTACCTTGCGGCCTCAGTAGCGAAGAGTGGAGGGCTAACCCGCCAGTGATATCCCGCACGGCGGGCCAATACCCTACCCTTTTTCCCATGATCCCACTCACATAATTCCACTCCTTCCCGCATTCCTTATTTCCTACCCCAGTCCCGGAGGGATGACAACCTCAACTCCATAATTGTCAAACAAAAATAATGGCACATTTTCTAACACAAAGTTACCCCAGGAGGGTACCGGCGGAGCCGGAGAACCCCTCCCTGGGCCTTCGGGCTCAGGCTGCCCCTTGTATCTGGGGGGGGCAAAAGATTTGCCAGTATTTAGTGCCGCTATGCGCGGCGAAACTAAGGTCCCGCAAGGGACGAAAGCGCACCGCGCCCCTACGGGGGCAGGCGCCGGGCACAGGCGCAGGGCGGGACTACTCCGAAGCAAAGTGGAGACGGACACCTTCGGGGACCGAATCTGCCTAGCGGACGAGGCAGAAACCGTGGAGGGAAGGGCGTGGCGTTTGGTGCTCCGGCACGGCATCCACTGCAGTCGGGCTCCATGCCAGGGTCAGATGGGTTTGGGTACCTTAGGGGGCCGAACCCGTCGACCTTTGTGCGAGGGGACCAAGCAGGTGGAAGGTCGTTGCATGGTGGAGGGGCTACAGCACCAGCCCAGCAATCCCCTATGGAGGGCCGTGGAATGGTGGGGCAACGGGAACGGGGTCCTGATGGGATCCATCCCGTCGTCACCGCCGGACCATCGGGGCTGCAGGTACTGGGTCCTGATGGGATCCTGCCTGTTGGTCCTCGGCCTGATGTAGAGAAGGTGAGCGAGGGCAGGGCGTCAGGTCACAGGTCGGGCCACCGCAAGCGTAAGGCGAAGCTGGTTAGGCAGCAAGCCGAAGGTGAGCAGGCTGCGGTGGAACGCTCTAAGCGGCAGAGGGAGGTCAGCAACGAGAGCCAGGCGGCGCTTGATGCTAAACGCGTTAAGACTCACGGGTTTTACGCGGGAGCAGTAAGTGCCTTTAGGATGGCCATCGTTGCTGATGACTACCCGGCAACCATGCTGGGGGAGAGTCACTATGTGGCCATCCAAGGAACCATTTGGGACCTGTTGGAGGCCACACCTGACCCCATCCCAGTACTTAGTATGGGAGGCATTTCGGCGGGAGCCATCCTCTTCACTTGTGAAGGGAGTGGCTCGGCGGAATGGCTTCAAGCACAGGACGGCCTAACCGTCGAAGGCGTATTGCTCAGGGTGGTCGATGCGAAGGACCTTCCAAAGCCTGTAAAGATGGCATGGAAGTCCCGAAACGTCAGCCGCCTTGACACGGGCAGGGTTTTGAGAATGCTGCAGAGATGTCATCCCGGTTTGAAGACCTCGGGCTGGAAGATCGTCGACACTAAGGTCGAGGGTCTGACAGTACGGAGGGTCATACTGATGGATGGTGCCTCTGCAGCATTCATCAAAGCGGAGGGCTATTGCCTTTACACGGGCATCGACAGGAGCGTCTTTAAGCTTCTGGAGGAGAAGCTTACGGGCGAGCCTGTCGAGGCCCAAGGCAATAGTGAAGGAGTGGGCGTGGCGGGAGTGACTGAGGGTGAGTGCTCCCAAAGCGCACTAGTGACAAAGGTGCAGCCAGGACCGGGTGTTCTAGTCGCTGCGGTAGGGGATGTTGGAGAGGAGATGACACCAATGGAATGTGGTGGGATCTCCTCCCCAAGATCTGAAGACATTGTGGGAGAGCTCGCCATAGACGAGCTGCTTCTGGGGGGGTCCTCCCCGTTGGGCGCGCAGGCGACAACGGAGGGGGAACCTAGCTCGGAAGACGGCCAATAGTCGAGGAAATGGCGGGACTAAGGTGTGTACAGATTAATTTGCACCACTGTAAGGCCGCGACTGCCCTTCTGGCACGCGAGCTTAAAATTAACAAGTTCGATATTGCCCTAATTCAGGAACCCTACTTATATGGGGGAATGATAAAGGGCTTAGGTGGAGCTCCTGGTACTCTTTTTCATAACTGTTCCACTAATAACATGAGGACTTGCATTTATGTCAGAAATGGCATACATGCAATGCCTTTAATCAAGTTCTGTTGCAGGGACCTGACAGTTGTCAGGATCCACACAGGGGAGGGGGGGACAAAGCGAACGGTAATCTTATCGTCAGCTTATCTCCCTTACGAGAAGGCAGACCCAGTATCACCACGGATACGGGAACTGGTAACCTACGGCAACCGAGAAAACTTAGATGTCGTCATCGGCTGCGACGCGAACGCGCATCATGTCGTCTGGGGCAGCTCAGACACCAATGAAAGGGGGGAGAAGCTTCTGGAATATCTGGTAAGTTCACCCATGCAATTACTTAACAAAGGTAGCAAGCCTACTTTTTTCAACGCCCGCAGGGCACAGGTGATCGACGTAACCATTGCTAACAATAGAGCGGTAAGGAACATCACAAACTGGCATGTGTCGGATGAGGTCTCCCTTTCCGATCATAACTACATATGCTTTAGGTACAGACTAGGTGAAACCATAGAGACTGTGCGTAGGAAGAACCCCAGGAACACTAACTGGGAGGGCTTCAAAAAGGACCTCAGAATGGAGCTGGATGGTCCCAGCTGTAAATTAAACTCAGCCTTGGACATAGAGTTTGAAGCTGACAGAATTACAGAAGCACTGATGACGGCATGGCAAAATAACTGTCCAGAGACGAAATCAGTGACAAGGAGGGTACCATGGTGGAACCCGGAACTGGCTCGCATTAGAAGAGCTACACGACAGGCGTTCAACGAAGCGAAAGCGAGGAACGACTTCAGCGACTACAAGGAGGCCTTAACACGGTACAGTAGTGCGGTACGTAAGGCAAAGAGATCTGCCTGGAGGAAACATTGTGACCAGATACAATCTGTTCCGGAAGCAATGAGATTATCCAAGGCTATCTCTACAACAAAGGCGATTCCATTAACCACGTTAAGGAAGGAAGATGGAGTACGAACAGAGACAGGGAGTGAGACATTGAAGGCCATGTTTGACACTCATTTCCCTGGATCAGAAGTCATCCAGGACGATCATGATCCAATCAGCTGGAAGGAACAGCAGAGGAGAACTTCCAAATATGACTGGATAACAGCGAAAAGGGTAGTGGATGAATGTAAGGTTAGATGGGCTCTTGGGAGCTTTCAGCCGTTTAAGGCGCCAGGACCTGACAACATTTATCCCATTCTACTACAACAGGGCGCCTCCATCCTGGGACCCCATCTCTGCAGGCTGTATAAAGCATGCATAGCTTTCGGACATATTCCCAGAACATGGAGGCGTGTTAAGGTAATCTTCATACCCAAAACGGGAAAACCAGATTATGAAGAACCCAAAGCCTTTAGACCTATAAGTCTGCAATCCTTTCTCCTGAAGACCCTGGAGAAGATGGTAGACAAATACATCAGAGCGGGACCTCTGAAAAGATTCCCACTCCATGGACTTCAGTGTGCATATCAGGCGGGGAAGTCAACCGAAACTGCTCTTCATCATGTGGTGAGTCGAGCGGAATCTGCGCTGGAAAACAAGGAGATTTGCGTCTGCACTTTCGTAGATATCGAAGGTGCATTTGATCGCACTACCTTTGAATCCATCAAAGTTGCAGCCAAGAACCATGGTGTGCCACAACCGATCTGTAATTGGATTGAATGCATGTTAAAGGGTAGAATTATTAACTCTGAACTGCTAGGTGACAGTCTAATTGCGCGAACTACTAGAGGATGCCCACAAGGAGGGGTTCTCTCGCCTCTTCTGTGGAGCCTTGTGGTTGATTCAATTGTAGTAAGGCTGAATAAAGGACCATTCTATACGGTGGGTTATGCGGATGACCTGGTCATCTCAGTCAGTGGGAAATTTCCCTCTACGGTATCGGGGTTAATGCAACGTGCCCTAGGTCTGCTGGAGGAATGGTGCAATGCCCATCACCTCTCTGTAAACCCGGGGAAAACAACAGCCATCCCCTTTACAAGAATGAGGAACACTACGGGACTGGGTAACCTAACACTCTATGGCACCCGGCTCTCTTGGTCCAAAGAAGTGAAATATCTAGGCTTAACGCTGGATAGGCAACTTACTTGGAAACAGCATGTGGACACAACCGTAGCCAAGGCTTACAGAGTCTTTGGCATGTGTCGGTCTACATATGGCAAGACTTGGGGACTCAACCCCAAAATCATTAGGTGGATCTACATGACGATGGTGAGACCGATCCTCACATATGGCAGCATCGTCTGGTGGCCCAGAACCAGGCTGAAGATCTGTAGGAATGCTCTTAGCAAACTGCAGAGAACAGCTTGTCTAGCAATCACTGGCGCCTTTAGAACCACTCCAACGGCAGCGCTGGAGGTCCTCACAGACCTTCCACCCCTGCACATTGTAATAGAAACAGAGGCAAAAAAAGCGTTACATAGAATAAAGGTGGCCGGACTATGGGACGCATCTAAACCTCTGACCAGACCACAAAATGGGAACCAAGTGACATTCCTGATAGGATCATGGAAATGGGGTGCGATAAAATATCCCCCATATTCGTGTTCGAAAAGAAATTTAAAGTTTATGTTCCAACCAGGGACGAATGGAAACGAGGGCCACCGTCTCCGGAAAAAGACAGCCTAATCTGGTACACCGACGGATCAAAAATGAAGTCGGGCACAGGGGCAGGCGTCTATAATAACGACTTCAAGCATAGTCAAAGCATGGGAAAATTTGCTACTGTTTACCAAGCAGAAACTTTCGCAATTCTCCTATGCGCAAAGCAGAATATAGAGTTAGCTATTAAAAAGCGCAATATATTCATCCTGAGTGACAGCCAAGCCGCGCTCAAGTCACTCATATCGCCCCGAATCGACTCGGGCCTTGTTCTGGAAACCACAAAAGCTCTAAACAAGCTAGGTGGGCATAACAAGGTGCGATTGATCTGGGTCCCAGGCCATATGGGAATCCACGGCAACGAGATGGCGGATGCACTTGCCAGGGAGGGCTCAGAAACCCAGCTTATTGGTCCTGAGCCGTTCGTGGCACTTGCACAAAGTACCATCAACAAGGCCTTAAAAGATTACATCATAAACAGGCACGGCATCGAATGGAAAGAGCAGCCGGGTATGAAACACTCCAAATCCTTCCTAGGCGAAAACGCTTTAGGACGGAGTAAGTTCATATGCGGAGGCAGCAGAAGGCAGGCCCGATTAACCATCGGTGCCTTGACAGGGCATTATGCCACAAAACAAATGCTTCACAGAATGCACCTTTCAACAAATAGTTTGTGTAGGGCATGTGGAGAGCAAACCGAGTCAATGCAGCACCTACTGTGTGACTGCGACTCTCTGGCTAGGAAAAGAATGGGACTCCTGGGGTCGGCCTATCCGAAACCGGAGGACTTCAGGCTCTTCGCTCTTAAGGACGTTGCCAGACTTATGGCATCTATCTTTACAGAGGGGGAAGAGTGAAAGGATGGGGTTGCACAAAAGATCCCAATGGGTCGAAGTGTTACTGAGAGGTGGAAACCTCGGCAGGCCCCACTAAGATAAGATAAGATAAGATGCATAATTTTTAAAAAATATTGGCGTTCTGCACTCTTTCGCTATTAAACTATAAGTGTGCGAAATTTCATACTCCACCGTTCGCGCAATTTTTGTAAAAAGGGGTACCTGCAAAGTTTTTGCTTCATTTAAATGAATATTTCAGACTTATCTTGGTTAATTATATATAGGGTTACAGGAAATACGTAGCGATCCTTTTATGGGGTGATAGTAAAGATCATTAGCTATTAAATTGCCCTCTGGTAGATTTTTTAAAGAAAAGTGGGTCACGCTACTTTAAAATGGATTTAAAAAAGAACTTACTTATTTAATGGTTGCTTTTGGTGTTTTTAGTTTGCTAACACTTAAATACGTAATAATAATATTTAAAAAAAACAGAAAAAAAGAAAAGATATTATAAAGATATATAGAAAGATTTATTTTTTTCGAAATCGATACATTTTTGCTCCATCTACCCGAGGGCAATTTGATAGCTAATGATCTTTACTATCACCCCTTAAAGGGATCGCTACGTATTTCCAGTAACCCTGTATACTGTTGATAAGTAGTTACCCGAAAAAACGTCATGGTAGATCCTCCATTGAGCGTTCCGTACTGCACCATGTTTTGAGCAGCTAAGTCCGCCGCGCTTTGTATCGGCAACACCGTCCGCTCCACCGTGAGGAACGCAGCCAGGTTCGCAGTGTAGGAAGACAGGATGATGAGAGTGAAGAACCACCAGATACCGCCCACTATACGGGTTGAGGTCGCCTGGGAAAATAAAAATAAATAAATCATCATCATCATCATCATCATCTCAGCCAAAAGACGCCCACTGCTGGACAAAGGGCTCCCCCAAGGATCTCCACAACGACCGGTTTTGTGCTGCTCGCATCCAGCGGCTTCCCGCGACCTTCACCAGACCGTCGGTCCACAAATATATATATATCAACATGCATTTTCGGATCAACAAAGTGCTCGCGTGAAGTCGCGTCTGATCAACATTTACCGTAAAGGTATATATATATATATAGAGATCCCTTTAGAAAGGGACGCGTGAAGTCGCGTCTGATCAACATTTACCGTAAAGGGATCTCTATATATATATATATAGAGATCCCTTTCTAAAGGGATCTCTATATATATATATACCTTTACGGTAAATGTTGATCAGACGCGACTTCACGCGAGCACTTTGTTGATCCGAAAATGCATGTTGATCCGGCGCCTTTTGTTGATCCAATATGCATCTCTGGTAACTAATGTGGCTCCGACCGGATCAACATCTACACTCACGGGACTGCTTACTAACATTCGCCGAAGTTGATCCGATATACAAATCCACCTTGCGATAGTTACGGAAAATGTTGATCCGATTTAAATGAGCCAATCAGAGCACAGCAAACGATCGGATTGGCTGAAAGCAGCCGCGACGTTGCCGTTTCGTATCTTTGGCCACAAAATAAGAATAAAAGCTTCATACAATGCGCGCTCCGACAACCGCTCACGGACACGGAGTCAGTCGGAATCAAAGGCGGTTTCTGGGTAATGCGAGCGCGAGTGACGCCCGCTGCATTGTAAGTCAATTGTGAACTAGTTTACGTTATCGGAATAAGCTGACATTTTGTACACTTAAGTAATCTTGATGACAATGCAATAATATAGTGACCTGGACTGGTGCTGCAGCCAGGATCGTCTCTCACAAGGGAACTCCTCAATGGTTAAGCGTATAGAGTTGAAATTAAGACAATTATGTACACCCGATAACAATGCAATAATGTGGTGACCTTGACCTGATGCTGCAGCCAGGATTGTCTTTCACAAGAGAACTCCTCTATGGTTAAGCGTATAGAGTTGAAATTTGGTACACATATGTACACCCGATGACAATGCAATAATATGGTGACCTTGACCTAATGCTGCAGCCAGGATCGTCTCTCACAAGGGAAATCCTCAATGGTTAAGCTTATAGAGTGGAAATTTGGTACACATATGTACACCCGATGACAATGCAATAATGTGGTGACTTTGACTTGATGCTGCAACCAGGATCATCTCTCACATGGGAACTCCTCAATGGTTAAGCGTATAGAGTTGAAATTTGGTACACATATGTACACCCGATGACAATGCAATAACATGGTGACCTTGACCTGATGCTGCAGCTAGGACCGTCTCTCTTAAGGGATCTCAATGGTTAAGCGTAGCGTATAGAGTTGAAATTTGGTACACGTATGTACACCCGATGACAATGCAATAATATGGTGACCTTGACCTGATGCTGCAGCCAGGATCGTCTCTCACAAGGGAACTCCTCAACTGTTAAGCGTCTAAAGTTGAAATTTGGTAAACGTATGTACATCCGATGACAATGCAATAATAAGGTGACCTTGACCTGATGCTGCAGCCAGGATCGTCTTCTCATGAACAACTGTTAACTGTCTCGAGTTCAAATTTTCAAAATTTTTCACAGAACGCTGGATATGGCTTGTATTCACTACACAGTTTGGACCTGCCAAACTGGCGGATGTCCAACAGTGGACTTCAAATGTTTCTTGAGCTATAGTTTGTCAAAACAAATCTAATAAGCACAAACACGACGAGGATATTGCTTAGTTGAAGAGTTCCTATGGCCAACTTTCGGCTTCCATCATCAGACCAGCTCCATGGTACCATATTATTGCATTTTCACCCAAGATACCTCATCATCATCATCAGCCCAAACTAGTCCACTGCTGGACATAGGCCTCCCAACAAGGCGCGCTACTGAACCCAATCCGAACTGTTCTCCGATTCAGTCGCTGCCAGCCACCTTACACAAGATATCTAGGTATGCCAAATTTTATCTCAATCAGGCACCGGTCAAAATTAATTTACTTGATTTGAACCGGAAAGACATACAGACATACGAACGAAACTAGTTAATTAATAAAAGCTAGTATTAGGCAATCCATACTTTCATATTGCATACTTATATTATAAAATCAAAAGTAACTATGTCTTTCTGTTTGTCTGTCTGTCTTCATGAAATTTGAAATGAAACAACTTTTACGGATCTACTTGCGTTTATTTTACACATTACTTTTAGTTAATGTTTATCCTGACATTTTGAACCCTAAAATAAACCGTAGTAGTAGCTCCGTAAAAGTTGTTTTATTTCAATGTGTAGTGTTCACGTAAACTTTAGAACTTTAGTATCGTCAAATTTGTTTATTTTGTTTTGTGTAAACCTGTTTTAAAGGATAGCGATGTCGCTAAATAAAAATAAAAAAACAGTGCCTCAAGCTTTTAAAATTGAAATGTTCGTGCTCACCATTGCAGTGCATTGGGTCATCCATCTAATCCATCTAATCAAAGACAGAATCCGCATTCAGTTCGAGTCTTGACTCGAACTCTCGAGTTCGAGTTCGAGTTCGAGTTCGAGTTCGAGTTCGAGTTCGAGTTCGAGTTCGAGCTCGAGTTCGAGTTCGAGTTCGAGTTCGAGTTTGAGTTTTAGTTCGAGTTCGAGTTTTAGTTCGAGTTCGAGTTCGAGTTCGGGTTCGAGTTCGAGTTCGGGTTCGGGTTCGAGTTCGAGTTTGAGTTTGAGTTCGAGTTCGAGTTCGAGTTCGAGTTTTAGTTCGAGTTCGAGTTCGAGTTCGAGTTCGAGTTCGAGTTCGAGTTCGAGTTCGAGTTCGAGTTCGAGTTCGAGTTCGAGTTCGTGTTCGAGTTCGAGTTCGAGTTCGAGTTCGAGTTCGAGTTCGGGTTCGGGTTCGAGTTCGAGTTCGAGTTCGAGTTCGAGTTCGAGTTCGAGTTAAAGTTCGAGTTCGAGTTCGAGTTCGAGTTCGAGTTCGAGTTCGATTTCGAGTTCGAGTTCGAGTTCGAGTTCGAGTTCGAGTTCGAGTTCGAGTTTGAGTTCGAGTTCGAGTTCGAGTTCGAGTTCGAGTTTGAGTTCGAGTTCGAGTTCGAGTTCGAGTTCGTGTTCGAGTTCGAGTTCGAGTTCGAGTTCGAGTTCGAGTTCGAGTTCGAGTTCGAGCCTGAGTTCGAGTTCGAGTTCGAGTTCGAGTTCGAGTTCGAGTTCGAGTTCGTGGCAACCAATCCAACATTGGCGGACGTGACTTTTTATGTAAAATCAATATGGTATCAAGTATTATTTCCATGGTTTTCGGGGGTGCCGATTTCGAATACATTTATTTATTTTTTTATTTATAGAAACCAACAGCTATGTGTGTCTAATCTACTGATGCTTATAGTAAAGCCAATTACAGGTTACAGGTACATTTTTTTATTATTTGTAATAAAAAAATAGAAAAAAAGAGGTCACAAAATAGAGAAATAAAAATAAAACGGAACACTAACCAACTTTTAACAAAATAAACTTTTCCTTACCTAGAACTTAATTCAAAACCCATTACCTAAGAATTAAGCCTTATTAAGAATTTAACCTTGCAATGAGCGTAAGTGAGTCATTGAATGCTGCTCTTTAAATGAGAAAAAATACTGAATATATTTAATAATTATATAATGTGTAGACCACCACCTGATTACTTTGTATTTTCTGCACTACTTAATTATCGCACTTGTTAGCTTCGATTATGTTTTATTTGGACAGGAAGAAAACATCTTCCTTGCATTTTTAGCATTTGCAGTTAGCAGTCCATGGTTTTCGGTGGTGCCAATTTCGAATACAACATCTATTTCGAGATTGCAAAACGCTGGCTGAACCCTACGAGATAGATCAAAAAATATACTAGGTACAGTATTGTACACCTTAACTACAAAAAAGTCCGCGATGGTATATGTCTATCTCTTAAGGATAACCTACAATAATCATTTTGTATCATTTACTTTTTACAAGAAATAATGGCTTATTTACGAAGCAATTTTAAACAATTACAGCATTAATCCTTATCCAATTACCTTAAATAGATTGTGCATTTAATATAGATCAATATGTATACCTTTACGGTAAATTAGATACCTTTACGGTAAATGTTGATCAGGCGCGACTTCACGCGAGCACTTTGTTGATCCGAAAATGTATGTTGATCCGGCGCCTTTTGTTGATCCAATATGCATCTCTGGTAACTAATGTGGCTCCGACCGGATCAACATCTACACTCACGGGACTTCTTACTAACGTTCGCCGAAGTTGATCCGATATACAAAGCCACCTTGCGATAGCTACGGAAAATGTTAATCCGATTCAAATGAGCCAATCAGAGCACAGCAAACGATCGGATTGGCTGAAAGCAGCCGCGACGTTGCCGTTTCGTATCTTTAGCCACAAAATATAGAATTAAAGCTTCATACAATGTGCGCTCCGACAACCGCTCACGGACACGGAGTCAGTCGGAATCAAAGGCGGTTTCTGGGTAATGCGAGCGCGAGTGCCGCCCGCTGCATTGTAAGTCAATTGTGAACTAGTAGTTTACGTTATCGGAATAAGCTGACATTTTGTACACTTAAGTAATCTTGATGACAATGCAATAATATGGTGACCTGGACCTGATGCTGCAGCCAGGATCGTCTCTCACAAGGGAACTTCTCAATGGTTAAGCGTATAGAGTTGAAATTTAGACATTTATGTACACCCGATGACAATGCAATAATGTGGTGACCTTGACCTGATGCTGCAGCCAGGATTGTCTTTCACAAGAGAACTCCTCTATGTATATACACTGGACAGCAAAAATAACGGGTCATTTAGAAAAACCGCGATATCTCCCAAAGTACATAGTACATAGATCCCTCGTATATATAATATGTTATAGGCAGATTTGTGACGCTTATTATACATATCAAAAGAGGTTGCATTTGAACAAGTTACAGCTTCAAAAAAAGAAATTCCGATTTTTGAAAAATATTAAAATTAAAAATTTTGGAATAGAAAATTTTCTCGCTTTTGTTTCAAACCGAGCTATCATCATAAACAGTTTTTTTGGCTGGTTACAGTATTTTGTGCATCAACCATGCACCAACATGTCGTTATCTACTGAAGAATGTACACGAATTTACACCATGGTACAAGAAGGAAGGAGTCAGCGGAGTACTGCTAAAACAGTAGGTGTATCTTTATCCACGGTCCAAAGAGTACTCCAGCGATTTCAAGAGACCGGCATGAACATCAAGAGACCAGGGAATGGCAGGCCAAGGTGTACTACTACACGAGAAGACCGATTCATCGTGAGCACTATGTTAAGAAATCGACATCTCACGGCAAGGTCCGAAATAGCCTTCAAGAAATTCACCACAACAATGTAAGCTCTGACACGATCCGGCGGCGACTTCAGGAAGCTGATATAAAGTCTTATAGGCCAGCAAATGGCCCTTAATTGCTCAGAGAACATCGAGTTGCCAGGTTGCGGTTTGCTCGAGAACACGTCCGATGGACAGATGAAGATTCATTCTTCGTCGAGCTAACGTTGAGAGTGGCCGCGTTATCAATCTTTTTCTGAAATACTCAGTTTCATTCATAGAAGATTCGTTTGTTTTGCCTTAGAACTTATTGGCAATTAAGTGTGAAAATCGCGTGAGATTGTGAAGACAGTGCAAGTGAATTAGCAATACGTAAATTAGCGTTGACTCTGTCGTCGTCGTGACAGCGTTATTTTTTGTCCTTATCGCACCTACCGAATCAAACGACGCCCCACGCGCACAATGGCTCTTCAGCACACACCGCCAAATAAATTCTCTTCCGACACGAATATACCCATATCGTTGAATAATGAGAATGAAACCTTTATAAATATCCGGAAAAGAAAGCAGCCTGATAGTGATGATTTGGCATGTCTAGAAGAAAAATTTAACAAACAACTGTTAATCTGGGATAGCAGAATGACTGAATGCATCGCCTCGGCCGTGAACTCCGCCATTACAAGTGAAATGACCAAAATCACATCTGTGCTAAGCGAAATTAACAAAAATATCATAAAACTGAACACAGATAATATTAACATTAATAAAACTTTAAACGAAACAAATAAACGGCTGAGCGAAATGGAAAAATCATTGAACTTCTCATCTGAACGTCAAGACTTGTTTGACAATCGTTTAAAAACAATAGAAGATGGTATTTCTCACACAACAGGTTTAACGGATCAAATGAACTCGCTTGAGCATAAAATATCATTAATGGAGCAACAAGCCCGACAGTGCAACATAGAAATTTCAAATATGCCCGAGCGGCGAGCTGAAAATCTGATAAATATTATGGAATGCTTAGGCGAAGCTATTAAATATCCCATACGAGCATCAGATATTATTACTGTTCACCGTGTACCCCATGCCGAATCAAAAAACCCGCGCCCCAAAAACGTAATTGTAAAATTCACAAATAAAGTGATCCGTGACAATGTTATTTCTGCCTACCGCGTTGTTAAGGGGCTGGACTCCGCCAAGTTGTCTATAAATGGATCGCCAACTACAATATACATAAATGAGCACCTGACGCTCAGCAATAAATTGTTGTTTCGACAATGCAGAGAGGCAGCGAAGAAACAAGAATACAAACACGTCTGGGTCAAACACGGGACTATCCTGGTCAGAAAATCGGATACTTCGCACGTACTCCCTATACGGTCTCCTCAGGATCTTGCAAAAATCAAGTGATGAATTCTGGAACTTTATTCTACTAATCAACCCTGTACTTGATTTTCTGATGTTTTGTTGCTGTAATGTTAAGGTTTTACTCTGTTATTGTAATGTAATGCACGCTGGAAACATAATATACATTTGTTGTGTAAGTACAAAATTAAAACTAAGAAATTATGAAGGTTGTATTTACTATTGCATGATGTCAATGATGTGGCATAAATGGTCAATAAATTGTGACGTTCGGTGCATGATTTTGTTTATTTATTATTTGCAACACAATTACAAATGGGCACAGTTTAGTACTATTTTTGTATTGTTCAATAAAAGTCATTATCAGTTCAAAAGAATACCAGTACCAATTAATAAATTCAGTAAAATAAAAAGGCTTAATGAGGGCGTAAATGGGGCGTACCTACATTTACAAGTTACTATCTCATGGGCATTTCCAATACATCTTAGTAACACTATTTATCACATTTTAACCTCTTTTAATGGATAAACAAGTTTTATCAGTCTTTTATCAAAACTGCCGGGGCCTGAGGACTAAATTAAATACCCTCTATATGAATGTTCTATCACACAATTATGACATTATTATCCTAACGGAAACCTGGCTTCATGAACACATATCAGACAGTGAGTTTATAGATGCTAGGTATCGAGTATTTCGATGTGACAGAGACCGCGCTCGCAGTGGACGGTGCGATGGCGGAGGCGTGCTGGTGGCAGTGCGCCGCGAGCTGGGAGCGACGTTGCGCGCGCGCACTGCTGCCATGCCGACCGCAAACTCGCCCTTAGTCGACCATATACTTATTGAACTGAGATCGCGCACTTATTGTTGCGTAATAAGCGCTGTATACATTCCACCCAACTTAAACTCGGATATTTACCTTACACATTTTGATTCACTTTTTGACGAGTTACAGTCTGCAGATGTCAACGATTTTATTATTATAGGAGATTACAACTTGCCAACGTTAGAATGGCGGGACTGTGGAACCCATTTGGAACCCGTTTCTAGTACTAATGACTCTATAACTAATAAGCAACTAATAAATCTAATGTCATTTCTTAACGGTAGGCAAATTAACAGATGTAGGAATGCTAGAAAACGCGTACTAGACCTATTTATCACTAATATAAGGGATGCTACAACCGCGCCCTCGCCGCTACCGTTGGTACTACCAGATGATCACCACCCCCCGTTTTATGGACTACTACCAACCAATAAATACTCCTCAAAACTAGCTGCTAAACCTAAGATCCAGTTTCACTATAACAGGGCAAACTACGAAACTATAAATAGAGACATTTTAGAAACTGACTGGCCTACATTTCTGGGAGCCGAAGCTGAAACGGCAGTGTCCCTCTTTTATGAAAAGGTATATAATATTATAAAAAATCATGTCCCACGTAGAAATAAAAAACCCTCTCATTATCCAATTTGGTTTACTACTTCATTAATACACATATTTAAAAATAAAAATAATGCATGGATAAAATGGAAAAAATATAAAAATGTATCTGATTATGAAGTATTTGCTTTATATAGAACCAGATTTAAAGCGGAAACAAAAAAATGTTATCAGAATTATCTAAATTTAGTCGAAAATAGTATTCACGACAATGTTAATTACTTTTGGACGTATATTAATAATATGAAATCTAGAGCGGATATACCTAGCAGTATGTCATATAAAAACGTCACTGCTGATGACCCCAAGGACGTATGTCAATTATTTTCCATGTTCTTTGAGTCTGTGTTTGAACTGAATTGCGTTCCCGATAACTACGATATAGATAACATTCCTAACAATAACCATACATTAGAACTTAATCTAAATCATATAGAAATCTCAAGAGAATGTGTATTAAAAGAACTACGCGCTCTAGATATTTCCAAAGGCCCCGGGGTGGATAACATTCCACCAGTCTTCTTTAAATCCACTGCCCAGACAATATGTATACCTATACATTATTTATTTCAGCTGTGCCTACAACAAGGTGTTTTCCCCAACATTTGGAAATCTGCACGTATTGTCCCAGTTTTCAAGGGTGGAAATAAATCAAATGTCGAGGACTATCGCCCCATATCCATCTTGTCCGCTCTGTCGAAGCTTTTCGAAAGACTTGTACAAAAAAGCATATATCCATCTATACATAATAATATTATTGAACAACAACACGGCTTTGTAAAACGACGGTCAACTACAACTAACTTATTAGTTTATGCTACATATCTGTTTGAAGGTATTGACTCTAATAAACAAATTGATAGTGTATATACAGACTTTCGTAAAGCTTTCGACAGAGTTGACCATAAATTATTACTTGATAAACTGGCTTTTAATGGTATTCGTGGTGACTTGTGGCGATGGTTTAAATCATATATAACGAATCGTACGCAAAAGGTCGTTGTCAATGGTTTCGAGTCAGACTTAGTTACAATAAGCTCTGGTGTACCACAAGGGTCCATACTCGGACCAATATTATTTATCCTATTCATAAACGATATATCACATTGTTTTAAATATTGTAACTACCTATTGTATGCAGATGATTTGAAGATCTATCATGTTATAGATAACCCTAGCGACTGCGTAAAGATCCAAAGCGACCTTGATAGATTTTCATTGTACTGCATCGAGAATAAACTGAGCTTAAGCATTAATAAGTGTAAATCCATAACGTTTACAAAAAAAAAGCAAACAATCAAATACATATATCAGTTAAATAATATACAACTCGAAACTGTTAAACTGATTCGAGACCTAGGAATCACTTTAGACACAAAGTTACAACTAAACACACACGTGGACAACATAATAAACAAATCCTTTAAAATGTACGGCTTTGTAATGCGTTCTAGTGCAAAATTTACACGACCGTCCACTTTTGTATGTCTTTACAAATCCTTAATCCGATCTCAACTCGAATACGCTGTGCCCATTTGGAATCCACTTTACACTAAATACGTAGAAGCTATTGAGAGAGTTCAGAGAAAGTTTTTAAAATCTATGCATCACAGATGCTTTCACAGTCGCCTTTCATACGAACAGCTTCTTATTAAATACCGACTTTTAAAGCTTGACCAGAGACGTGTTCAGTTAGAAGCAATGATGCTATATGACCTATGCCATAATCGATATGATTGTATTCCTTTAGTCAATAAGTTGTGCTATAGAATCCCTACTAGGACTCATAGCCGTAAACCATGTCGGTTGTTCGCAACCACCTGCTGCCGAACTAACGCTGGTAAACGTTCTCCGATGTACCGGCTTGTTGAATCCTACAACAAAACATTTAACACAATTGACATTGCGGCTACGCGTCCTAGTATATTCAAAAAAAATATTCTTGATATATTGTGTAATTATAGCTAGTAATCTGTGTGCTTGTGTTTTTAATTGTATAAAAAAAAAAAAAAAAAAATACTTACGAAAGATAGATAACGTACTGCTCTTTAATGTAAATTATTAATGTAAGATGTGGTAAACGGTGTTGGTGTCAAATTTATTAGTTGTTAATGTATAGCTCATAAATATTTGTAATTTGTCACTGTTTGTTTATCCTAATAAATTTAAAAAAAAAAAAAAAAAAAAAAAGATTGGTCCAGGGTTATGTTTTCCGATGAGTCAAGATTTTGTTTATTCGCACACGATGGGAGACGAAGAGTATATTGGCGACCAAATGAACGTTATCGTCAAGCGTGTTTTGAGGAAAAGGTGCCATTCGGTGGAGGATCAATAATGGTTTGGGCTGGGATATCTTCAGAGGATCGTACGGAGTTAGTAATTATAGAAAACGGTTCTCTGACAGCTCCCAGATATGTAGAGGAGATTTTAAATGAGCATGCTGGTCCTTTCTTGGTGAATATGGGCGCAAATTCCATTTTTATGGACGATAATGTGGGACCACATACAGCACATTTGGTCAACGCGTATATTCAAGACGTCGGTATCACCCGCATGGAATGGCCAGCTCGCAGCCCAGACTTAAATCTCATAGAGCATTTATGGGACGAGCTCGGGAGATGCGTTAAACAACGCTCTCCAGCTGTAGCTAACTTATGTGAGTTAAGAAGTGCGCTAGTAGAAGAATGGTCAAACCAAAACCGTATTAGAAACTTGATTTACAGCATGCCACATCGTCTTAATGAAGCGATACGGGCTCGTGGAGGAAATGCAAGATATTAAGTTTACAGAAAAGCTTTCATTTTGCAATTAACTGTGTTGTATATTTTTGTTGTCAAAAGTTAGAAGTGTTTTTTTTTGTATTTTTTAGTACTTAAATAAAATTATACAGTTTACAAACGTGTTGTGTATTTTCTTTTATGTATAAGTCAGTCATCTATATCATACTACAGTTTCACTAGTTTGTGTTGTGTAGTTAAGAAACTATCACACTTTTTATAAGCGACCCGGAATTTTTGCGACCCAGTGTATATATATGCAGCCAGGATCGTCTCTCACAAGGGAACTCCTCAATGGTTAAGCTTATAGAGTTGAAATTTGGACATTTATGTACACCCGATGACAATGCAATAATGTGGTGACCTTGAGCTGATGCTGCAGTCAGGATCGTCTCTCACAAGGGAACTCCTCAATGGTTAAGCGTATAAAGTTGAAATTTGGTACACATAAATACACCCGATGACAATGCAATAATGTGGTGACCTTGACTTGATGCTGCAGCCAGGATCGTCTCTCACAAGGGAACTCCTCAATGGTTAAGCGTATAGAGTTGAAATTTTGGTACACATATGTACACCCGATGACAATGCAATAATGTGGTGACCTTGACCTGATGCTGCAGCCAGGATCGTCTTCTCATGAACAACTGTTAACTGTCTCGAGTTCAAATTTCACAGAACGCTGGATATGGCTTGTATTCACTACACAGTTAGGACCTGCCAAACTGGCGGATGTCCAACAGTGGACTTCAAATGTTTCTTGAGCTATAGTTTGTCAAAACAAATCTAATAAGCACAAACACGACGAGGATATTGTTTAGTTGAAGAGTTCCTATGGCCAACTTTCGGCTTCCATCATCAGACCAGCTCCATGGTACCATATTATTGTATATTCACCCAAGATACCTCATCATCATCATCAGCCCAAACTAGTCCACTGCTGGACATAGGCCTCCCAACAAGGCGCGCTACTGAACCCAATCCTCGGTTCTCCGATTCAGTCGCTGCCAGCCACCTTACACAAGATACCTAGGTATGCCAAATTTTATCTCAATCAGGCACCGGAAAGTAGGTCAAAATTAATTTACTTGATTTGAACCGGAAAGACATACAGACATACGAACGAAACTAGTTAATTAATAAAAGCTTGTATTAGGCAATCCATAATTTCATATTGCATACCTACTTATATTATAAAAGCAAAAGTACTATGTCTTTCTGTTTGTCTGTTACCTCTTCACGACTAAACCGCTGAACCGATCTTCATGAAATTTAAAATGAAACAACTTTTACGGATCTACTCGCGTTTATTTTACACATTCATCATCATCATCACCATTAGCTCAATTTTGTCCCCACTGCTGGAGCACGAGCCTTCCCTATGGATGGATAGGGAGAACGGGCCATAAACCACCACGCGGGCCCAGTGCGGATTGGTGGTTGTTAACGACTGCTAATGCAGCCGGGACCAACGGCTTTACGTGCCTTCCGAAGCACGGAGAAGCTCGAGATGATAAATTTTTGGTCACCCATCCGATGACCGGCCTTTGCGAAAGTTGCTTAACCTCAACACTCGCAGACCGGGCGCGTTAACCACTGCGCCATCGAGCACATTACACATTACTTTTAGTTAATGTTTATCCTGACGTTTCGAACCCTAAAATAAATGCGAGTAGATCCGTAAAAGTTGTTTTATTTCAATGTGTAGTGTTCACGTAAACTTTAGAAAACTATTCATAAGTTTAATTTGTTTTGTGTAAGCCTGTTTTAAAGGATAGCGACATGAGTAAATAAAATAAAAAAAATGAATGCCTCAAGCTTTTAAAATTGAAATGTTCGTGCTCACCTTGGCATTGGGTCATCCATCTTATTCATCTAATCAAAGACAGAATCCACATTCATAACAAACTGAACGTACGAACGTACGAACTTATTTTCCCGAGTTTCCTATGGCCATCTTCCAGCATCATCAGACTCTGGTTACCATCTAGCACCAAAGTACTCGTCAAGACGAATCATACGAGCCCAAACTCGATGGGATTGTGTCGTTTAATTACCGAGTTCCTATGGCCATCTTCCAGCTCCATCATCAGACCCTGGTTACCATCTAGCATCAAAGTATTCGTCAAGACGAATCATACGAGCCCAAACTCGATGGGATTGTGTCGTTTAATTACCGAATTCCTATGGCCATTTTCCAGCTCCATCATCAGACCCTGGTTACCATCTAGCACCAAAGTACTCGTCAAGACGAATCATACGAGCCCAAACTCGATGGGATTTTGTCGTTTAATTACCGAGTTCCTATGGCCATCTTCCAGCTCCATCATCAGACCCTGGTTACCATCTAGCATCAAAGTACTCATCAAGACGAATCATACGAGCCCAAACTCGATGGGGTTGTGTCGTTTAACTACCGAGTTCCTATGGCCACCTTCCGGTTCTATCATCAGATCAGCTCCATGTCATAATAATTTTGCATTGTCGTCCGATTCACACATGCATGCAAAATTTCATTTCAATCGTTAACCGGGAAGTGGATCAAATTTAACTTGCCAGATTTAATTACAGACGAACAAACAACGGGGCAGGTGAAACTAAATAAAAGCTTGTATTGTAAAAAGGGAGTAAGGGGAGACCGAAAACAACATCTTGATCGGCCCAAATGTCAACCCCACCTGCACGTGCCGAAGGGCGGCAGTGACAAATCTGTACTGCGGTGCTCCCTGCTAGACAACAGACGGGGCTCTGGCGACCAAGTCAGTGGCGGTATAACCACTCACCTACCAGACAGCTGGTTAGAAGAGGCAGCAACGGCCTTGAAGTCTAAATAGCTTCAAAAAAGTTTGGAGCAGAAGGCAACGGGAAACCACTGCTACTATTTTCCCATGAGAGTCATGAAATGTCGTTTAATAAGAATACTTGTGCGCTGGACACTCCGAGTAGCAACCGGCGCCCTGGGTTTTCCGGGATTCAGGGTGTGAAATTGGCTACCGGCTATGAGTGTGCGGGCGACCAGGCAGCTCATTGCAAGAATGCACCTGGAAGAAAGACATGTCTGCAGCTACGTAACCGGATCCGAGTAGGAACATGGAATGTGAGAGGCCTTCTTGAGAAGGGGAAACTTGAAGTTTTGGGATCTGAACTCGATCGTCACCATGCTGCCATCACAGGCATCAGTGAGACACATTGGAAGGAAAGTGGCCATTTTGACACAGAAACGCACAGTATTTATTTCTCAGGAAATGAAAATAACAGCTTTGCAGGAGTGGCTATAATTCTTCCAAAACAATGGAACAAGTCGGTTCTAGGATATAATGCCATCAGTGAACGCTTGATATCGATGAAACTTAGCGCATCACCTACGCCCCTACACATTATACAGGCTTACGCACCCACCTCCACGGCGACAGATGAAGTTATAGAAGACTTCTATGCGAGGTTGGAATCCTGTCTTTCTGATATCCCGAAAAAAGAGCTGGTCATAGTCCTGGGCGACTTTAATGCAAAGATAGGTGACACAAAACTGGATGCAGGATTGCGTAACATAGTGGGGCAATACGGACTGGGTGCGAGAAACGAGAGGGGAGATCGCCTTATTCAGTTTTCCGCCGCAAATGAGTTGACCGTTATGAATACTGTTTTTAAACACCATCCGAGGAGATTATATACATGGACATCGCCAAACGGCCAACACAAAAATCAAATTGATTACATTATGACCCGCGAAAGATGGAGAAGTTCAATTTCCAATGCCCACACACTACCTGGAGCTGATTGTTTATCGGATCATCAACTTCTTATTTGTAGTCTCAAACTAAAGTTGCGTAATTCTTTAAAGAGGCATAACTCGAAGAGATTGCAAGTTCTAGACAAAGAGTCGTTTGGAAGAACATTACAAGACACCCACTGGTTACCAAATCCAAATGAATCATCCGAGACCCTGTGGCAAAAGGCTAAAACCGTAATAGTGGACTCCATAAACCAGTCACAATCTTGGCCAACTAAATCCAAAAAACAACACTGGATGTCAACTGAAACGTGGGCACTTGTGGAAGAACGCAGAAAATTAAAGGCTAGTGGTGGCAGTGTACAGGAACTGAATAATTACGGTTCCAAAATTCAAGCAGCTTGTAGAAAAGATCGCAATTCGGCGCTACAATCGATCTGTAGAGAAGTAGAGCAGCATAGCCAAAAATTTGAGACCAGGGACCTGTACATGAAGATAAAAACCATCACCCGGCAGTTCAAACCAAAGACTTGGGCTATCGAAAACCCCGCCGGCGATACAGTGACAGAGATAAAAAGTATTGTAAAAGTCTGGCGCGAATACTGCCAATCTTTGTTTTCGAGAGATACTGGTCCAGCTGATCCCAAGTTCTCTGTTTTAGATTTCTGCAACCGCGAGCCTGCGATATTAAAAGATGAGATTCGAGCCGCTATTAAACATCTCAAATGCGGTAAAGCAGTGGGTACTGATGAGATTCTAGTAGAAATCATAAAAGCCATGGGGGATCTCGGAGTTGACATGATGCACTCGATATGCTCCAGGATCTGGGACTCAGGAGAATGGCCGACAGAATGGTCGGGATCTTTGTTTATACCTCTTCACAAAAAAGGGTCAACTCGAAAGTGCAACAATTACCGCCTGATTTCGCTAATATCACACAGCAGCAAAATTCTCCTGCACGTGATAAATACTAGACTCCAGGCTTACCTAAACAGCGAAATAGCTCCTGAACAGGCAGGTTTTGTTAAGGGCCGCGGGACTCGAGAACAAATACTCATCTTGAGACAAATCATTGAAAAAACAAGGGAGTTCAATAATACGCTGTACATCTGCTTTATTGACTTCCGTAAAGCCTTCGATACCGTGGTATGGGCTAAATTGTGGGACGTATTGCTGAAAATGGGTGTGCCTAGACATTTAGTTTATCTCATAAAAAAATTATATGAGGATGGCACAGCATGTGTACGGTTGGATGGAATCGACTCTAAAACATTTAAAACACAAGCTGGAGTTAGACAGGGATGCATTTTGTCTCCCTTGCTCTTTAACATTTATACCGAATACATGATGCGCATTGTTCTGGAGAACTGGGATAAAGGTGTGTCGGTGGGGGGTAGGATGATATCCAATTTACGATATGCTGATGACACAACTCTTCTCGCTTCATCTGAAGAGGATGTCAGCCAGTTTTTGAGTCTATTGGAAACAACTAGTCTCGAATTTGGACTCACCCTGAACCGTGATAAAACCAAAATGATGATAGTAGATAGGGCACACAATAACAACCCAGACATCACAATTATTGCAAACTGTGAAGTTGTCAACAGCTACATCTATCTGGGCTCTACTATTACCAACACTGGTGACTGTGATTCCGAAATAAGAAGATGTTGCGCAATCACTCGATCGGCTGCACAGAAGCTGGATAAGATCTGGAATAACAAGGAATACCAAAATACGCCTCATGAACAGCTTGGTTTTTCCAATCTTTCTGTATGGGGCAGAAACATGGACGCTGCGACTCCAAGACCGACGTAGGATCGATGCACTGGAAATGTGGTGCTGGAGACGCATGCTTAGAATAAGCTGGACCGCTCATCGCACCAACGTGTCCATATTGAAAGAAATAAAAATAAAGCAGAGACTGTCATCGCTTGTGCAATTGCGGATTTTGAAATTCTTTGGACACGTTACACGTAAAACCAACTCAATGGAGCGGCTTGTTATTCAGAGCAGAGTCGAGGGCAAAAGATCCCGCGGCCGATCGCCAACGAGATGGGCTGACACTATAAAGTCCGTCACAGGGTCTCTTATGACGGAGTGCGTTCGCCATGCGGCCAACAGAGACCGGTGGAGAAGGCTTGCAAGGGCAGCAACTGCTGCGAGCACTAAGGGCGACCCTTCATTGACCACGACCACTCTGTCAAGAGTGACCGACTAAGAAGAATTGTAAAATAACACAAATTCACTCTATATTCTAACTGGGTTCTCTCTCTGTCACACGCAGAACGCGACGTTGCCGCTTTGTGTTCAAGTACCTATTCGTCCATTTTGGCTCCGGATCAACTTAGTCTAAGTAAATGTCGCATATAAGTTAAATATATTCTGGATCTAAGAAATCATATTCAGTATGAGTTTTTCGAACGTTGCTGGATCAACAAATGTTGGTCAAATCGCTGACGAGTATGTTGAAAACCTGTAAGTGCAGCTCCACCGACGTCACACGCGCATCAAGGACGGATCAAAGTATATCAGTTTGCGCTACGGGGAGCCGAGTATACACGTAAAATAGGTGGATCAACAACTGTTCTAACTTCACACTGGATCAACATTTACCGTGGAAGGTTCATTATATAAATATATATATATATCATCATCATCATCAGCCAAAAGACGTCCACTGCTGGACAAAGGCCTCCCCCAAGGATCTCCACAACGACCGGTTATATATATAAATAAATTTTTATTTTTTTTTGTTCCTTACGGGCCTTCTCATCACCCGATGATAAGGTATGACAAGGCGGAAGGTGCGTACCACACTCCTTCAACACTGAGGACCTGGCTATCTTATCTGATAGTCGAAACATTGTTGTAATGGCAACATATTTAGATAAGATGGTGGTAGCAAGCCAAGCGAACTAAGTTAAATTCTACCACCAACCACATTGAAAACATAATACCCCCCGCTGGGAATCGAACCTGGGACCTCTGAGTTCTAAGGCATGATGGAAAGCGGGCTTGTTGGTTTGAAAAAAAAAGGCAAATCTTCAAACATTTTTAATAAGTTACGCGGCTAATCTAAGGATATTTTTCAAGAGCTAGCCTACAAATAGATATTTTAAAAAATATTAGAAATAGAAAAGAAAATAAGAAAAAACAACCATACCTTCGGGTTAAGGCCCGACCCCTGTCTGAGGAAGGTGCCAGTGATAAACCAGAAGGAGTTGCAGACGCTGAACTGGTTGGTCAGCAGCTTGGTCTCGTGCCCGCAGACGTGGGTGCCGGTGGACCTGGAAAGAATAGCCACTTGAAATTATAAACACTAGTGGTCACCCAGTGGGCAAAAGGCAGTGATTTATTAAAAAAACTGGTACAATTTTTAGGCTAAAGAGCTTATACAAAAGACCACGAATTCACAGATATTATATTGATAATATTTCATCATAATTAATAAAGTGAAAGAGGTAGAAACTTGAAATATTTTTATAGATAATGGTACGGAACCCTTCGTGCGCGAGTCAGACTCGCACTTGTTTGCCAATTGTCATTTAGGCATTTTCAGCTTAGGGTGCGCCGACAAAAAAATGCCAAAAATGCAGTTACGGTTAAGTAGATATAATTGAAAATACTATCGTATTAAATGAACAAAATATATATTTAGTATCATAGGGAACGTGTTTACAATTTGTCAGACCCATAAATTCATAACACGCTATAGTTTTTTCTACAATATCATTTAAAGTTGGGCAAAAATCATGAAAACGAGTGGCGGCGTTTAGTAGATTTCTTATAGTTTATCTAAATTATTGTACCTCTGATTTTGTCTAAACAATCATCAATGAATAAACTACAAATTGCTAGACTACATTTTCGATTCATCAAGTGGTTATTTAAATAATTATTTTTTATTAAGCACCTTAAATTCCCCATACAAAATTAGTATGGCCGCGCGGCATCAAATAAATATGGACGACGACATTTCAAATAAAACATATGACACTTGTCACTTATGGACGGCGCACCCTTAAAGAGTTCCTCAAGCCGTGTAAAACGAAGCACCGTCAGTTGTTTTCTAGAGGGAACGGCATCAAGCACTAGTGCGTTCCCGGTCCTACTAGATTCTCCGAGGGGTTTGGCTCGGATCGGGGAGCGGAACAACCCGAGGGCGCCTCTAAAGGCTTGGACCTCGGCTCGGGTTGACCGGGCCGTGGTGGTGGGGAAAAGCGCCCAGGTATACTTAGGTACCAGGTACAGAGCGCGTGTGAACCGGCTCGTCGTACTCTTGTTCTACGTGTACGTTGTCTTGGGCCTATGCGAGTGTGCGTTTAGTGTATTCTGTAAATGTGTAGTGGTATTAAGAGGATCGAACGGGGGAATTTCAGAGGATTGGGCGGGAAAGACGCTCGTGCTTATGGCTGAAGCGTTACTTTATTTCTTTCAAATCTTTATCACAGGATTATTAAGGCTGCTGACTCACCACTCGTACGGCGAGAACCTGGCCATGACGAACAGCGTGAAGGAGACCAGCACGTACGCAGCCAGCACGTACAGCCAGATCTCGATGGCTAGCGGATTGAGGAAGCTGAAGAGGCGTGTCGGCTGCGAAGTAGGCACCTGGGGGATGGTGGAATTACCAAGAAATAGTTTTATTAACATCATCACCGGTTCATTTTATGTCCTCACTGCTGGGGCACGAGCCCTCCCTATGGATGGGTAGGGAGAACAGGCCGTAAATCACCACGCGGACCCAGTGCGGGTTGGTGGTTGTTAACGACTACTAATGCAGCCGGGACCAACGGCTTTGCGTGCCCTTGGAAGCACGGATCTCTGAGAGATTTTACGGGTGTAAGTGCTAAGACTAAGACTAAAGAATACCGCAGTGTCAACGTCAACTTCATTACTGAACTACTTTTTTGTGGCATATATACTTTAATATACCTACTTCATTGTTGTTGTCAATTAATAATAATATAATAATATATCCACCTAATACCTACTGTAATTCTGTGAGAATTGTTGAAATTATTTTGTTTTATATGTATAATTGAATTGGTTGTTTGCGCAGTGGCACGCGCCTTTTTTCATCAAAGGTATCTGCAGAATACCAGTGCCGTGCCAACACGCGTTGTCACGGCTCAAACTGAGCAGAGGCCTATTTGGTGTATCTACATTTGATGTTTATTATTTTAGTTTAATTTCAATGTTTTAATTTAAGTTTTTGTCTTTTTTCTGTTTGTACTGGTACCCAATAAACGTTTATTCTATTCTACTAATAATTCAAAAATAAACTTACTTTGAACAGTATTCCGATGCCGAGATTCATAAAAGGTTTGGTGAAGTCTATAACTGCTTCTCTTGCGTAGTTTATGGTCATTGAAGCCACCGCTATGTCTGCTTTCTGGAAATAGAAGAAAGATTTGTGCCGCTGCAGCTGCAGTGTCTTATCAGTATAACTATTTTGTGTTTTATCGAATAGTAATTAATGTTTAACAATTAATTAATTTACAAGAAACAATGGGAGATTATTAACCTTTAAGTCCTAACAAATAAACAAAGATTCGAAGTCAGGTATCACACTCAAAGAACAGTTATTCGGTGCTTTGTTCCTGTCAACTAAACGTCGTTTCAAATTAGAGTAAAAGAAGTGTTAGAAATTATATCATCATTATTACATCAGCCCCTACCGACCCACTGCTGGGCATAGGCCTCTCTTTGCTTTTGCCATCCGCTTCGATCCTGCGCTACTCTGGACCACGTAAAAATTATATAAACAAAAGAAAAACATTTCATAAATAGCTTGCCTACTTCTTAACTGATCGTTAGTATTTGTAAAAATATTTCATATCATATCATATCATATCATATCATAATATGATCGGATGTTAAGAGCGTTTACGCCGCACACTAGCGCCGCCAATGAAAAAAAAAACATATCTAGTAATTAGAGATAGAAAATCAAATTATGCTCAACAAACTATGTGAATGAAGTAATAGTTAAAAGTGGCCGTAACGTCTTATTTAACTAAACCATAACATGTGAGGTGTTCATTAGGTGACGTAAAAATGCTAAATTACTTCATTCAAATAGTTTGTTGAGCATAATTTGATTTTCTATCTCTAATTACTAGATATGTTTTTTTTATTAGTGGCGCTAGTGTGCGGCGTAAACGCTCTTAATGACGGTAGTTGTTGACATTGAATGGGCGCCTTTGGCTTTCAAAGTAAAAAATAAATAGTGTTGAATAATTTCGGCGGGTTGGTAAGAACCACGATAGCTCAATTGGGAGAGCACCTGACACCTGTCAGAAGAGTGCAGGTTCAAATCCTGCTCGTGGAAATTTTTTCAACTATTGTGTTTTTGTAATTTTTTCGCAACAAAATTAGCGTTAAAAATTATATAAACAAAACAAAAACATTTTAGAGTAAAAGAGACAAAACACGGAATAACTATTCGAAACTTTTTTTTTTTTTTAGTTGATGGCTTCGTGCGATTAGCACATTTAGCCAGTGTCAAAGTAATTTTTCTTACAAGTAATACTTAAATAAACAATATTTCCTTTGATGATGATGATGAATGATATTAGAAATGGGAAGTGAGAAATGATATACCCCCCAACCCCTCGAGTATCTTAGTAAAGATGTGGGGTTTTACTAAGTCCTCACGCGAGCATCTGGAGAGAATTTGAAAAGTGACGTTGCACTGTTTTGTTTCATTTGCCAACACTTATGCTCACTCACGAACACTTAACGGTTAATAATCCACCATTAATTCACATTAATATTCGACATAACACAAATTTTAGAAAATAAATCAAAACAGCGGACATGACGCTTCACTTTCCCGCCAAGAAGCGCTATTCGAAACTTATTCTTTGTTTATTGTAAGGCACTATGTCACAGATTAAAGTAGTAACAGATGCGTTACTGCCTTACAAAACCGAAAATACCTACGCTATAATAGCCTACAATATTGTAATAATAATAGCTGGCGTTAGCTGCAAGCAGAAATATACCTTATCTATGCGTATCAAGAGTTGAAGACACTTTGCCCACCACGCGGTCGGTATAGCTGCGTCATCGAGCGAACACGCTAGGGTTGTCTAAAGATGATGAAATAAAAAAAAGACAAGAAATAATAAAACAAATATTTGTTTTATAATCAAACTAGCTGTGCTCGCGACTTCGTCCGCGTGGAATAGTAACTTTCGGCAGCATTTTTAATTTTTTAGGCTTTTGTTCCCGTTTTTGTAACATTTTCACTAATGCTTCGCTGCTATTGGTCAAAGCGTGATGTTATATAGCCTAAAGCCTTCCTCGATAAATGTACCATCCAACACAAAAATAATTTTTCAATTCGAACCAGTAGTTCCTGATATTAGCGCGTTCAAACAAACAAACTCTTCAGCTTTATAATATTATTAAATATAGATATAGATGATGATATAATGCGTTTGTCGGTGCAATGTTAACACACCTTATTATACCTAATTTTAACAACAAACTTTTTGTTTCTAATGTAAGTGATTGTTGTTTATAAACTTATTTTATTTTTCTATTATTTTAAATATGTTTTAGTTTTACATAATGATGAATAGCTTTTTACTTCTCTATTATTAAACTTAATGGTTGAGAATTATCTGAATCTTATAAATAATTTTAATAAATACCTATTTAAATGGGAAACAAGAGCAAAGTAGAGGAAATTCAACGGCGCGGCGGGCGCCCATCTGATACTTGCAGGTTCGAACGTGCGCTAGCCGGCGGCGGCGGTAAATAAAACGAGCGGCTCGAGCGAGTGACGGAGGCATGACTATGTGTTCGTGAAACCTGCATGATTTTTTTTGAGAGAGATTGCTGATTGCCTCAAACGGCATTTTTAGCGTTACCGGGCTTTCTTGGGGGAGGCGAGGTACATAAAGGGTACCTCAAGCCGTGTTGAAACGAATCACCTTCGGATTTTTTCTAGAGGGAACGGCATTCGCACACTTAAAAGTGCGCGTCCCCGTGCCCTACTAGATTCTCCGAAGGGTTCGGATCGGATCGGAAAACCTACATGAGTGTTGGCAAATAAACAAAACGGTGCAACGTCACTTTTCAAATTCCCTCAAGAAGACCGCGTGAGGTCCCAGTAAAGTCAAAATATTCATTGATAGGAGTACTCAAGGGGTTTGGGGGAAAAAAAAAATACATTTCTATCGTTACAATTTTATTATTATACAATATCTTCATTACTTCCACACTGGCTACATGTGCTAACTACACGAATTAGGGAAAAAAATACGAGCTTTAATAACAGTGTATTTAGCTACTGGATATGAGCAGCACAAAACCGGTCGTTGTGGAGATTGTTGGGGAAGGCTTTTGGTCCAGCAGATGACGTTTTTCGGCTGAGATACGGATGGTGAGTATGACTATAGTAAACGGCTAGGTGGCCGAGTGGCAAGGAACTCGGCCCTATACCCGTATTTGCCGGGTTCAATTCCCAGGTCGCGCAAAGCGTGTTTCGTAATTTACGATGCATAGCCCTGAGTTTGTGATTGCTTGTAATAAAAAACATAAAAAACATATACATAATAATACTTATAAACAGTGTCCTGCAGATAACAAAATAGCGTTGCGTTGAACATTACAATTAGTTTTATTTTTATTATTATTAACTATAGTTTTAACTTTGTTTTTTTCTTAGACAGGTTTTAACTTTTACTAGTACTGTATGATATTGTAAAAAATTAAACTGGCTTTTTTGTGTTCTTTTACATGTTGTGATTGTCCTTTACATTTTGTGTTTTTATTTGTGATGGAAAGTGTCCTTTTATGATAGGGCATTTTCCAATATTTATGACGCTGTAAGGGAGAAAAGAGCTGGACACTTGCTGAGTTTCTTGCCGGTTCTTCTCAGTACAAGATCTCCCGCCCAGAGTAGATAGAGTTACGAACCGATGGCATAAAATGACGTTCATAAGAGCTATTTGTAGCCAAAAACTGAATAATTGATTTTGAATTTTGAATTTTTTGAATTTTGCTCGCATTTGGCATGCGTGGTGATTAAGGCGAGAGTTTCCGACTGTAAGATTTCAAAGGCATTCCGCTCGGGACTGAATAATGGCGCGAGCGTCGAATTAGGCAATAATGTAGATTTTATTGAACGTTTACTTATTATTAAAATTATAATGGCCGACAACTATTACATATTCAAAGACAATTGGTTTGGTATATTTTTCTTCGTCTGAAACGGTGTATAGCCTGAATAAAATTATATTTAGTTTAGTAATAAGACGTATGTTTGATATTATATTCGATGCAGGAAATTGTAAAATATCGTGAAAATACCAGCCGCAATTACTAGATAAAAAGTCAATGAATTACATTTTTTTTTTTGGATTTAAAATAATTATACATTTCGAATAAAACTCATTTAATAACACCGTTTTTTGGAAACCCTCGCCTAAGCCATTACCCATCAATTGTAGTAATGACTTGATTTCAATAATGGAGGCATTGGCCTAACATTATTGGCTATTTATTACTACTATACTATGACTATTATTATTATTATTATTATACTTTTATTCAAAATCAACAAATGGACCAATAAATTACAATTGAAAAATTACAAATTACAAATTATTATAAATTAAAAATAATATAAATTAAAATTAAAATAATATTAAATTAAATCAAATCAAAATTAAAATAATATGAAAAAAAAAATAGAAATAATAAATAATAATAATAATACTATGAAAGAAGGCGAAACACCCCCCTAAAGCATGAAAAACTCACCCTATCCATCAGCTCCCTAACGATGCCGTTCCACTGTCCGGTGTCCGGATCCCTTGCTCCGTACATGTTGTCGGGGACCAAACGGAGCCGGTAGTGGAAGCCAGCTCTCGCCGCGACCCTCGCCAGCAGATCTATGCAGAACCCCTCGAAGCGAGCGTTGCCTTGCAGGTTCCAACCTTCCTTCACCATGACGTATGGCTTCTCCTGAAAGGGCAGTCCGTTTAATAGGGCACTTGACAACAACAATATTTCATTTCAGAATATTAAATGTAATAATGACATCACCTAACAGTTCTTTAAAATATTAACATTAACGGGTCCTTCCTTACCTATAAAATTGACGTTTTTTCTCACTTATTAATAGGTGTATTTCTTCTAAAAGTCAATACCGGTTGTTAATATTATTATACACCTTTAATTAGGACTATGTTACTTAGGCTTCAGTAATAACAATGGTTATTCATTTTGTGTCTTTATCGCCCAATTTTTTTTTAAAATTGACTTTCGTTTTTTGTTCTCGGAATTGACCTTTTGTTTCATTGTAGCTTTGAAGGGTCTTGATTTTTTTTCTTTTTAATGTCTGCTATATTTAGCTAGTGAAACGAACACACTACTCTACAATTTTTATAGTGGTAACATAAGTAGATGCTAAGAAAATTACAAAAAAAATGTTAGTATGAAAAATAGAATTTTATAAAAAAAAAACATACAAAACGTCAATTTCATAGGTAAGGACCTAATATATTGAATTTGGCTTAGGTGCGCATGAACTTCTGTAACCCAAAAGTTTTTTAAATAATAACTCAATTGACGGAACACAATAGTGACTATGGTTATAATTGACTATAATTTTACGCAAATTTTGTTGCAAACAACATACAATTTGAAAAAAGACAAAGTTTTGAAAAAAATCCTCTTGCGGGATTTGAACTTGCACCCCATGATATACCGGGTCAGATGCACTACCAACTATGCTATCGTGGCAACTCAATAGTGACGCATAGTTTGCCATTTCCATACATTTTCTTATTAAATTAGATGACCTCCTTGGTCGAGTGGTTTGTACACCGGTTTTCATGGAGTCGCCATCTCTGAGGTCCCGGGTTCGATCCCCGGTCGGGTCAATATAGAAATTAATGTTTTTCTATGTTTGTCTCGGGTCTGGGTGTTTTCTATGTATAATTATTATGTATTTATGTATGTTTATCCGTTGTCTAGTAACCATTTTAACGAGTTTCATAACGAAGCTTCTCTTGGGCTAGATAATTGGTGTGAGTGTAGGAAAATTTATTATTTTTATTTATTTAAATAAAAAATGTATGTATGCAAAAAATAGTCGTCATTCAGGGAACGCGAGAGCGCATTCTATTTACTCAAGTTTTTGTACAATGCTTAACTTAACTTTCCGAATTATAAATATTAGGAGTTATATTTTTCGGTATTATAAACTTGCGGCATTATAACTTTCGGCATTACAGCTTTCGGCATTATAAACTTTCGGCATTATAAACTTTCGGCATTATAAACATTCGGCATTATAACTTTCGGCATCGTAACTTTTAAGATTAAAAATTTTCGGCATTTGACAATATTCAACTACATCCCTTAGCAACATACTTACTTCAACAGTAACTATAGTAAGCGTCACATTAGGCGGCGGATCTCGTTTGTAGGCAGCTGGGTCAGTGATCTTCAACTCCTCGGTGGGTGACCAGTGACCAGACATAACGGTTGCCCCACTCTCGCCACCAGACAACCTCATCAGCTGAAGGTTGAAAACGCTTCTGGATCCATTCTTGAACTCTATAGGGCCTGTTAGACCGTGGGCTTTTATCTGAGAAAAATTATGGACTTTTACAAATCGTTACAATTATTAAGGAGGAAAGAAAAAGAAAGACGCTTGGGATAGTTTGGGGGTCCATTACTTTGCATCATCACCAGATGATTTTATGTTCTCACTGCTGGGCACGAGCCTTCCCTATGGACAGCAACGCCACAGTAAACCACCACGTAAGCCTAGTGCGGACGGTGGCTGTAACGGCTGCGACATACAGCCATGACCAACGGCTTTACGTGCCTTCCGAAGCACGGAGAAGAGAGAGATGTTAAATTTATTGCCTTTGCGAAAGATCCTTTACTTCAGCAATATCAGAATGAGCGCGTTTACCACTGCGCTACTCATTCTACATCCTACTTAGCATTTATTACAAACAATATTTTATTAAGTACTAGCTGTGCTCGCGACTTCGTCCGCGTGGAATAGTGACTTTCGGCAGCATTTTTAATTTTTTAGGCTCTTTTCCCGTTTTTGCAACATTTTTCACTGATGCTTCGCTCCTATTGGTCGCAGCGTGATGTTATATAGCCTAAAGCCTTCCTCGATAAATGGACTATCCAACACAAAAATATTTATTCAATTCGAACCAGTAGTTCCTGAGATTAGCGCGTTCAAACAAACAAACAAACAAACAAACAAACTCTTCAGCTTTATAATATTAGTATAGACTAGTGGACTCGGCGGACTTCGTACCGCTTTGACAGTTTCCGTCAAATGTTTAAATTCTCTTTGGTATCCATGACAACAAACCAAACAAATCATTTTGTATATTAAAATTAAATCGCCGTTTTTAGTGTATTTATAGTGTGATTCCCGTGGGAATATCGGGACAAAAACTATCCTATGTGTTAATCCAGGTTATAAACTGTCTGTATGCCGAATTTCATCCAAATCCATCCATCCGTTGCAGCGTGAAGAAGGAACAAATATACAGACATACATACACACAAACGCATTTATAATATTAGTGTGATTATCATCACTACATAGTATAAAACAAAGTCACTTCCCGCTGTCCCTATGTATGTATGTGTGTATGCTTAGATCTTTAAAACTACGCAACGGATTTGATGCGGTTTTTTTTAATAGTTAGAGTGATTCAAGAGGAAGGTTTATATGTATAAACTAGTGGCGGTTCGCGGTTTCACCCGCGTGGTTCCCGTTCCCGTGGGAATATCGGGATAACAAGTATCCTATGTGTAATTTCCGGTTATAAACTATCTGTATGCCGAATTTCATCCAAATCCATTCAGTAGTTTTTACGTGAAAGAGTAACGAACATCCAAACAAACTTTCGCGTTTATAATATTAATAGGATACATGCATAATATAGTTAGTAGAGAAACACTGATAATTTGAGAGGTTTCACATTTGTTTGCGCTTACATTGCAAACGCTGGCTGAACACTACGATCAAAATAATGTACTACAGTATTGTACACCTTAAAAAGGTCTACAAAAAAGTCCGCGATGGTATATGTCAATCTCTTAGGGATAACCGACAATAGTAATTTTTTACCATTTACTTTTACAAGAAATAATGGCTTATTTACGAAGCGATTTTAAGCAATACAGCATATTCCTTATCCAATTAAGTACCTTAAATACATTGTGCATTTAATATAGATCATTAAGGCACTTTACAGCATGTAATTTAAATGATTATTTTCGAAGATTACAGATTCAAAATGCAGGGACATAGTGGTTGCGTGTATCAGCATTGCACCCGTGCGAAGCCAGGGCGGGTCGCTAGTTCCCAAATAAAGCAAAATTCAAATATAATAAAATTGTGAGCCTAGCCGACATGACAACCCGAGCCGAGGTCTTAACCTTAGAGGCGTCCTCAGGTTGTTCCGCTCCCGTTCGATCCAAACCCCTTGGAAAACTCTCCAAGGAGTTCTCCAAGGGGGGATCGATTCTACTAGAGTACAGAACGAGGAGGACAGAGAGCGGAGGAGTAGGAGAACAATGTGGAGCTCGATGGCACAATGGTTAACGCGCCCGTTCTGCGAGTGCTGAGGTTAAGCAACTATCGCAACGGCCGGTCCTCGAATAGGTGACCAAAAATGTATCATCTCGAGCTCCTTCGTGCTTCGGAAGGCACGTAAAGCCGTTGGTCCCGGCTGCATTAGCAGTCGTTAACAACCACCAATCCGCACTGGGCCTGCGTGGTGGTTTATAGCCCGTTCTCCCTATCCACCCACAGGGAAGGCTCGTGCCCCAGCAGTGGGGACATAAAATGAGCTGATTATAATGATGACAGAACGAGGACACGGTGACGCTGCAAAGACCTTTGAAGGCCAGTAGCAAAAACTCTCTAAAAACCTGGTCTAAGATCAATGCAAGTTTCAAAGGTACTCACGCTGTTTATATTATCCAGCAGTGCCTTCCCGTGAACCCAGGGCGTCTCCTTGTCACAAGACACGTTGTAAGCGTGAATGTTCTCAGTGCTGGAGAGAGCCAGTGCCAGGACCTGTACCGCATCATACAGAAGCGCTGGTTCAGTCTGGAACAGGTATGAATGAAATGTTGGAAAGCTGATAAAAACAATCGAAAATTCGCATGAAACTCAGCGATTTCAACAAAAAAAAATAAAGAAAACGTCTATGAACAGCAACAGTTATAAAAATAACAACAAAATATATAACAATCAAAAGAATTTAAAACAAGCAACAGATTTATAACACAAAAAGAATATATTGTTTTCTAAAGTTTACGCGAACACTACACATTGAAATGAAACAACTTTTACGGATCTACTCGCGTTTATTTTACACATTACTTATTTAATGTTTATCCTGATGTTTCGAACACTTTGCAGGGTCCGTGGTCACATGGAGACTCGGACACTCCCTGTGATCACGGATCCTGCAAAGGGTACGCGAGTAGATCCGTAAAAGTTGTTTCATTGCAACAAAAAAAATATATCAATAAGGAGGTGTGAACGAGTTGCAATGGAGTCACCAACGGGTAGCGACCCCGGGTTATGTGGAACTCTCGTCTCTCCCCCTTGTCCAGCAAGCTCGACGAGTACCATCCCTTCTATGACACGGGGATGGCTTGGGATCACAAACTGCAAGCACCAGAAGAGAGACGCTTGGGTTAGTTTGGGCGTCCTCCACGGCGGGTGATCACTTGTATCGAACGCAAACGGCAAGCACCAAAAAAGAAACGCTTGGGATAATATATAGGTGTCCTCCAGACTCTAATGAGGCCATGCAATGCAGCTAAGGGTACCCCACCCTTTTGTCGCTGCCACACCATTGATCGACATTTTATCCTTTAGAGATATTGTTACTTGGACACCAAGGCAGTATACGCTGTATACGAGCTCTGGTTACCTTAATATGCCCCCCGCTGAGGATAGAAGCGCCTATCGGATGGAACTTCTCCATAACCTGCAGCACCTCCTTGACCTTGTCTGAGGCGCGGTCTACCAGCCTCCAGCCACTGATGTTCACGCGGTTGTAGTAGAAGTCTTCCAAATCGAAGAGTTCCATATCCTGAGAAAGGGATAGTATTTGATTTTAGATTTTAGAATTGGGAAGCACTTGGTTTTTTGATGGTGAGCGATGATAGGGCTGAAGGTGGCAACTTCACTAGGGATCATCAACCAGTGGGGGACGACTACTATTGATTATTTCATCTCTTTCCGAACACAACAATGTTACTCATTTATGTTGTAGTATCATAGCGGTAGGTGGACTTAAAACATTCCCACCAATCAAGTAATTGTACTTGATCCTCCCGTGAATTTGAACCTGGGACCTCTAGGTTTAACCACTAGACCACAGACGCAGTTTAACGTCTCCTTTGAAACACATTGTGCATTAAAGCAACGGTACCTAGTTATAAGAACTAGACTACGTCGAATGTGAAAGTCTAAAAAACTATACTTTTGGCTATTACTTAATTCCTTGTCGATTCATCATCATCATCATCATCTCAGCCAAAAGATGTCCACTGCTGGACAAAGGCCACCCCCAAGGACCTCCACAACGACCCGTTTTGTGCTGCTCGCATCCAGCGGCTCCCCGCGACCTTCACCAGATCGTCGGTCCACCTTGTTAGAGGCCTGCCCACACTGCGCTTTCCGGTACGCGGTCGCCACTCAAGGACTATTAGCGGGCTATTGCGGGCATCAGTCCTGCGAGCAATGTGCCCTGCACACTGCCACTTGAGCTTAGCAACTCTTCGGGCTATGTCGGTTACCTTTGTTCTTCTGCGGATCTCCTCATCTCCTTGTCGATTAATTTTCAGAAAAATATCTTACTGTATGATTGTATTTATCATAAATGTTATGTAAAGCCGTTAAGTATACTTACAAATGAAGTAAATATGTAATGATAATGCTCGTTGTTCATTTGTAGTTGTAATATCTGGAAAAAAAAACACTTTTTAGTTGGGTATAAAATAATACGTGCATCATCATCACAACTCACTACTTAATATAAAACAAAGTCGCTTCCCGCTGTCCTTAAGTATGTATGTCTGCTTAGATCTTAAAAACTACACAACGGATTTAGATGCGGTTTTTTTAATAGATAGAGTGATTCGATAGGAAGGTTTATATGCATAATATAGTACAGAAACACTGATAATTTTGGAGGTTTCACATTTTTTTGCGCTTACATTGCAAACGCTGGCTGAACCATACGAGATAGATCAAAATAATGTACTACAGTATTATACACCTTAAAAAGGTCTACAAAAAAGTCCGCAATGGTATATGTTTATCTCTTATGGAAAACCCACAATAATAATTTTTTATCCTTTACTTTTTACGAGAAATAATGGCTTATTTATCACCCATTTAATGACCGGCCTTTGCGAAAGTTGCTTAATCTCAGCACTTGCAGAATGGGCGCGTTAACCACTGCACCATCAAGCTCCTCTCGAATCTTCCATACATTGAATGATTCCAAAAATTTCATTTACAGCAGCGCCATCTTTCGTCGGTGGAACCTCAAGTTACTAACTGATTATCCATATAATGTCACTAGTTGGCGGTAGTATAGATAGCATTTTAAATTAATAAGCAACTAATTATGCTAGAATTAGATAACATTACTTTACCTTAAACCTGGCTAACTTTTCATAAAAAAATCAAAATCAATCTCAGTTTGAACTGCTGTTTTGTATTGAACAGCTGAATTTTATTTTCTAGTTAAGGAGTTGGTCCAATAGTAAAAGTTGATGTTGTTGAGTAAGTGTAGTAAGTGGAGTAAGTGTCTTTTTATGATAGGCTGTTTTCCAATATTTATGTCGCTGTAAGGGAGAAAAGAACTGGACACTTGCTGAGTTTCTTGCCGGTTCTTCTCAGTACAAGATCTCCCGCCCAGAGTAGATAGACTTACGAACCGATGGCATAAAATGACGTTCATAAGAGCTATTTGTAGCCTAAACTGAATAAATGAATTTGAATTTTGAAGGTTTGGACGGCGATAAAAAGTGACCCTATATTTTTAGCGCCATCTATCGGGAAAAAGCGTTAACGCGCACGTAAACGTCTACTATCGCCATCTGTTATCAAGGAACCTAATTTTCCATATTTTTTTCTATGAGAAGCACATCTATACCCATTATTATCAATCAATTATCAGTCAATGATGATGATGGTGTGATATGACTGATGCTGCTGCGTTATTACCAGTTGAACTCCATTTCCACTTAACATTAGGTGGAGTGGTTCATTTGCAGAGTTAATAATTGAAAGGGGGGTACTCACCGCTCTAGCGAACTCCCGTATCTTCCCAGGGTCAGTATCCACTATAATGTGCTCGATCTTCTGCGCCTTCAGCAGTGCCAAACCCCGTCTGTACTCGTTCTCGTCGTCGCAACGCACCGCGTACATGTCGCGGCCATCTTTGGCTATGTTCAGGACGTTCAGCTCACCTGGAAGTTCAAGCGTGAAGCGTGAGCGTCTGTTTCGGAGGTAGTGATGTTGAACAATCGATGGGCTTGTTATCGATAATTGACCTTGTTTATTTATTACGATATTGATAGAACTTACGATAGTCATAATCCAGCTCGAAGGATCAATGTTTGACTAGGCATGATAAACGCAATAGCACCCAAAAACTGTTACTATATTCATATACAAAACTAATGGTGACTTATTTATTGGGCTAAAAACTTTGAGAGCGTGATCTAGGTTAAGTGGTGGTGCCATCTAGTTTCAAATGAGTGAACAACGTACTGTAGACTAAACAGAGGTAATACTCGTACCATCGATGGCTGACAATAGTATCGTAGTATACTAAGGAACCTTGGCAGACGCTACGCTACTGACACTAAACTATGACGTTTATTGCTAATTTTAAAAAGCTAAGAAATATACTGTTTTTCTCGAAGGTCTAGGGGAAACTTCGTTATAAAATAAATGTTATTAGAAAGTCGTTGCCTGCTCCCAGACTCCGCTGACCTTATATCGGGTCGGCACAAAAAGTTTTCTTTACATTATAGACTCTGTATACCATTCTAAATGCAATTCACTTGCTGGAATAAGTAAGAAGGTTTACCATAACCATAGTCCTCGAAGATGATCCCCATTCGGGTCCAGTTGAGGTACCCGATGAGGTCCAGGAACGCTTTGTCCAACATATCCTGCGGTGGATGCAGGTTCACTGTAAAAGCGTCTGTATCGTTGTCCACTGCAAACATAAGAAAAAAGGACCATTGAGTATTTTTCGCTATTTTTCATTGATTCAGATTTTCGAATTTGGATCATTCGAAAACTTCCTCTATAAAACCGCTCATATCTTGAAATTGTTATTGTACATGTGTTTTATAATGTATGTACAATTGGATGAAGATATTTGAAGGAGTAGCTCGATGGCGCAGTGGTTAACGCGCCCAACCGGGCGCGTTAACCACTGCGCCATCGAGCTCCTATCGAGTGATGAGGTTAAGCAACTTTCGCAAAGGCCGGTCATCGGATGGCCCGCGTGGTGGTTTACGGCCCGTTCTCCCTGCGGTGTTGCCATCCATAGGGAAGGCTCGTGCCCCAACAGTGGGGACAAAAAATGAGCTGATGATGAATGTGCAATTCACACTGTAATTTCAAGTACTTTGAACGTACGTACTACTGTACTACGTACGTACTATACGTACACTAAAGGATTTATAGTGAATTTTACTGACTTACGTGTGTCGTAGAAGCGGGGTGCCACAATAAAATGGGGGGTGTTTAGTGACCGACACATCGCGCCGAGCGTCGAACCCAGCAGTGGACCCGCGCTGCTGAACAACGCCACCGCGCCCGACTTTATCTGTGTGCAGGCTGAAAAAAACAAAAAAAAAACGTTGATAGCGTAAAAGTAAATAGTGCGCAGAACGTTGTATAGATGGCGTCACCAGCGCACGCTGTCAAGCAAAAATATTTTTATAAGCATAATCTATATTAATAAAAATGAATCGCTAAATGTGTTGCTTATCGCAAAACTCGAGAACCGCTGAACCGATTTGGCTGATTTTTTTTTGTTGTGTTTGATGAAGTCTGAGGAAGGTTCTTGTGGAGAGAAAAAACGTAAAAATACGAGGAAAATAGTAAAAACAACAATTTTCTTTTCCCATACAAACCACTCTTTCCCCAGCTGTCAAACATTTGACGTCAATCAAAACAAAACAAAGGCGCGTTAGGATTATCTTTGGTATGCCTTCAAGTCTCAGAACAATAACTAAAGCTATAGAAGGATGGCTAAAATAAAAATCGTGCAACTATGTTTAGTTCCGTTCTATCTTATGGCTAGAAAAGGAGGTTGGAGTGCGACAAATGGTTGACACTTAGTTTTTATTTTTTGTATTGTTATGTCAAACGGTCATCAGATAATCGGTGATCAAAAAAAATCTTTGAGTCCTTTATAAAGTCACTCACTACATTACCTCAAATATGACGTCACAAATCTGGTGACACCTTCGAAATAACGAAAGAAAAGGGACAATCGATCTCTTTCCAATACATCACTTAGGTTCATTAGTTAAAATAGTACGAACTGATGAATGAGTGTTGCTATTTTAGTCCGGTTTCTATACCTTTAATTATTATTCTGAGCTTCAAGTTGACTAGAGGTCAGATTAATTAATTTACGCTCCAAGTAATCAAACAAAAAATATCGTGTACTATAAGGCATTACAATAAAAATATCATCACATTAGATTTAACTAAAGTCTTGCAATGTTATTTTATTTCTATTAGACTGCGACAGGCCAATAACTTTTGACAGAACTAAATCTGTCGGGGCAGCTATTAACATAAACAAATCAATGTAACTTTGTTTTAGAGAAATAGGGCAGAACAAGGTCTGCCGGGACAACTAGTTATCAAGAAAATGTCAAATAATGAGATTCATTATTATACGTGTTACAGTATTTAATTAATGTGTGTATTTATGTTATTAGTCTGTAAAGGTACTGTATACATAAGTACTATACTAAAATACTCGTACTAATAAACACTCAATAATCTCATTTCTTTCTTCTCGATAGATGACTGTATACAGAAGCGAAGTTCGAAAAGAATAAAAATGTATGGGATTGACATAAGATTGACCACGTGATTTAGCGCGGCTTATCAATCCCATACATTTTATTCTTTTCGAACTTCGCTATCGTTTTCTTAATGTTACTTTGGCTAAGCCTACTGGTGATGGAATAACAGCTGTCGTAGTGTCGCTAGTGTTCGACACAATAATTAAGTTACATATCTATCTATATATTGATACGTGAAGCAAAAATTTTGTACTCATTTTTACGAAAATTGCGCGGACGGAGGAGTATGAAATTTCGCACACTTATAAACTATAAGTGTGCGAAAGTTCATACTCCTCCGTATAGAAAAGCAGTATAGAATGTTAATATTTTTTTTAAATTATGCATAAAAGCCAATTATCCAGCAAGCCGAAGCTGCGGTGGTGAGCGAAAACCATCTGCGACGATAAGCTCGCGTGGGACCGCTAGAGCCCCGAAGCGCCGGCGCCGGAGCCGTCACAGAAACTATGTTTGCTGCATGCTTGCTTGCTTGCTTGTTTGCATTATGCATGCTTGCTTGCATAATATATGTTTTAAGTATTATACAAAAATAATGTTATCTGAAATAAATGTTACACTAAATGTTCTTATACTAGATAAATGTTATGTGTTTTAATGATTATATCATGTAAATGATATATTAAACGGCTGTTATATTAAATGAGTTAAGCTCAATCGTTTGTTATAGGTACGTTTCAAAATTATGTATTTTAAAATTATAATTATGATTTTATCATTATATTAAATAAGTGTTATATTAAACAAAACTATATCATTTGATTGTATATGTTTTGATAATTATACGATATGTTGTTATGTTATACATTACACACCCAAAAAAGTGTTGAATAAATGCTTTTCAACTGTAATCAAAAACGAATTTTAAGGCTGCCAACACTTTTCAATGTGCAGAAACAAGGTCAAGCGGACAGGAAGCGGCTTGAAACGGAAACGCAATATGGCCGCCCCGGTAGTGTAATATGGCGACCGGAAGTGGCGTGACTGAGTACCCTCCACGGTTATTACACTACTAGGAGTTCATGGACCAAGTATTATGTTTACACTTGCCCAGAAGTCTTTGGTTCGATTCCCAGCCGTGGGTAGGTACATGTTTGTGTACTCTGTTGTGGAAATTTGGTGACTCATTTCTTTGTCGGTTGTCTATTGTTTGCCCGAAAAATATAAGCAATAATACTCTTATACATACATGTTGCCACATGTTTACAACTGTGTAGCTAAACAATGCGACATTAAAACTCTCACAGTTAAACAAGCCAAAAAAATAATTTCCTCCCTGTTGTTGTCTGTCTTCCCACCAGACTGAGAACCTTATAAATAACATAAAATAAAATGAGTTTAATCTAGTCTAGCCTATAAATCACATGGACACACACATACACACACGCACACACACGCTCACACACGACCACACACATGCACACACATGCACACACACGCACACACACGTACACATATGTACACACATACATGCGCAAACACGCCTTCGTGTTTATATTTCTATCTGTCGCATAAACTTTATTGGGTGCCCACGATACGGGGCTCTCCTGCTGTGGGACCCACGAGTTATGCTTCCTGTATTGTTTTGTTGTACTTAATTTTGGTGCATACTTGTAACAATTTTTTGAAAAATAAACTATTTGTATTTGTATTCATATGCCCGAATTTTACTTGCCCGAATTTAACTTGCCAGAATTGTTTGTTTACCATAAAAGTTATGTGACATACTCTTGTTTGCCCGTACATTAGATTCCATAATGATACGAGTGCCATACGTATTGTTATCCATTTTATTAATCGCAATAATATTATTTAACAGAATATTTCAACGCCATACTAAATTAATTTCGAATACATCCAAGCTAAGTAATAGTAATACACTAAGTAAAAAGTGAATTGTAATAAATATATGACAGTATGATCATATGTATATTAAAATTGTTTTTATTTCTAATAATTACCTATCACTATAATCGATCCAAGTTCTTCCGTACAAAATTAACCTAATGCCTTTGTAAAAAGCGATTGGCTTTCTGGCGTTGTTTTTCATGTTCTAACCTAAACCTACGTTTAGTTTAAACCGATTTTATGTTTTTTTTTCTAGAAGCAATTTCGATGGCAAATGATGTTATGGCATATGATAATTCAATGAAATGAAATTAAATGAAATTAAATGAAATTAAATTAAATGAAATTAAATTAAATTAAATTAAATAAAATGAAATAAAATGAAATAAAATGAAATAAAATGAAATAAAATGAAATAAAATGAAATAAAATGAAATAAAATGAAATAAAATGAAATAAAATGAAATAAAATGAAATAAAATGAAATAAAATGAAATAAAATGAAAAAAAATTAAATAAAATGAAATAAAATGAAATAAAATGAAATAAAATGAAATAAAATGAAATAAAATGAAATGAAATGAAATAATAATTTATTGGCACACTATTACATCTTTTACATTTGATACAATATAATATTTCACTATTTATTTACTTATTTACTTATTTATTGCACATCTAGCTACAAATATTAGACTTTGTAACAATATGTATGCCAAAGGCTACCGGCTCAGCTTAATGCGACATGGGCATAATGCCTATGTAGAGCTGGTTTTCGGCCAGTACCGTTTGCTTTCAAAGTTTTTCTTAAAGGGTACATGCAATTAAAAAGAAGAAAATCCTGCAATTCACAGAAAGAAAATAAATAATACATAATGCAACATGAGCACATTTACTTGACTAGCTCGAATAAATGCTAAATGCCATATCTTCATGCCGGTCACTGTTCCACTCCGAAACCTACCCCCTCCCTATAATTTTGTTAATTGAGAAATACTTTTTTTAAATGTACCTTCAACGTATGATCAGATATGTTTTGGCGCAAAGGTGGAGGAATATTGTTCCACACTTTTGACGCTGCATAGGTGAAGGATCCCCTGAAGACCTGCGTCCTGTGCTTTGGTATGAGAAGAGCCAACCTATTTTTACTGCGAGTGTTCCGTGAATGTGCGTCCTTAGCCCATCTGAACTTTTCATACAGATACACAGGCGTTTGCTTGGTTACAATTTTATACGTCTGCGTAGTCAGGTGTAAATCACGTCGGGCTGCCATCTTCAGCATCCCCTTGTCGTTCAGATACGGCGTCACATGTGCGCTATTCGGAATCCTAAAGCAGAGCCTTGCGCAGGCATTCTGCACGCGTTGGATAATCTTATGAGTTTTCATATGTATGCGAGGACCATATACCGTGTCGCAGTAATTTAACTGTGACAGCACTAATGATTCCACAAGAGTAGTTTTATTCTAACCCTCTCCGATAAAAACTCTCGAATACCATACAGAACCTTCAGCCTATAGAATGCGTTCCGAGCCTTTAGTTTAACGTGTTCGATGTAACGAAGCTCAGGATCCATTAACAACCCCAAGTTTCTCACCAACTCCACAGATTACAAGATCTTCGTTATTAACTTTGATGCATGGATTTCAAGAATTTTTCTACGTTGGCCTTTTGAGCCCAGAACCATAAACTTAGACTTTGAGGCATTCAGTACAAGGTTATTATCATCTTGCCCAATTGTATATCTGCTCCAACTCAGCATTGAGATTCGCTTATGCACTTCCAGTGTCCCCAGGTTTGAATGACTGATAGACTTACTGTTCTGTATTCGACCACTTCTTGATAAGGCTAGTTCTCTTAAAGACCATTTCTGCTTTTGACCACTTCCTTATTTGACTACCTTGGATACGGTGTGCAAAAATACTCAAGACTTTTTTTACCATTAAACTAAACAAACATCGGGACTGATCACTGACATCCACTTTTCTGTGTTCTGTGCACCTACCTACCTGTGCATACCTCTGCACTTTGACACATGACAGCTTCAGTATCACTATATTTGCTCGCGACGGAGCACGGAGTGGATCACTGCGGCGCCCGCGCCGCTCCGCAAAAGCTCTTAGCCTAAAAACAGAACTAACCTTTTTTATACGTTCTAAAGGAGTCCCTCGCGGGTGTGTACTGTATGTCGTACACCAGGGTACTGTTGGGTAGCAGGCTGCGTTCCTTGTTGATCCTGTATACCGCGTACTTAAATGCCAGCTCCGCGCTGCCACCGCGTGCGTCCTCCGTGAAGATGGCACCTGCACAAACAAATAAAATCAATCAAAAACAATTTAAAAATACATAAGAAAAGAAGAATAGAGCGACGCTTCACATCTCTCATTCATTCCGTTTTTAGGGTTTCGTAGTCAACAAGAAACCCTTTTAGTTTATCTTTCTTATGTCCGTCTGTCTGTCCCCAGCCTAGCTCATAGGCTCTTATTACTAGAAAACTGTAATTTGGCATGGATATACATATTAATCACGCCGACAAAATGGTGAAGTAAAATTTTTAAAAATATATTTTTTAGGTTACCTTCCCTACACGTGAAGTGGGGATGTAATTTTGCAAAATTTTATTAGTCAAGTGTTCCCCCATTTCCCTGCCTGAACAAATTCCTCATTGGGAACTACTTAAATAACGTTGTCAGGTGTGTGAAAAAACTCCCTGTGTGGTGCCGGGGATAAAGAATTGCACCACCCTATCTCTTCCCGTGGATGTCGTAAAAGTCGACTAAGGGACCATTCCAGAGGATGGGCAGCAGCATCTCTCTGAGGTTACCCTCAACCTACTGCGATCGCCAACCCGCCTGCCAAGCGTGGCGAATACGGCAAATACCCCCGCTTGGGGAGGTCTTTGTCCAGCAGTGGACGTCTTTTGGCTGATATGATGTGTGTGAAACCGGTAGTATCCGCATTATTGAGATGGGCTACGAAACGCACTTGGCCGGTTTTTATAATGTGACTTTGTGTTTGTGTCGTGTATTACCAATAAATGTTTATTCATTCATTAATTCATTTTACTTTTTATTTTTAAGTGCTAATTGCTGCACTGAATCTGAAAAAATATTTATAAAACACAGTGAAATAATAAAAAGCCTACCCGACCCAGCCAGGTTTTGAACCTGGGTCTTCCGCAATCTGGGTAGCTGGGTCGAGTAGGCATTTATTTTTTCACTGTATTATAAAAATATTTCATTAATCATTCATTCATTTTAAGACTGATAAGGCACGAGAGACACCAGGGAGAACTAGGGGCCATAAACCACCACGCGGGCCCAGTGCGGGTTGGTGGTTGTTAACGACTGCTAATGCAGCCGGGACCAACGGCTTTAAGTGCCTTCTGAAGCACGGAGTACCTCGACAGGATACTTTTTTGGTCACCCATCCAATGACCGACCTTTTCGAAAGTTGCTTAACTTCAGCGATCGCAGACCGGGCGCGTTAACCACTGCGTCATCGAGCTCCTCATTTTACAGGAAGTACTGCCATACTACGTAGTGGTACATTGATCAGTCAAAAAACTTCCAGATCGTGCCTTCCGATGCATGGAGGAGCTCGCATACATTTGTGGTCACCCATCCGATGACCGGTCTTTGCAAAAGTTGCTTAACATCCGCCTGGCTAGCTACCACCGTCTTATCTAAATATTAGGTCCTTTCCTATGATATTGACGTTTTCTATGAAGATTTTTTTATAAAATTATATTTTTCATACTAACGTTTTTTTAATTTTCTTAGCATCTATTTATGTTAACACTATAAAAAATTTAGAATAGTGTGTTTGTTTCACTAGCTAAATATAACAGACATTAAGAGCGTTTACGCCGCACACTAGCGCCGCCAATGAAAAAAAAACATATCTAGTAATTAGAGATAGAAAATCAAATTATGCTAAAAACCATAACATATGAGGTCATTCAAATAGTTTGTTGAGCATAATTTGATTTACTATCTCTAATTACTAGATATGTTTTTTTTTTCATTAGTGGCGCTAGTGTGCGGCGTAAACGCTCTTAAAAAGAAAAAAAATCAAGACCCTTAAAAGCTACAATGAAACAAAAAGTCAAGGTCAATTTTTAAAAAAATTTGGGCGGTCATGACACAAAATTAATAATCATTGTTATTACTGAAGCCTAAGTAACATAGTCCTAATTAAAGGTGTATAATAATATTAGCAACCGGTATTGACTTTTAGAAGTAATACACCTATTAATAAGTGAGAAAAAAACGTCAATTTCATAGGTAAGGACGCAATATGTCGCCATAACATCAATGTTTATAGCTTTCTTGTGTTCGGCAGCTAGAGCTAAGATAGCCAGTGCCTCAGTAGTTAAGGATTCCTGGTGAAGTGCACCTCCACCTTCAGCCTTATCACCACATAACACCAGGTGGGCTGAAAGCCGTGTGCTTACCTATTTTAACGACTGGCGAAAGTGCCGCCGCAGCGTTCAACAATACCACGACCCATCGCCACCCCGCCAACATGTTGATCCAACATCACCACTGAGTTGGCGCCGCACAACCTGCCAACAAATAAAAACAAAAACTTTAAAAAAACCGAAACCAAATCCAAGAAACTTAAAAAAGGAAAAACAGCTCTAAAAAGCAAGACATAATATTGAAATCATAGGTGGACCGACGATCTGGTGAAGGTCGCGGGAAGCCGCTGGATGCAAGCAGCACAAAACCGGTCGTTGTGGAGATCCTTGGGGGAGGCCTTTGTCCAGCAGTGGACGTCTTTTGGCTGAGATGATGATTATGATGATGATTAAGAGCGTTTACGCCGCACACTAGCGCCGCCAATGAAAAAAAAACATATCTAGTGATTAGAGATAGAAAATCAAATTATGCTCAACAAACTATCTGAATGAAGTAATTTAGCATTTTTACGTCACTTAATGAACACCTCACATGTTATGGTTTAGTTAAATATGGCGTTATAGTTAAAAGTGGCCGTAACGTCTAATTACTAGATATGTTTTTTTTTTCATTAGTGGCGCTAGTGTGCGACTTAAACGCTCTTAATAATTACTTAGATACGCACGTCAGTTTTAAAAAATGTCTATTGAAGTCGGGTGGTTGGTGGTCGGCTGGGGGACAATTTTGTTTTATTTAAACTTTTATAGTTGTTCCATTATCTCCACTTGCGTTTCAAATTACGATAAGTAAATCTTTTATTTTCATGAATAATATATTTCTTTTTGTTAATGATAACAATAACAAAAAATTATGTATAAATTATAATTATTGTATAAAATAATCGTAACATAACCCATTATAAAAGCCCCACCAGAGTTCAATAGACATTTTTTAAAACTGACATGCGTATCTAAGTTAATAACATGATTTCAATATTATTTCTTGCTTTTTAGACCTGTTTTTACTTTTTAAAGTTTCCTTTTTTTTGGTAAAAATTATTATATTATACGACTTTTAGTGATGGGTTTTTAGACCTAACAAGGATGCTTCTCGGATGAGGAAACGACGGCCTAGTAGGTAGTGGTATTCCTATGTAAAACTTCAATCTTAATTAGGTATTATTTTTGTACGAACTGAACATTTTGGCATATTGAATCGTATGAAGTAAGCCCAACAAAAGGTAACTGCTGGAAATCGTTGAGGAATTCCCTCAACTGTCTATGGTCTCCATTATTAGACCTGTAATGACACTTATTATAACCCATATGGGTGCAAAGTTCTCATCAATAGAAATGAATTATGTCCAAACATAATGTAGCTACTGTAAAACGTTGAGGAGTTCCCTTGACAGTCTTTCATCTTCATCCTCAGACCCCTAATAACAGTCACAACCCATCTAGGCGTATCGTAAAGATCCCGATGGGTCGAAGTGTTACTGGGAAAGGAAACCTCGGCAAGCCCCACTAAGATAAGATAAGATAAGATAAGATCTAGGTATAAAGTTCTCATAAATACAAATTAATCAAGCCCAAACACCAGGTAATTGTTGTAAATCGTTAAGGAGTTCCCTCGACTGTCTTTCGGCTCCATCATCAGATCGACTCCAGACCTTCATTAAATAGTAGTGCTTTAAAATACTTAATGAAAAAAATAACAAACGCACTAGTCGCCACTATGATTTTCGAAGGTTCCCCTCGATTTCTCTGGGATGCCATCATCAGATCCTGGTTTCCTTATCATGGTACCACCCTTGGGATAGATATCCTATGGAAAGGAGATCCTTTCCAACAAAAAAAGAATCATCAAAATCGGTTCATAAACGACGAAGTAATCCGCGAACACACATAAAATATAATTCGAGGGGTGAAAGGCTAAGTGAGTTAAGCGACATTTTTGCAACTTTACAGTAGAGCGTTTTAAAGTTTTGAAATTCAGAAAAAAATTCGTAGATATTCGGTTTTATAATCAATTTAGAATTGAAATATACAGTTGTTTTTTAAATCAAACGCCTCATCAGATGTTTTAGTTTTTAACTAAAACATCTGATGAGGCGTTTGAGGTGAGGTTTGAGGCAAGGAAAATGACTTAAACGACGTGTCCCCTTGTTTCCGGAGTAAAACTAAATGTCTTAAGATACAATGACTAGTAAAATTAGCATACGCCAAAAAGGCTCAAAGGAATAATAAAGTAATTTTCTTGTAAAGCTAAAAGATTGAATTACCTTGCTACAGATGTAAAGATTTAGGCTAATGTGCTGAAAGCCCAATTTTGTCTTTAAGTACCTTTAGGAAAAGTAACTCAAGCAACGATCAACATCCTAATTTTGTTAATTTAAATCCTCATGATTTAAAATTTTATTTAAGGTTGGTTGTTGAAACCATCACTATAACCTTTGTACCATGAAAATTTTAGCATGTATCTGACGAGTTATTTGATTTTTATACGATTAAAATAAAAGAAAGTAAAGTCAATAACGAGATTTTATTTTAGATATTTTTTTAATTATAATAATCAGTCTCGTAATATGTATGTTTGGTGTAGGCACATGTAATTAATAATCTTCAAAGTATATATTTGAAATAAGTTTAAATGTTACTTTTTCACAATATTATTTGTAGTTAGTGATCAAAATCAAACTACCTACTTTTTACGATTATTTAATCAAATCTATTATTTTAATTAGTAACTACAAAATGTTATCGTAGTTAGTAATCAGTACTTAGACTACATTTTGCCCAAGACTGTAATAATACAACAAACAATGTGGTGATAACAGTCTCAATAAAATATATAATCTCAAAGCTCTTAAAAATTTTCTTAAACGCGGCTCAAGCACAACACACACGTACCGCCTCCTTTACTATTTGAGACCGACTGAAGCGCCCCGCGCGAGCGCATCCCTTTTATTATTGGGTAATTTTAAGGCAATGAAAACATTTTGAATAGGTTTTAAACGACATTGATTTTAATAGTGTATAGAATACCATGTTTGCTGAACGCACATTACTAACTCACTCTAGTTTAGGAAAACTGATTCATGTACAAATGTAATGTATATCTTTTTAATTAAGCGACCGCTTTTTGTAAACAAATATAGGGACTAATAGATCAAACAACGAATTCACCTAAAAATTGTAAAAAGCTAATTAATTTATGTTCCTAGATAAAGATAAAATAAGCGAAAGCCAAATAATTCAAGGGACGAATTTATTTATTTTTGTCACCGGCTAATTGATTCAAGCGACATACTTCATATACTTTTTTTGGAAAGCTATTTGCTTTAAAAGACAAGCTTAATATATTTTGTCGCAAGCTATTTGCTTTAAGCGACAATGGTTTGTATATTTTGAAGCAAGCTAAATAATTTAACCTACAAGTGCTGTAGTTATAGATATTGGAAGAAAGATTTAACAACCGTATGAGTTTAAATGTGAGAAAGGAAAACTGGTTCAAGTAACAATTGGTCATGTTTTGATATAACTTAAGTCAAACACATTAAGAAAATGGCAAATTCTTGCGTCGGTTCAGCTAGTAGCGGAGCGGAAAAAGCGTCCAAATCTAATTGACTTAAGCGACAAAAAATAGGTCAGATTGCCATGAAACTCGGCTCATTCGACGCAGAAAAATTTGCTGATTCCGAATATGTATATAACTCAATATCGCCCATGATGTCGCTTGAATCCATTAGCCTTTCACCCCTAGATATATATACGGTCGAATTGAGAAACCTCCTCTCATTTTGAAGTCGGTTAATAAAAACGGAAACCATGTGTGAACGGGCTGTTGTTTTCATTTACTAAAATGTGTGTTTGTGGCATTTTAATGTTTTATATTTATTTTTTGTTAAGAGCGTTTACGCCGCACACTAGCGCCACTAATGAAAAAAAAAACATAAGTATCTAGTAATTAGAGATAGAAAATCAAATTATGCTCAACAAACTATCTGAATGAAGTAATTTAGCATTTTTACGTCGTCGCCTAATGAACATCTGACATGTTATGGTTTAGTTAAATACGGCGTTATAGTAACAAGTGGCCGTAACGTCTTATTTAACTAAACCATAACATGTGAGGTGTTCATTAGGTGACGTAAAAATGCTCAATTACTTCATTCAAATAGTTTGTTGAGCATAATTTGATTTTCTATCGCTAGTTACTAGATATATATTTTTTTCATTAGTGGCGCTAGCGTGCGGCGTAAACGCTCTTAAAATCTTCTATTTCCTATTATCTCTTGTCTATGTTAAAATAAAATAAAAGTTCATCTGTTTGTTTTTCTCTTATTTTTTTTATTCAGAAAAATACAACTTTTGTAGTTTACATTAACGGTTAAGTGTTCGTGAGTGTGCATGAGTGTTGGCAAATGAAACAAAACAGTGCAACGTCACTTTTCAATTTCTCAAAGAAAGTCCGCGTGAGGTCTTAGTAAAGCCTTAAATGTTTACTTATGGTTTAAGCATTCAACGCAGAGCTGCTCGAGTTGTCGGCGACGTGGTAACCTCTGGTCGGCTCGATCCACTGGCCCTTCGGAGAGACGTTGCTTCTCTCTGTATATTTTATCGCCTTTATCATGGGGAGTGCTCTGAGGAATTGTTCGGTTTGATCCCTGCCGCTGATTTCCTTCACCGCACTACACGCAATCGACTGTCTTTCCATCCACACCATCTTGATGGATGGCGATCTACTACTGTGCGTTTCTCACGTAATTTTTTACCACGAACTACAGTGCTGTGGAACCAGCTCTCAGCGGCGGTATTTCCGGACCAATATGACTTAGGAATCTTCAAGAAACGAGCCTATTCCTTCCTTAAAGACCGGCAACGCATCTGTGATTCCTCTGGTTTTGCGGGTGTCCATGGGCGGCGGTGATTGCTTTCCATCAGGTGACCCGCCTGCTCGTTTGCCTCCTTCTAATATAAAAAAAAAAAAAAAAGAAATTTATTTTCTCATAAATAATTACAATATTCACTTACCGAGAAACATTTACTATATCATTTCAATGTAGGTAACATAAGTTGTAAAAAATACTTTGACACTGGCTAAATATTATGCTGGCCGTACAAAGCCATTAATTAAGATAAGAAAAAAAAGATGCATTACAATAACTACCTACCTATAGTATACAGCCTATAAATTATCCCACTGCTGGGTAAAGGCCTCCACATCATTGAAATCAAGTCATCGCTACAATGGATGGGTACTTAATGGCTTAAAATCACTACGCTTGCCAAATGCGGGTTGGTGATCCAAACCCGGGGTTATGTATCGGAAACAATCTATACTAATATTATAAAGCTGAAGAGTTTGTTTGTTTGTTTGTTTGAACGCGCTAATCTCAGGAACTACTGGTTCGAATTGAATAATTCTTTTTGTGTAGGATAGTCCATTTATCGAGGAAGGCTTTAGGCTATATAACATCACGCTGCGACCAATAGGAGCGAAGCATTAGTGAAAAATGTTGCAAAAACGGGAAAATAGCCTAAAAAATTAAAAATGCTGCCGAAAGTCACTATTCCACGCGGACGAAGTCGCGAGCACAGCTAGTCCGAGATAATACATATTTTTTTGCCCGACCTGGGAATTGAACCCGGGACCTTGGTATTGGGCCGAGCGCTATGCCACTCGGCCACCGAGGCGTTACCTACCTATACTTTGTTTTATTTATTTCGTAAAATGTATTTAATTCATTAGTGACATTCATTATAATATTGCACAGTATATTTTTAAATAGACTCCAATTTTAATATTTTGTAGTATTCATTGACTTATTTAATTTATCTGATAATGTGGTAAATCTAAAAAAAATATTGTATTGTTTTGTAATTTGTAATTGGATATTTGTTGTCTTTATGAAATAAATAATATTAATAATAAAATACTGTCGTGGGCGGCAGGTACAAATTCCGCTCGTGGAATTTTTCATCATATTTCCAAATTGCAAAAATACTGCTTTAAGAACGAAGGCGGTGCTTCATTTCCATACAAACCGTTTTCGTTGACGCGTTCAAATTTTGAACAAAACTCGTTATAGGCACCCATTACCACAGTTGCAGTCTGCAACCGCCCTAGAAATCGTGTGTCGAACTCTCCACTGAGATTATTTGTTCCGATGCGATGTAGTTGTAGCTACGTCGTCGCCGTCGTAGCATACTCGTAGCACTAGTAGCAGTCGTAGCGCTCGTAGTGCCAAACGTTTTAGTTGCAACACCGACCGCTAGATGGAGCTGTACTGAAACGTACAATTTCTGCATCGCGCTATGACGATTTCTGTGGCTTATCATTATATAGTGGAGAGTAATAAAAGTATTGTTTTTTAAATGAGACATTTTGAATTTTTTTACTGATCAATGTGCGGCAACGTATCATTGACAACAAGTCTTGCGAAATGAGGAGCTCGATGCGATGGCGCAGTGGTTAACGCGCCCGGTCCGCGATTGCTGAAGTTAAGCAACTTTCGCAAAGGCCGGTCACCGGATGGGTGACTAACAATTTTATTATTTCATCTCGAGCTCCTCCGTGCTTTGGAAGGCACGTAAAGCCGTTGGTCCCGGCTGCATTAGTAGTCGATAACAACCACCAATCCGCACTGGGCCCGCGTGATGGTTAATGGCCTTTTCTCCCTACCCATCCATAGGGAAGGCTCGTGCCCCAGCAGTGAGACTGGGAACATAAAAATGAACTGGTGACGTGTTACATAGATGTGAGTATAGCTGATGAACACACGGCGGCAGATCAACCTACCCAAAACTGTCACATTTCTACAATCAATTTTGAACTTTATTGTTTGGTTATAAGGATCAATATTCGTTGGAGAAACTTGACAGATTTGGGTAGGTTGATCTGCCGCCGACTGAACATACACCCCTATTTTTATAGGGACCACAACAATAATTTATTCCAGAACATTAGACGAAATCACGTAACAGTTCCTTAAAATCAATTCTGAAACCTTTTTATTCCTTTAGTTGATGGCTTCGTGCGATTAGTACATTTAGCCAGTGTCAAAGTAATTTTTCTTACAAGTAATAATATAAATAAACAATATTACCTTCTTGTATGATGATGATAATGATGAATGATAATAGAAAAGAGAAGTGAGAAATATACCCTCCAACCCCTCGATTATCTCAGTGAAGATGTGGGGCTTTACTAAGTCCTCGGGCGGACTTTTTGAGAGAATTTGAAAAGTGAAGTTGCACTGTTTCATTTGCCAACACTCATGCGCACTTACGAACACTTAACGGTTAATAATAAACCATTATTTCACATTAATATTCGACTTATCACAAATTTCAGAAAATAAAACAAAACCGCAGACATGACTCTTTACTTTCCCGCCAAGAAGTCTTTCTGTAATCTAAAAAGTTATTCATGAACACTCAGTTGAAGGGACAAAATAGTGACGTCATAGTTTTCATTCCCATACAATTTCTGTTGAAAAAATCGTTTTAATAGTTGCTTAAAAGTTTAAGTTGCTAAAAACCAGTTAACTACATACTCAGTATCACAAGAACTTTAAAGATAGTATGTAGATAGTTCTGTTCTTGAGATTTTTATAGTTTTTTTAGATACTTAGCTTTTAGGTTAGTACATCAATCAATGGTCTGAAAATAAAGATTATATTAGGTTGGGGAAAAAGTCTTTTCGCATATAGTATGTCTCATCATCATCATCATCATCATCAGCCTATATTAGTCCACTGCTGGACATAGGCCTCCCCTAATGAGCGCCATAGCGCCCTGTCCTCGGCTTGACGCATCCAGCATCTGCATGCAGTCTTTCGCAGGTCATCATCCCACCTGGCCGGAGGGCGCCCTACACTACGTTTACCGAGTCGTGGTCTCCATTCAAGAACACGTTTACCCCAGCGGTTGTCGGTTCTTCGCCAGATATGGCCGGCCCACTGCCACTTCAACTTGCTAATTCTTAGAGCTATGTCGATGACTTTGGTTCTCTGTCGAATGTATTCGTTACGAATCCTATCCTTCAGAGAAACTCCGAGCATAGCTCTTTCCATAGCTCGCTGAGCGACTTTAAACTGGTGGACCAGCTCTACCGTGAGTGTCCACGTCTCAGCTCCGTAGGTCATGACAGGTAGGACGCACTGATTAAAAACTTTCGTTTTTAAGCATTGCGGTATGGATGACGAGAAGACTTGACGTAGTTTCCCAAACGCTGCCCAGCCCAGCTGGATCCTCCTCTTGGCCTCCTTCTCAAAATTGTTTTTACCTAATTGCAGAATCTGCCCGAGGCAAGTGTATTCGGAAACAATTTCAAGAAGGTGACCATGTACGACGACCGGTATCGGATCAATGTGGCCATTGATCATGACTTTGGTTTTATCCAAATTCATGCCAAGACCGATGCGTCGCGAGGCTGAAGCTAGGCCGTCCAGCATCTGGTTCAGCTCCTCTAGCGACTCCGCCATCAGAACTATGTCATCAGCGAATCGCAGGTGTGAGATGTAGTCACCGTTTATGTTAATGCCCTTTTCTTTCCAGTCCAGCGTCTTAAACATATCTTCCAACGCGCTTGTGAATAGAGTCGGGGATATGACATCCCCCTGTCTCACTCCTCGGCGCAATTGGATGGGTTTGGACTGCTGGCCCTGTACTTGGACACTCATGGTGGCGGATTCGTAAAGACATCTCAACACCTCGATATAACGACAGTCCACTTGGCATCGCTGTAAGGATTCCAGAACAGCCCAGGTTTCAACAGAGTCAAAGGCCTTCTCATAGTCCACAAAAGCCAGACACAGGGGCTGATTATATTCTTCAGACTTCTGTATAATCTGCCTCACTGTGTGAATGTGGTCTATGGTACCATATCCTCCGCGAAACCCGGCCTGTTCCGGTGGCTGGAACTCGTCGAGTCTCCTGGCGAGACGATTCGTGATCACTCGTGAGAAAAGCTTATAGACATGGCTCAGGAGCGAGAAAGATATGGATAGTATGTATGAACTTGTAATAAAAATCCCTTTGGCTATACTATTTGTATCTGGCTGGTTTTGGTATCATTAAAAGTTTAAATTTTAAAGAAGATAATTCCAAATTCAATTTAGGAAAATGTGTGATTTTCATTCGTTTTTCTTACTGTCAAGATGAGTGAATCTAATGAAGAAATTTGATACATTTTCAAATTTTACTACAAAAAAGGTAAAAATGCAACGCAAGCCGCGAAAAAAAATTGCGATGTTTATGGACCTAGTGCAGTGTCTGTGAGAGTAGCCCAAATTTGGTTTAAGCGTTTTCAATCCGGAAATTTTGATGTCAAAGATGCACGTCACTCTGGTCTGATTATTACGGATAAAATGGATGCCATTTTTGAAAAAGTGGAGCAAGATCGGCATATCAGTAGTTACGACATAGCTGAAGAACTGGGAATTGACCACAAAACAGTTTTGGCGCATTGGAAAAAAACTGTACACAAAAAAGCGATATTTGGGTACCTCACGAGCTCACTGAAAGAAACCTAATGAACCGTGTACTCATTTGTGATTCTTTATTACGACGTAATGAAACCGAACCATTTTTGAAGAAGCTGATTACTGGTGATGAAAAGTGGATCTCGTACGACAAGAACGTGCGAAAAAGGTTGTGGTCAAAGGCCGGTCAGGCTTCACAGACAGTGGTGAAACCCAGGTTAACTCGCAACAAGGTGATGCTGTGTGTGTGGTGGGATTGGAAGGGCATTATTCATTATAAGCTGTTACCACCGGGCAGGACCATCGATTCTGATGTCTACTGCGAACAACTGATGAGATTAAAGCAAGAAGTTGAGAGAAAGGCCGGAATTAATCAACAGAAGGGGTGTGGTTTTTCATCATGATAACGCTAAATCTCGCACATCTTTAGCCACTCAGCAAAAACTAAGAGAGTTTGGATGGGAGGTGTTACATTTTGACCGTTATTTTTGCATAAAATGCCCAACTTCGGCGTTCTTGTTCAGAGAAACTGAAACCCTTACACAACTTTGACTTATTGTATTGTGGAGAATAGTTATTAGTATAATTCGTAGCGGCCTCGCTTTCTGCAATTTTTCCTTATCTATTTATATAAAGCCATAATTCCGAAGCTAGTTTTCAATTAAATACGCTGACGGCAATTTTCAAGTTCATGGATTGAACTACTTTAGTACTAAGCAAACGAAATGAAAAATATATAATAATATCTCTTAAATAGTGGTTAAGTTCGTAGCGGCCTCGGAATTTCGAAATATGAATGGAATTTCTACAAAAAAAATCCCATTCAAAGCTACAAAACGTTCAGAATTAGCTGTACATATCTCCTTACTCCATTAATATTATTAAGTAAAATGTACACCAGAATTAACGTTAGTTTATACGATCTCAAATTATATACTTTTTTGAACGACAAAAAATTATTAAACTTCAAATAAATGTAATTACAACTACACAAAATGCTACTTTTGCGATGCGTCGGCCGCTCGTAGTACTGAGAAAGCGCATTTTGTGATAGGGTTCTTAATGCATCCGCAGTATAGTCCTGACTTGACATTCAGTCTCTTCAGAATTCTTTCTTTTTTCTTTCTTCAAAACTTAACCTAGGTTGCCACCGGCAGCGGGGATAGACCCAAGCTATCGGTGGTTAGGGCTGCAGAGTGAGGAACCTCCTGACAATACGTGCCGTGTCAAGGAGTACTGCCTTTTGCATCTGACCCTTGACCCAACCTTTCAGCGAGAGCCTCTCAAGGTGTTGATTGAGGCTCTTAGCTAAAAGATTATTAATATTATTACACTAATATTATAAATGCGAAAGTTTGTGTGTATGTATGTCTGTATATTTGTTCTTTCTTCACGCTGCAACGGATGGATGGATTTGGATGAAATCCGGCATACAGATAGTTTATAACCTGGATTAACACATAGGGTAGTTTTTATCCCGATATTCCCACGGAAATCACACTATAAATATACTAATTAAACTTTAATTTTCCAATTAAAAATGGTTTGTTTGTTTTGTTGTCATGGAAACCAAAGAGAATTTAATCACTTGATGGAATGTCAAACCGGTACAAAGTCCTCCGGGTCCACTAGTGAAGATATAAAGATACAATTTCCCAGACAGCGAGCTTTAGGTATACTTCAATACTACCAAGCCTAATCACCAAAATGTTCCCATTAACTCAAGCTGCCGATCTTATGCGGGTCCGCATTATCCGCTAACGACCGTTATTAGATAGCAGATGGGCAACGATCGTGAATGTTAAGCTACATCCACAATGGCTACTCTTTGGGATGGGTGACCATAAAAACCCACGCTTGAAAACCAATGAATGCGTTAACTATATAACGTTTAACATAAAGGTGTGGTAAGAATGAAAAGATCCAAAGTGTATCCGGTCTAGAACTTGTATGTGTTGTTACTAAGACATAATTATTAACTATAATTTGCCATGCAATTGTAAATTAAATATTTATATAAGTGACGTCATGCGCGTCAGGCGCGCATAAGCAAGCAGCGGTTCTCTATTTTGTCTCATAAATTTTTTATCCATAATCTAACGTGTCATAATGTTTTGTGTCATCATTGTGTCCGAATGATAAGTAGCCCTAACTTAATGTCTCATAATATCACTTACCCTAAAATCAAAATCCCTAAATATAATATGACCTAAATTTTTTTGCTATAAATATTGCAATCTATAATATTTAAAAGACATAAAAGGCTTTTCTATAATAGTTATAAGCCCTAACGTAATGTCTCATAATACAACGTGCCCTAAAATCAAAATTATGAAGCTAGATTTCTGTTGTCTAATAAAAAAAAATAACCTCGAAATTCAAGACAGTCGCTACGCTGCGCTTCGCAATTGTCTTAAATTTCTAACTTATCACGTGACCTACAGAAGTAGGGCAGCTAGTATTTCTGTTGTCTAATAAATAAAAATAATATTATTATAAACCACCATTTGGACTAACATACAATAAACAATATAACACTTAGGACATGTGACTTTATAGCAAGCAAAATTAGGATATCCAATTATTATAGCACCAGATATTATGACACAAAAGCATTAGAATTAAAGACAATCGTCTTTAATTAGGTAAAATAAAATTTCGTATACGCGAACATTATGGATAGTGATGATTATAGCAAACGCGTTAGGGCTTTTGATTTTCGGACGATCGATATTCGGAGAAGAAAGGGACTACCGCAAGCAGCAGTAATCATAAATGTAAGTACACAGAGGTTACTAAACCACTAGGGGTGTAACTTGTTTATTTTTGATGTGACGTCACAATAGAAATATTTATATTGTTTTCTAAAGTTTACGCGAACACTACACATTAAAATTAAACAACTTTTACAAATATTATATATATTTTTATAAATCATCATCATCATCATCATCTCAGCCAAAAGACGTCCACTGCTGGACAAAGGCCTCCCCCAAGGATCTCCACAACGACCGGTTTTGTGCTGCTCGCATCCAGCATAAAAAAATAAAAAAATCTTTTTTTTTCATTTTTTTCATTTTTTTTTTTTTTCGCATTTTTATAAATATTTAATCACAAATAGCGTAACAATTTAAGGCGAGCGTTTCCGACTGTGAGATTTCCAAGGCGTTCCGCTCGGGACTGAATGATGGCGCGAGCGTCGAATTAGGCAATAATGTGGATTTTATTGAACGTTTACTTATTATTGAAATTATAATGGCCGACAACTATTACATATGCAAAGACAATTGGTTTGGTATATTTTTCTTCGTCTGAAACGGTGTATAGCCTGAATAAAATGATATTTAGTTTATTAATAAGACGTATGTTTGATATTTATATTCGATGCTGGAATTCGTAAAATATCGTGAAACTACCAGCCGAAATTACTAGATAAATAACATATATTTTTTCTGGATTTAAAATCCTTATACATTTCCATTAAAACTCATTTTAAAACACAGTTTTTTTTGGAAACCCTCGCCTTAAAGTTAATAATTATCACTTAGCAACTTGGCATACAAGATCGGATACACATCGGACCTTTTTATTTTTACAACACCTTTACGTTACACGTAAGACTGAATTATCTTAAATGTTTATATAATTTTTAACTCAAATTTTGTTGCGAAGAAATTACAAAAACACAAATGTTGAAAAAATTTCCACGAGCAGGATTTGAACCCGCACCCTTCTGACATACCGGGTCAGGTGCTCTTCCAATTGAGCTATCGTGGTTCTAACCAGCCCGCCGAAATTATTCAACACTATTTACTTTTTACTTTGAAAGCCAAAGGCGCCCATAATATCAACAACTACCGTCATTAACATCTCGTATCGTATCTGTGACAGGACTACTTTTCTCACAGACTATCAACGCTTGTCTGTCGACAAAGTCGTTAAAAAATAGTAACTATTTGTTTTCGTATCCGGCCTCTTCCACCGCACCGGTGTCGTAAAGCTAGCGGTCGCAAAGATAAAGGAATTAAGGGATAAGGAGATAGCTCGGAAATTAATTTGTGTCGTGCTCTGTTACTCGAGAGACGGACAGTTCGATGGTGATAAAAAGCTAATCCGCGATTTATCTGATGATGATGATGATGTCCTCCTAGACGTATCCGTCGACGGCGACACCCTTAGCTAGTGTTAGCGTTAGCCTGGACCCTTGCATGGGCGCGAGCGTGACTTGCAAAACCAAATTTTGTTTTGAACGTCCTGTTACAGGAAGCACAATAGAGAGACCCACTTGCATCATATGTATAGTTGTAGGAGGGCTTGGGTCGAGTTTTTCGAATCTGGCGTTTGGCGTCAAGATCTTCAAGACGGGCACGTTCAAAGTTTTGTAGACCCAGTTTGACAGCAGATCGCCAGTTCGATCTCTGAGTGGCAAGCTTCTCCCACAACCCACCAGGCGTGCCAATAGCAGTTAGGTGGCGTTTCAAGACGTCCCTGTAACGCAGATACTGTCCTTCCGGTTTGCGTTTACCTGAGCTAAGCTCAGAGTAAAACACTTGTTTTGGCAACCGGGAAGACTCCATGCGAACAAGGTGCCCACACCAGCGAAGTTGGCCCTTCATGAGAAGACACTCCATTCCGGACATCTTTGTTCGACGTAGAACCTCCGAATTTGGAACACGATCCTGCCAGCTCAGCCGAAGAATTGCTCGAAGACACTTCATGTGAAAGATGTCAAGCCGTCTGATGTCTCCTTTGTACAGACACCAAAACTCCGAGGCATAAAGCAACAGAGGTAAAATTATCGCTTTGTAAACAGCTAGCTTTGTGTGGAGTTTCAGATCATGTGACTTCCAAACCCGTCGGTTTAGTCCACCAAAGGCCGCAGCGGCTTTCGCGATCCGTGCAGAAATCTCTGACTCGAGACAATTATCACTGCGCACTAGACTCCCAAGATACCGGAAAGTCTCTACTTCATCTAAAGGCTTTCCTCGTAGGTAAACAGCAACATCATCCGCAGATTTCCCTTTTGCAGGCTGTTTAAGAATCTGGGTTTTGGAAGCGCTGATTACTAAGCCAAATTTGCGACAGGATTCGTCTAAGTTGTCGAGATAATTCTGCAGGTCGCTCATGCTGTCAGCCATAAGGCAAACATCGTCAACATACAGAACTTCTGTTACCGGAACAGAGTGTGCCTTGCGTTTTGCTCTAAATCGCGTGAGGTCGAAGATGCTTTTGTCCATACGAACGTTTATGAAAATCGGACTCTTACAGTTCCTCAGAGCGTCATTCACTACTGCAGCAAAGTAGATGGCGAAAAGGGTCGGAGCCATAACACAGCCCTGCTTGACACCGCTGGTGACAGGAAACTGTTCTGTGAAGCTGTTCTCGTGACGTACACGGACTGTCATACCCTCGTGGAACTGACGCACTAAATTGACAAACTTCACAGGACAGCCACACTTTTCCAGAACTATCCAGAGGGCAGTCCTAGGAACGCGGTCAAAGGCTTTTTCTAGGTCCACAAAACACAAACAAAGGTCACGATGTTGTTCAATACTCTTTTCTTGAAGTTGCTTGACAACAAAGATGGCGTCAACCGTGCCTCTGTTAGGTCGAAACCCGCATTGAGTCTCGGGAAGGAAACTTTCGGCTAAGCTACTAAGGCGTCTGTTGATGATGTGCGCCAATATTTTACCAGCCAAACCGAGTACACAAACATGTTTCCCCCGCTGGGAATCGAACCCGGGACCTCTGGGTCTAAACCGGTGGTCTTAACCATTAGACCACAGAGGCGGTCAAAAATAAAATAAGGTGGAATAAATATCATTAGTGATGGGTAGCTAGCTGATCACCTGATAATTTATTGATGTTTAGAATACCTATGCAATTGTTGTTTATTTGAATCCAAATTAACCTAATACTAATTATATACCTAATACTATAAATTTTAATTTAAAACCTAATACCACAATACCTAATACCAAAACACCAAACTACTGTACTGTCACTAATACGGTACTAGGTATAACACCTAAAAATAAATAAATAAATAAATGTTTCCCACACTCACACCAATTATCTAGCCCCAAGAAAAGCTTTCTTAAGAAACTCGACAAATGGTTAACTAGATAACGGATAAACATACTTAATATACTTAAATAAATACTTATTATACATAGGAAACACCCAGACCCGAAACAATTTAGAAAAACAGGTATTTCTAAATTGATCAGACCGGGGATCGAACCCGGGACCTCAGAGATCGCGACACCATGAAAACCGGTGTGCAAGCCACTCGACCAAGGAGGTCGACAGTATCGTATCTGTGACAGGACTACTTTTCTCACAGACTATCAACGCTTGTCTGTCGACAAAGTCGTTAAAAAAGAGTAACTATTTGTTTTCGTATCCGACCTCTTCCACCGCACCGGTGTCGTAAAGCTAGCGGTCGCAAAGATAAAGGAATTAAGGGATAAGGAGATAGCTCGGAAATTAATTTGTGTCGTGCTCTGTTACTCGAGAGACGGACAGTTCGATGGTGATAAAAAGCTAATCCGCGATTTATCTAGAAACTAGCTGGCCCGGCGGACTTCGTACCGCTCTGACAGTTTCTATGCCAACAAAACAAACAAATCGTATTTCTATTTATTTATAATTATACGATTTTTTGAAAAAAAATATAGCCTATGTTACTCAGCGCTAATGTAGCATTCTAATGGTGAAAGAATTTCTTAAATCGGTCCAGTAGTTTTTGAGTTTATTCGTTACAAACATACAAAAATACAAAGCTTTCTTCTTTATAATATTAGTATGATGGATGTACAACTGCATAAAAGTAAACTTAGCAAGCATTGAGTTACAAAATGTGTCTAAAACTTCCAACTTTCCTATCATAGAATCATAGGAGGATACTGTCTACATAAATATGCCGCCATTTTGATGGTTTCCGCGCGAAAGTTATGAAATATGAAAATGAAATCGTCTCAAAGCGTATTCATAAGCGCAACCCTCGTTTAGAATTCGACACAAAAATTCATTTCAACATTTCCTCCACTAAGTAATTCAATAAGAAACTTTGGTCCAATTACAACGCAATTTTGTGGATTCATTTGCATAGCTCTCGCTTCTGTGCGTCCACGGTGAGAAGATTGCGCGGTGGCGACGGCGGGCGCGAAATATCAAACGTTAATATTATTATTTTTTATTTATTTAAGGCAACAAACGTAATTTCTACAATATAGTAATATAAGTTAAATGAGGGTTACAAAGAAAGAACTATAGAGCCTTTAAGGTGTTAATATAATCTTAGTTATTTGAGCCATAAGACCATTTGGGGCCCAAGCCAACCTCTCCTGCGCATGATGCACCCTTCTGACCAACAGACGAGGCTCTGGCGACCGACCGATGACGGGATACCCATCACAGGGCGAACGTAGCTAACAAAGTGCACAGACTGGTGTCGGGCAGCAGCGACACTGGTGCGATTGATTAGCTACGCACTGCAATTGCCAACCCGCATGCCCAGCGTGGCAATTAAATGGGCAAACCTTCCAAATGTCGACACGAAACAGACCACGGCCCCCAGTTCCCGGCCGCCCTGCTATTCCTGCTCACGGCGGCGGTCACGGTAACGGCAGGGCAAGGGGTGCGAAGAATCCCCGGGTTACGGAAGGCCACCAACAACTGACCCTAGCAACGTACAACGGACGCACGTTACGGCTTGACGAGAACCTGGCGCAGCTCGAAGAGGAACTCGGGAAGATAAGTGGCATATTCTTGAGTTAAGTGAAGTCCAAAGAGAGGGGGAGGACAACGTAACCCTTGAATCAGGTCATCTTTATGTACTACCGAGAGGGAGACCAGCTATCCCAGGGTGGCGTAGGGTTCCTGGTAAACAAAACCCTTTGTGACAACGTAGTAGAAGTGTCGAGTGTGTCGAACAGGGTTGTAATTAAGCTAACCGAGAGGTATAGCCTCAAGGTAGTGCAGGTTTACGCACCGACCTCAACACACTCGTGTCGTCATACTGTTCTTCAAAAAAGGAGACAAGACCCTACTAAAGTACTACCGACCCATTTCGCTCGTAAGCCACGTCTATAAGCTGTTTTCAAGAGTCATCACAAACCGCCTTGCGCGCCAACACGACGAATTTCAACCGCCAGAGCAGGCCGGGTTTCGAGGAGGATACGGAACCATAGACCACATCTTCACAGTGCGGCAGATTATACAGAAGACCGAAGAGTATAATCGGCCCCTGTGCTTAGCATTTGTGGACTATGAGAAGGCATTCGACTATATCGAAACTGAACCGAACCGCTGTTCTAGAATCCCTGCAACGATGCCAAGTCGATTGGCGATATATCCACGTGTTGAGGTGTCTGTACAATGCTGCCACCATAGCCATCAAAATACAGAACCAGCAGATAAAGCATATCCCCTTGCATCGAGGTGTGAGACAAGGGGATGTGATATCCCCCAAATTGTTCACAAATGCATTGGAGGATGTGTTTAAAACGCTGGACTGGAAAAGACGTGGCTTTAACATCAACGGCGAACACATCTCACACTTGCGATTCGTGGACGACATCGTCATCGTGGCCGAAACGTTGCAAGATTTACGGTTCATGCTGAACGGCCTAGCTGATTCTTCTCAACGCATCGGTCTCCGGATGAACTTGGACAAAACCAAGGTTATGTTCAACAAACATGCCATTCCGGGACCGATTGGTCGATTCGATCGACTTTCGACTTAAATCCTTCAGAGATCCTTCGACTTAGATCCGACAGAGAACGAAAGTAATCGACATAGCCCATCGGATCAGCAAGCTGAAGTGGCAGTGTGCCGGTCATATTAGCCGCAGAACCGACAAACGTTGGAGTTCTCGAGTGGAGACCGCGTATCGGTAAACGTAGTCTAGGACGCGCCCACACACAAGGTGGAGCGACGATCTTCGCAAGGTGGCTGGAAAGAGCTGGATGAGAGTAGCCGCGGATCGTGCTCGGTGGCGTGCACTTAGAGAGGCCTATGTCCAGCAGTGGACTAGTATAGGCTGATGATGACGATGATAAAGTACTATCGTAGTTACATTTATTAAATTCAATGACAGGAAGAAGCACGGAGAACAGTAACAATAACTTATTAATTAGTCACAACTCAAGCTTTCTGAAAGAACAGATTTTAGCTTTATACGTTATTGCTCCCATTCACGGGCACTCCACTCCATCGCTACCAATTTTATAATATAACTACTCGGATTGCGTTGCATCGCTCCAAGAGAAAGTGTTGAAAAACTTCCACAAGTGGGATTCCAATTCGCACCACATGATATGCCGGGTCAGGTCCACTAGTTACTATGCTATCGTGGCTCAATCCAAATCGCCGAAATTAATCAACACTATCTACTCTCTTACTCTGTTAACCAAAGGAGCCCTATTTGTAGTTATACAACCATATTTTTAGTTTATACGAAAATCGAAACACGGGTCAAATATTGTCATTTAAAGAATCAGTACAAAAAAAAATCTTGAAAACTCACGAAGTTACAAGCTTTTTGTGCTGTCCCGTTAAGTTTCTTAGTAGGGTATACTTTATTTGAGATTTTGTAAATACACTGGGACGCAAAAATTCCGGGTCGCTTATAAAAAGTGTGATAGTTTCTTAACTACACAACACAAACTAGTGAAACTGTAGTATGTTATAGATGACTGACTTATACATAAAAAAATACATAACACGTTTGTAAACTGTATAATTTTATTTAAATACTAAAAAATACAAAAAATAACACTTTAAACTTTTGACAACAAAAATATACAACACAGTTAATCTGCAAAATGAAAGCTTTTCTGTAAATTTAATATCTTGTATTTTCTCCACAAGCCAGTATCGATTCATTAAGACGATGTGGCATGCTGTAAATCGAATTTCTAATACGGTTTTGGTCTATGTTTGACCATTCTTCTACTAGCGCACTTCTTAACTCACGTAAGTTAGCTGCAGCTGGAGAGCGTTGTTTAACGCATCTCCCGAGCTCGTCCCATAAATGCTCTATGGGATTTAAGTCTGGGCTGCGAGCTGGCCACTCCATGCGGGTGATACCGACGTCTTGAATATACGCGTTGACCAAATGTGTTGTATGTGGTCGCGCATTATCGTCCATAAAAATGGAATTTGCGCCCATATTCACCAAGAAAGGACCAGCATGCTCATTTAAAATCTCCTCTACATATCTGGGAGCTGTCAGAGAACCGTTTTCTATAATTACGAACTCCGTACGATCCTCTGAAGATATCCCAGCCCAAACCATTATTGATCCTCCACCGAATGACACCTTTTCCTCAAAACACGCTTGACAATAACGTTCATTGGGTCGCCTATATACTCTTCGTCTCCCATCGTGTGCGAATAAACAAATCTTGACTCATCGGAAAACATAACCCTGGACCAATCTTCATCTGTCCATCCGACGTGTTCTCGAGCAAACCGCAACCTGGCAACTCGATGTTCTCTGAGCAATTTAGGGCCATTTGCCTATTAGGCTTTATATCAGCTTCCCGAAGTCGCCGCCGGATCGTGTCAGAGCTTACATTGTTGTGGTGAATTTCTTGAAGGCTATTTCGGACCTGAACAGCCGTGAGATGTCGATTTCTTAACATAGTACTTACGATGAATCGGTCTTCTCGTGTAGTTGTACACCTTGGCCTGCCATTCCCTGGTCTCCTGATGTTCATGCCGGTCTCTTGAAATCGCTGGAGTACTCTTTGGACCGTGGATAAAGAAACACCTACTGTTCTAGCAGTACTCCGCTGACTGCTTCCTTCTTGTACCATGGTGATAATTCGTGTACATTCTTCAGTAGATAACGACATGTTGATGCATGGTTGATGCACAAAATACTGTGACCAGCCAAAAAAACTGTTTATGACGACAGCTCGGTTTGAAACATAAGCGAGAAAATTTTCTGTTCCAAAAATTTTAACTTTGATATTTTTCAAAAATCGGAATTTCTTTTTTTGAAGCTGTAACTTGTTCAAATGCAACCTCTTTTGATATGTATAATAAGCGTCAGAAATCTGCCCATAATATATTATTTATACGAGGGATCTATGTAAATATCAGTTGGCACTGCCCAATACCCAGATCTCTTGCGAACACTTTTGAGCCTTTGTTCCGCTCAATGGCCTCTTTAATACGGTTAGTATTAAATTGGCGCGTGTCGCGAGTCATAGACTTCGAGATCTGCCTATTTAGCCGCCGAAACTGAGACGCATCACCTGAGGAAAGCAGAACCATTGCGCGCCGCTCTTCCATTAGTTTGAGAGTATGGTCTGAGAACTTTTTGGTTCCTTTTGCACGGTGGGTTTTAAAGAACTTGGACCCAACCGTTTGGACAGTTTCCACAAACCTGTTGCTGTATTCGTCCACATTTTCGCAATCATTTAGGCGCTCGAAGCGATTCTGCAATCGAGCTGAAAGCTTTCGGGGTTTTGGATTTGGATGGGTGCAGGACGGAGCGTAGACCTTACCAATCGACGTCTTTCCAGCTTAACGTTGATATTCAATGTGCCTCTTACCAACCGGTGATCGCTGCCAGTTTTAAACGCATTGATCACAGTGACATCATTGAATATTTGCTTCCTCGTCGACATGATAAAGTCAATCTCGTTTTTGGTTGCACCATCGGGACTCATCCAGGTCCACTTGCGGTGTTCAGCTTTCCTGAAAAAGGAGTTCATCATAAAGAGGCCCTCCCTCTCAAGAAAGTCCGCCAGCAGTTGGCCCCGGGAGTTCCGATTACCAACCCCAAATCGTCCCACTCTCATCTCATCGCCGCTTCGTTTGCCCAGTTTTGCGTTAAAGTCTGCCATGACAACGGTGTAATGAGTTTTGGAGGCTTGTATGGCTCTAGAGATGTCCTCATACGTAGCTTCCACCTCATCGTCAGGGTGTGTCGTAGTAGGAGCATAAACCTGTATGACCTTCAACGAATACCGTTTGGTTATTCTGAGTATAAGGTACGCTACCCTAGGCGACACACTCCCGGTCTCGACAACGTTGTTCACGAGGGACTTGTGGACGATGAACCCGACACCACCTTGGGACAGTTGTTCGCCCTCCCGGAAATAGAGCAAGTTACCGGACTTGAGGATTATCGAGTCCTCCCCCTCTCTTCGGACTTCAGATAATCCAACTATGTCCCACCGTATCTTGCTCAATTCTTCCTCCAGTTCGTGAATCTTCTCGTCAGTCCGTAATGTGCGCGTGTTAAATGTTGCCAGGGCCAGAGTTCGTTGTTGGCGGTAGCCAGGTCTCTGCCGGAGATTCTTAGCACCCCCTGCCCCGTCGCTGCCTTGGCCGCTACCGTAGCTAGGGCGAGCGGGGCCGCCGGGGACTAGGGGCCGGTTTTTGCTGTTGTGCATGTCATGGGGGGGGTATTTGCCATAATCGCCACGCTTGGCAGGCGGGTTGGCGATCGCAGTAGGTTGAAGGTAACCTCAGAGAGATGCTGCTGCCCATCCTCTGGAATGGTCCCTTAGTCGCCTTTTACGACACCCACGGGTTGAGATGGGGTGGTGCAATTCTTTATCTCCGGCACCACACGGGAATAATAATAAAAAATAATAACAATTGACATTGTGCCCTGTTATGTGATGCCAACACTGTGCACAGCTCAGTATACGCAGCAAGCGGTATTCTGCTGTACACAGTTGTGACATCATGGCACGAAACAGGGAAAAAACATCATCTGTGGTTTGCAACATCTGAAACGCTAGTCACCGCTCGTTCAATGGACGCAGCCTGAGTTTCATGGGTAAGAAGTAAGGACACTGACAGACAGCTATTATGTGTATCAAGTAGTGAAAGTAAAAAAGTTTTTATTGTGGAGCTTCCCTTCCTAGTCGCTTCCCTTTTTAAAAACACGTACGGAATACAGAGTCACAAGATTACAAGATTTTTGGACTTCTTGGCGGGAATGTGAAGAAATAGTCAAGGGTGCATGCTTAGGTCAAATAAAAAGTTGGTTAATGTTTTAAAGAGACAACGACAACCTCCGTAGCCGAGTGAGCTCGCGGGTTCGACTCCCGGTCCGGTCAATGGCGCAAACAAACTTTTCGATATTGTGTCGGGTCTGGGTGGTTGTGGTACCGTCGTTGTTTCTTATTTCCATAAAACGAGTGCTTTAGTTGGCTTAGGTTTTATGTGACTGTACGCGAATTTGTGTAATAAAAGCACGCTACTTTATTGTAAAAAATCCAGAGGTTCTAATGCTGATCTTCATTTTCTGCGGAAATGATTAGTTTTCGAGATATAGGTCTATAAAGTTTTATTATTTTCCACAACAATTACTATCGATTTTCACATAATGACGTTTTGACGTTTACAGATTAATAGAATTGACAACTTTCGTTTAAAAACTTGCCAAAAATTACAAGGCAGTTCACATTCACATATTGATTTATTGTTCTTTTTAATAAAAAAATGCAATTTTTATCCTAATTATAATCTGTTTAATTATAATCTGCTTATTTACTTATTTATAATCTGCTTAAATATAATACGGACATTGTTTTTTTTTTTTGGTATTTTTTTTAACCATAATACTTACACGAGTTTCTGAACGTAGTTTTTTTTTTACGCCATTTTTGTATGAAGTTACTTGTCTGCCCTACTGCTGTAGGTCACGCGATAGGTTAGAAATTTAAGACAATCGCGAAGTGCAGAGTAGCGATTGTCTTGAATTTCGAGGTTATTTTTTTTTATTAGACAACAGAAATCTAACTTATTTAACCCCGACTCCACGCAGTACTAGTCTGTCCTACCCTAGAGTGTATTAAAAAGCCGGAGCTGTCGCGGACTGAAATTAGGGCGATAAATTATTGATTATAAGGTTAGAATTTACAAATTTAAAAAAAATTATATCTGAAACTATTCATTTCCGCAGAGTGAGAGTACCACCAAAGGCTAGGTACTACCATACATATGAAAATTTTACAAGTCAATGACTAGCTTTGTAGCTCTTGTATGAGCATCTTCATTTCTCGCTCCAATGATCCCGATTTGGAAGCGAAGTTATGTTGTACAAGCACTTTCCCCGTGGCTTTGTTAGCGCGCATTTCAGATTTTAAAAATAAAATCTTTTTATATTAAAATAAAATATAGTCTGTGTTATCCGCAACAATTTAAAAAAATTAAAAGAATATTGATAAAATAAAATATATAATATGTCGGAGACTTGGCGCTAGCATCGCTTAGAAACGACAAGTATAGTATTTTTTTTCTTTTAATTGATGGCTTCGTGCGATTAGCATATTTAGCCAGTGTCAAAGTAATTTATCTTACAAGTAAGTAATACATAAATAAACAATATTTCCATATATGATGATGATGAATGATATTAGAAATGGGAAGTGAGAAATGATATACCCCCTAACCCCTCGAGTATCTCAGTAAAGATGTGGGGCTTTACTAAGTCCTCACGCGAGCTTCTTGAGATAATTTGAAAAGTAACGTTGCACTGTTTTGTTCCATTTGCCAACACTTATGCACACTCACGAACACTTAACGGTTAATAATCCACCATTATTTCACATTAATATTCGACATAACACAAATTTTAGAAAATAAAACAAAACCGCAGACATGACGCTTCACTTTCCCGCCAAGAAGCCAAGTATAGTCTATACTTAGTGTGGCCTGCGCAGCCTATGCTCTATGGTGCGCGAAACGTCAACGTCAGTTGGCTTGGCGTAGTTGTTCTGAGGGCGCGACAATGGACTGAACACATTTGAACGGGAACGCTTGGTTGGAGTACCCACGCGCAGATCTCACTTCGTTTCTAAAATCCATTTACATCGGGCAACTGTTTCTAAGTTATTTAATTGTGATGTTAAAATAACATTAAAGTGACTGTAAGGAATGCGACTGCGTTTTTATTTTGAAGATCTAAGATAAAGTGTTATCGACGAATCCGAGTTTTCTCGACCGTCCTACCTAAAAAACAAACCTGGCCGCCGACATATAAAATAAAAACGTATTTGCATAAACATGTGAACAATTATTAGGGTAACAAAAAAGGAGGTGTGACACAACATGTTCTACCATTGAACTTATTGTTCTAAGCCATTGAAAGTATGCAAAAATTGAGAATGTGGCATGCAGCCTTCCATGCAGCAGATCTTGAATAATAGCTATTTGATTTGATTACATAAAAAATTACATTGAAAATTATATTAAAATACATTTATGTGAAAGACTCTAATGCCCGCAGTACACATTGGGCCAAGGTATTGGGCCAGCCTATTGGGCCAGCCTATTGGGCCAACGTGTAGAGATCTACTTGGCGGTATGTTGGTAGCGACGTTCGGTTTGCGCCAACATTGGCGAGCCAACCGAATGTTGTCGGTTTTTCATCCACTCATCAAAGGATCTTGGCGCGCTCCGTAAAAAGTATTCACACGTTGGCGTCGTATTTAGTTAGTTGTGAATCGTCAGCAAAGCGAGTTGTGTTGCGCGTGAGTGTCGGAGGCCCTGAATTAACGATGGCGTCGTCGTGGACCAGCAACGAGATTTTGCAATTTATAGAAATGTATCGAAATGAACCAATTATATGGAATCCAAAACATGTACACCACCATTGGTGTTGTTTGACGTAATAATTAAACGCACTGTATAAATAGATTGCGGCGGCTGCAAGAGACTCCACATCCATCTTTATCAAAGAGCCAATGCAGAATGTTTGGTTCACCAATGTGTATACAGCGACATTGGAAATTCATTATTTTGGCCCAATAGGCTGGGCCGTTACTGCGGACTTTAGGAATATTTTTTGGAGAATTCGTACTTAAGTGAAATATTTCTGGATTTGGACCAGTTGATCATTAAAATAAAGTCATCACTTCAAATTGATGGGTAATGGCTTAATCACCACGCTTGCCAAATGCGGGTTGGTGATCCTGATCCTTTGTTCTCTGTATGCCTGAAACGTAATTACGTTTCAGGCATACATATGAAGTTTAGGCAAAACGCGATTTAGACTAATTAGTCTTAATCGCGTTTTGCCTAAACTTCGTTCGCCTGCATCGCCATCGGGCTATATCGCTATAAGACTAAAACGCTTTATGACTAAAATGCTTTAGGACTCAGGCTGTGAAAACATAACAAAATGGCGCACTTGACTTCACTTTCCCGCCAAGAAGTCTAGAAGTTACAAGTTTAGTTTTGCTCTATGGAAAGAAGTTTTTATTTCTCGCCTTTTCATAAACAAACAACAGCCAGTAATGACAGTCATAGCCAACTAGAAGAAATGTCTCGAAGCGTTCGAAACTTTTTCTTTTAATGGTGTCGGACTTCATGGCGCGAAAGTAAGGATTATGTGTGCGGTTTTGTTTTATGTTCTATCATTTGTGTTAAGTCGAATATTAAAAAATAGACGTCCTGAATGGGTAGTAGGTAAAAAAATTATGGACGAAGAAAAGTGCTTTTGAGCACTTTTCTAAAGTTTATTTGAATAAAGAATATTTGACTTTGACTTTGGCTTTGACTTGGAACCCTTGTCCCTTAGTCGGCTCTTACGACATGCACGGGAAGTAAGGCAGCTCATAAATTATTTTCAAGTCTAAGACCAGCATGAGATTAGGTATCTTCATCTCATTATCATCTCAGACAACAAAAAAAAGTTCACTGCTGGACAAAGGCCTCATTTCGGTTTTTGTAATTCTTGATGAAAATGTTTGTTTCATCTAATTAAATTATCTCGAAAACTTTTTGTTTCCGACCATACATATGGGGGTTTTTTGTCACATTTTAGGCCGCCTATCACCTCCTGCAAGGAAGTTGTCAAGTTCCCAGTAACCCTGTATATTCTCTTTGGTCAATGCAACCTTATTACTACAATTTATGTCGACGTTGAAACTTTTCCTCAGTGTTTTGTTTATTTGTCAATTAATTTTGTTTTGGCGCCGCCATTTTCTGTTCACCATCTCCATTAATCCCCTTCAGGTCTCGGACGAGTTATCCGGTGTTAATTAAAGTTATAAATTAAGAACTGGCTTCTTCAATGTCCCCAAAAAGAGCGGTGGGCCGGACGGTGAAAGATAAAACAGACGTCATCAGTAAAAGTTGGAGTAAAATTAAGCCAAGTCTGATGTTAGAATTGTCAGGGCAGGTAGTTCTCAAACATCTACGAATTGATTCCCACCACTTAAATGGCTCGACGAGCTCGATGACGCAGTGGTTAACGCGCCCAGTCTGCGAATGCTGAGGTTAAGCAACTTTCGCAAAAGCCGGTCATCGGATGGGTGACCAAAAATGTATCATCTCGAGCTCCTCCGTGCTTCGGAAGGCACGTAAAGCCGTTGGTCTCGGCTGCATTAGCAGTCGTTAACAACCACCAATCCGCACTGGGCCCGCGTGGTGGTTTATGGCCCATGCTCCCTATCCATCCATAGGGAAGGCTCGTGCCACAGCAGTGGGGACATAAAATGAGCTGATGATGATGATGATGATGATGAAGCACTTGGCCTTCATCCCACCTGATGATAAGGCCGAAGGTGGAAGCGCACTTCACCCGGAATCCTCAACTGCTGAAGCAGTGGGACAGTGTATCCGCTAATTAGGTACTCTTTACTAATATTAGACTTTTCAAATAACAGGGTTAAGTCTTGACGTTTGACGTTTGACCCCACTAACGATTGCTGTACGTAGGTACAGTCAGACCGAGAAATACGTGCACTCTTTTGATAATTTTTAAAAATATAGGTAAGTACTTAAAGATTGCTTTCTCTTTTTACTCGACTGCGTCAGAAGGAAGGTTATCTTTTTCGAGTGTACGTACGTTTGTATGTATGTATTTATGTATGTATGTATGTCTATTTCTTTGGCACACCCTACAGCCCAAACGGCATGGTGGATTTTAACATATGAGGTGTCGTTAGATTTGTTTTGACTGTGGGAGTGACATAGGGTATAAAGAAAATCCGGAATATACTTAATAATAAAAAAAACCCGACTGCTAAAACAATGATATAAAAAATAATAATATACTTGTAAAAACCGGACTAACATATAAAATAACAGCAATGAGAAAAACTGAAAAGAAAAAAACCAAGCTCTACGATCCCAGAATTCTATTTGAGCAATGTTGAATGCAACGTGAAATAGTTCCTTGTCCTTTTCACTCTAATTTGAAATGACGTTTACATGACAGGAATAAAACACGGAGTAACTACTCCAAGCTTATTTTTTGTTTATTAGTAAGACCCTAACCCCACTATAAATAAAAAAAGAATAAGGTCCGAATAGTTATTCCGTGTTTTGTTACCGTCATGTAAACATCATTTCAAATTAGAGTAAAAAAGACAAAACACGGACACTATTCGGACCTTATTCTTTGTTTATTTGTAAGACCCATAGTTTGAGCTCAATCGGGTATTGGACCTCATATCTAATTGGGGCACCAATAATCTGGTTGAGTTCAATGCCAAGAAAACACAGGTGTGCGCGTTCACGGCAAAAAAGTCACCATTCCTTCCCCTTCCAACTTCAGGGTACATCTCTACGCCTGCAGAGCAGTATCAACATGCTCGGTATGACGATACGCTGCGATCTGAACCAAAGGGACTACATCGAAGCCGTGATCAAAACAGCCTCACGAAAACTCGGAATTCTGAACAGAGTGCGGCGATTCTTTACGCCGGACCAGTTGTGCCTTTTGTACAAGACACAGGTACGGTCTGGCGTGGAGTATTGCTCGCACATCTGGGACGGTTCCGCTAAGTACCTTCTCGATGCCTTGGATAGATTGCAGCGTCGCGCTGAACGCATTATCGGCAATGCAGAAGTGGTAAATACTCTCGAATCTCTGCAATTGCGTAGAGATGTTGCGTCACTCAGCGTGTTTTACCGCTTATACCATGGCGAGTGCTCTGAAGAGCTCTTTGACTTCATCCCACCTTCTCCCTTTCTTCATAAGAGTACACGTGCTGCTCTTCGGAGTCACCGATTCACTGTCTCAAATATCCCATCGCGCACAAAGAAATTTGGTGACTCGTTTCTTTGTCGCACCTCCAAAAGTTGGAATAGTCTACCAGCACACGTTTTCCCTCCTTCCTATGATATGGGGTCCTTCAAGAGAGGCGTGAAGAAGCACCTTGTGGGCCGGCAGAGTGAAGTTGACTGATGCTACGTTTGTTTCCACGTTGCACCAGTTGTCTTCCCGTCTGGACTTCATTTCCACTTAACATCAGGTGGGATGGAGTCATTTGCCGAGCTAAGTATAAAAAAAAAAAGTTTAGTTAGAAATAACTAAACATCATCCGTATTCATTCGATCACGTTTACGAAAACGAAAACTAGTATGGCATTGAGTTCTAATGGCATCCTGGCGGTAATAGCAAAGAAATTTGACTGTCCCATTCTTAGGCATTGGAACCGAGTGCATACGGGTGGGACTTTAAAAATTTTAAATTAGTGTGTTCTTTGGTATTTGTTGTTTTTTTTTTTTTTTTTTTTTAAGTAAGTACCTATGTTACTATACTACTACTATACGGATAGTAACACACTACGCACCCTTAACCACCCTTTTTTTTTTGGGACATTGGAGAGCTCGTTGGCCGAGTACCACCGCGCTCGAGGAGGCGCGTATGGTTATGTGGGGTTCTCCCCTCCAGATCCCGCGTCCCTGCCCAGACTCGAGGGTCTACAGGGATTCGGGAGGACGAGGGGCCTACCCACTAAAAACCACTATACATCCCTTCACGTGCCGCTAGGATGACTGGGATCACCGGTTTGGCAGTCACCAGTGTTCACCCTAGCGGCGGCCCGCCAGAGGGAGCACGCCCGAGGATGTTTGAGCGTGCTCCAGACATCCTGAGGCTAGTGGACGGCCAGGGATTCCCCGTCCCTTACCGTCACCTCAATGCGGGGGAATGAGGCGGGCATACTGCCGCCTCCTTCTCCCATTTCGTCTGCGTCGGATTAGGTCCGCATGAATAGATTTCTCGCGGACCCTCTCCGCGGCCTCCTTGTGTGAAATTACCGCTTCACAGAAAGAGGCCATGGCCGTCCATGACCCCTCACTGTCCATCATGGATTTTATTACGCTGGACAGGGAGAGGTCACCCCGATAGTGCCCAACAGAGTATGTCGCTGCGCAGCCCACGCCCCACACACCGCTAGGGTGTGATCAGCTGTGTCCTCCGCAGCACCACACTCATGGCACACCGGGGTTGGCTCTCTCCTGGCGATTTTATGCAAATACCGTCCAAAGCATCCAACCCTTATCCACCCTGAACTTACTGAATGCATATAATTGAGTGCGATCTTTTTACATCGTCACGTTAACAAAAAAGTGTCTCTGTATGGTATTGAACAGCGGTTCCTAGTGACAAAAGAGAAGAGATTAAAAAAAATCATCCATACTAATTGTCATTTTTGTTACAAATAAATTCTAAAGGTTTAGCATGTCCTAACACTAGACACTCTGATTGGAATTCGCACCATCTGGCAATCCAAGCTAGGTGCCAAAACTAATTACGCTATCGTGGCTCGGTCTAACCCGTGCAAATTTATCATCACTATCTACTCATATAAGTAGTTAAAGAATAGTGATTTACCAATAAACAAAAAATAAGCTTGGAATAGTTATTCCGTGTTTTGTCTTTTTTACTCTAATTTGAAATGACGTTTACATGACAGGAACAAAACACGGAGTTACTATTCCAAGCTTATTTTTTGTTTATTAGTAAGACCCTAACCCCACTATAAATAAAAAAAGAATAAGGTCCGGATAGTTATTCCGTGTTTTGTTCCTGTCATGTAAACGTCATTTCAAATTAGAGTAAAAAAGACAAAACACGGAATAACTATTCGGACCTTATTCTTTGTTTATTTGTAAGAGCCATAGTGTTTTACAAATAACTAAACATCGAATTCCGTGTTTTGTCTCTTTTACTTTAAATATTTATAAAATTTATAAAATACAGTGAAAAAATTAAACGCCCACCCGACCCAACCAGAAATCTAACCTGGGTCTCCCGCAATCCGGGCGGCTGCACTGACTGCTATGCTATCGGGAAGGCTGACGTAAGCGCTGAATCTCTCCTCTCTGTATGTTAGTAAAATTCACCAAATTGCGCGAAAACGAGATAGGACACGTAAACGGTAATGCAATAATAATTCTAATGCATTGCAGTAAGTCGACGAAATGCTTACCGTATTGATAGGGTTAGTGAAAACAAGTCTATGAATTACCCAATCAAAAACCCCTTTTCCCCGCTTTCCATAGAGCGATTCCGGTCCCTGGCGTACATTTACAATTTAAGTCACATTAAAATTTATCGAAAGCACATTTTGCACATTTTGTTTGACATGTGTGTGTATCATGTAACTTAGTGCCCTCCTCGCCCACGTCCGATAATCGGTGACCAATTTTTTAGTCGGTGAAAAGGAAAGGTATGGAACTCTATGTTGCAACACACACGTCTTGCAAAAAGTCGGTCACAAAATCGGTACTAAAACCTCGGCGAAAAAATCGGTCAGATTATCAGTCTTACAAAAAGTCAGTCGTGGGCGGGAGTCGCTATTGTGTCACTCCACTCATGTTACCATTGTCAATGATTGATACAGTATGTAACTATTTGTTGTCGTTTAGTTTAGGTTACCTAAATTTGTAAGACATTATTATATTTTTATTTTATCTTCTAATTATAATAATAATAAATTAACAGCATTTCTGAGAAGTAGCGTTACACGGGTTTTCAATATTTATCCAGAGCGTAAGGTCACGTTGTATATAATTTTCCGCAAATTTTGATGGCAAAAAAATTAAAATTTGTTGAAGTGTTGAAGAAATGTATGACCCGGTACGCCTGAGGGTGCGATATCGAATACCGCTCGTGAAAATAAATTTTCCAAATTGTAATATAACGTTCGCAACAAAATAAGTTTTAAACTGTTTTATTAACAAAAAAAAAACTTTCTAGTCAGTTATTTCTGCAGTGGACTGTACTGCAATGTCTGTCGCGGCCGCACCAAGTCGACTGGTAACGCGACACCACAAATTGTGAGGCTTCCCACGAAATTGGGGCCAATCGAACAGATTATCTAAGGTTTGGGCAGCGAAATGCGAGTGATGTCACCAGCTATCTGATATTAATGAAGATTAATATCTTCTCGATTCCTAACAGACTGCCAGCTACCAGCTACAACTCTGAGGAGTTTGTATTACTTGAGAATTTACACTTTAGTCATTACCTGTAAGTACTTGACCCTTCATCCTCAAACCGTAGGACTCGTAGGAGACACAGCTGATGCAAACTTGGTTAAGTTGGTCTACAAAGTCTTCTTTACTGACCTATTGCAATACTTCTTGGGGTGTTGCTTCCAAAACAGTCCTAATCAAACTCGAAAGAGCCTAGAGAGCCGTCCTCAAACGATATAGCTTTTGAGGTGCTCCCCACCCACGACCTCTATCAATTCTGTCAAGTCCTTGCCGTTCGTCAACCTATCATCTTATTTACCATTATTTACCGTTTCAGTACCCATAAAAATAGGAAATTAATTAAAAAAATATAGTATACTAAAAAATATTTATTTTATTTCTTAAATGAATATTTTTTGCTGCTTTGAGCTTTTATTAATAGGTTTTTACTTTTAAGGAACGCTTCGTAAATTGTTACAATCTAATTTTAAGTTACAAAACACCATTAACTCTGCTTTTATCAGACCGATACTGGCTCTATTGCGCTCTATCCACTTTGTGTTCAACACAGAATACTATAGTAAAAATATAGTAGTTTCGCCTACTTTAATATATTTTTAAAATAATAGTAGTTAGACACCTAAAATAGTAGGATACTATATTATATAGTAGGGTGGGCAACCCTAATCTCGGCACACATGCCTACACCGATACACTCACGGATAATAACTTTATTTTATAAATAATTGTGATTCACAATTACTTATTTTTTTATTATTGAAGTGAAAACTTCTTTAGCGGCGTTGTACACTTTTTTTGTAATGGGTAAAAAATGTTAAATTCGCGTCAGGACACGTGACCTGATCGAAAATTCGTAAGATGGATGGAGAGTAGACAGCCGGCGCGGCGTAGGAGAGGAAGTATCCCCCTCTCTTTCTACGGCGCGGCGAAAATGTATGCCTGCTGTTTCGTTAAGGCGGCGCAGGGCGCTTGCGCGAATGTTCGTGTATGTTTGTGTTACAGCGTGCCACTCGCATCCATGGATGGTGACAGCTGATGGCTGTCAATAAATATTGTATTCTACCACATAAACGATAGTACTTTTATACTGATAATTGAAGCAATTCGTGCAAAATTATTCCCTAACCATTCCAAAATATCAAAAATGCACAACGTTAATATTCAAGTTTTCACTTCTGCCGGCACTCCCGGAGTGCAACCCGTCGTTTTTTTTTTTTTTTGATTTAGGTAATTTTGTTATTATTTTCCTCCGTTTCTCCGACCCATCGTTGAACACTGAAGATATTTAAAACTAATTGTCGACCACATCTTGAGGGGAGAGCGCTGCTGGTGCTTGTGAGACAGACTAACGCTTAGCTCAGCCACCAGTCTGTCACAATCTTTCATCTCAGCCAAAAGACGTCCACTGCTGGACAAAGGCCTCCCTCAAGGATATGAGGGGTATTTGCCGTAATCGCCACGCTTGGCAGGCGGGTTGGCGATCGCAGTAGGTTGAGGGTAACCTCAGAGAGATGCTGCTGCCCATCCTCTGGAATGGTCCCTTAGTCGGCTTTTACGACACCCACGGGAAGAGATGGGGTGGTGCAATTCTTTATCCCCGGCACCACACAGGGATTATCCCCGGCACCACACAAGGAACAATTTTTATTTGTAACAAAACATTGTTCTGTATCTTTTGATGTACCTATGTTTAAGATTGTGGAGAAAAATAAAGAATTATTTACAAGTGGCGAGGGAGCCATCCCTCGCATGTTCGCGCCACTTCACTTCATGTGGGGGCTGCTGCGGTAAGCGCTGAAAATCGCAAACGGCACAAATACGCAAACCTAGGTCGAAATTATTTATTTGTTCCGTTTGCGGCGGAAACAATGGGTCTATGGGAGCCGGAGGCAAAGCAGCTTGTTAAAGAGTTAAGTGCTCGCCTTATCGAGGCCTCCGGTAAAAAGAAGGCTGGCAGCTACCTCTGCCAGCGTATTAGTTTGGCAATCCAAACAGGCAATGTTGCCAGCATTCTCGGGACCGTTCCCATGAGCCCACAGTTGGAGGACATCTTTTATTTATAGTCTTTAGTTTTTAATTTTCTAGTTATTTTTCTCTGTTTTTTTTTTCAAGTTTAATTAAGTAATGTCTCTTTTTGTTGTGTATTTAAACTGTTGGTCTTACTTACCTAGGTTTAACCTTAAAGTTACTTAGATCGTTATCTTTTATTATTGTTTTCTCATATTTTCGACAACTTTAAGATACATGTACCTACACAGTCAACAGCAAAAGTAGATTATGTTTACTAGATATCAAAATTAAGTTTCGATAGTGTAAGTCGGTATTTTCTATATAACTACAGTCAAAGTCTGCAGGTACTAGTAGACGCTCGAAGGTTTTTCGACATGCGTTTAAAAAGTTTTGATTTTCATACTGATTTCATATTTTGAATCTTGACCAATCATGAGTTACCTTTGCTGTTGACTGTACCATATAGTTTCGGTTCGGTTTGGTTGGTGGTAGGGCTTGTTTGTCCGCCTGGCTAGCTACCACTATCTTATTTTAATATGTCACCTCACATCAATGTTTGTAGCATTGTTGTGTTCCGGCAGCTAGAGATAAGATAGCCAGCGCCTCACTAGTTGAGGATCCAGGGTGAAGTGCGCTTCCAGCTTCAACCTTATCATCACTGAACATCAGCTGAGATGAAGGACAAGTATTTAAGTAAGTAAGTATTAAAAAAAAATACTATTTTTCTGCAAGGGCACGAGCCAGCTAAATATAACCGGTACTGTCGACTTTACATGCCTTCCGAAGCACAGTGGAGCTCCCCCCGCCCGATCCTCTAAATGCCACTACACATTTACAGAATACACTAAACATGCACACTAGTTTAGGCCCAATACACCGTGCTCGTAGAACAAGGGTACGACGAACCGATTCACACGCGCCCTATACCAGGTACAGATAGTATCTGGGCGCTTCTCTCATCCACCACGGCCCGGTCAACCCAAGCCGAGGTCCGAGCCTTTAGAGGCGCCCTCCGGTTGTTCCGCTCCCCGATCCGATCCGAACCCTTCGGAGAATCTAGTAGGGCACGGCTTGAGGGACCCTTTAAGTTTCTCGCCGCCCCCAAACAAGTTCGGTGAAGCTGAAAATGCCGTTTGAGGCAATCAGCAATCTCTCTTCAAAAAACCGGTGGAGCTCGATATGATACATTTTTGGTCACCCATCCGATGATCGGCCTTTGCGAAAATTGCTTTGCTTTAGCAATCGCAGAACACTGCGCTATCAAGCTCCTCCATTTGATCAGAGTGAACGAGAGTGCGGCAACTTCATACAAGCGCTCCGAAACGCACGCACACAAGCTCGTAGTTCACCTACATTAGCACACGGAAAAAAACACGGGAAAGGAGTACGCGATGACGCGGGCTGTCCCCGCAAACGGATCGGGTAGCGTATGTTGCTGTAGTAACGGAGAATAACAAGTATGTCACTGAGCGCTGCCGATCAGTATACACGTATTTTTCTTTGGGCGTCGCGATTGCGAGTTTTTTTGCATATAGCCTATTGAATATGTCTGGAAAAAAAACCTGTTGTGTATGAAGATGTCTCAACACACACAACCATAATCCCAGTTTGTCTTTTTTACTTTGCCGACAGATATAACAATACAGTTGTCAATATAAAAGACTCCCAAATTCACACAATAATAAATTAACTCAACCCTAGCCGGTAGGTACAGCTCGGTACGTCGAATCAAGTTCACGGCACTGTTGCCGCACTCTCGTTCACTGTGATTTAATTGTCTATACCTACTTTAAATATTGGTGCTTAATGTGCATAATGCATGATGCATAATATTAATTTCTCAATTAGAATTATAAACAGCCGTTGTTATTCCATGCACTGTTTGTATCTAAGATGGCGTCTCACAGCAACAGAGTAATTAATCATAGACAAACTAACAAACAAGGCTTAGGCAACCAAAGCCCTTCAATGATTACGTTTAGTTATTGAAGTAAATAAGCTGAATGTTATTTTAAATACATACATACAGTGGCCCAAGAAAGTGGTGTACCAGTTTTGATTTAGTTTTCTAGTCATCGAAAATTACAACAACGTTCATACTAGATATCACTGAAAGAGATGCATAATAATGACGTAAACCTAATTGATAAGTATTCATACGTCGTAGGTCACTTATAAGTGCATGATATTTTAACCTTTATTACAAATGGATAAGACATTAATTACTGTAAAGAAAATATAAATTTATTGTTTTCTAAAGTTTACGCGAACATACTACACATTGAAATAAAACAACTTTTACGGATCTACTCGCGTTTATTTTACACATTACTTTTAAGGCGACGCATCGCTAAACAATAAATCTCATACGTTTTGATACGAGCGTTTGCGCCACGTACCATAAAAAAAACTGGTTTTTTTTCCTTTAAATTAAAACTACAAATGATTTTTTTAAAATGTACTACAATTTTGAAGTGTGTGTTAAGACTAATCTACTAAGAAAATTTTGATGCTTAAATCGGTCTGGTTAGCCTGTAAAATGTGAATCTATGTTTTGAAAGAGGTTACTTTGATATTTTTTTCTCTGTTATAAAAGTTAAAAAATCGTGTTTCTGCAACTAACAAAATGAAGTCAATTAAATGAAAAATCATGTCATCAAATATCACTTTCATATGTTTTGTAATTGTTGAGAAAAATCAAGATCCCGCCACGTAAATTACCAATGCGTCGTCTTAATTAATGTTTATCCTGACGTTTCGAACCCTTTGCATGGTCCGTGGTCACAGGGAGACTTTCTAAACAAAAGTAACAAATTCTAAGTATTTGATAAAAAGAAAACTGACAATTAACATTTTGTCAAATATATTTTAGTAATTTCTATTATTTTCCTCAGAAAAATCGATTTATTTTCCGTATTGTATTTTTACTCAATTGCATATAAAAAACATCTTCAATACCTGCCAACTTGACAATTGCTGAAAGGGCGCAAATAATTGCCCAATTTAATGTACTTAGTGTTCACTTATCGATGTGTGTATAAACAATAAAACTCACTCACACTCTCAAAAGTACTCAATTTATTTAACTTGTCAAAGCCTTATATAGGCTCACGGTGCGCATCGCGACAGCGCGATTCAGAAAACGCGCCATCACAGCACGCAGCGCCATCTATCGCTCGTTGCGCGAATTAACTCTAAGTTATTTAAACATTCCGCCCACCAAAGACTTAGTCTTTACACAAGCTTATTTATACCAACAACTGGAAACTACAATTACTGGACCGCCCACCGTGAACCACTATGATTAAAAAATAAAAATAACACTAAATAACTCAAACAAAAGTAAAGTTTCAAATTTTTAAACAAAAACACAATCTGTTACATGCTCTCTTGCAAATACCGTTCTTGGTTTTGATTGTAACTACTCTAGTCACACCATCTTTTCCTGTGTGTTTCTCTAGCACTCTGCCCAACAACCACTTAGCAGGGGGCATGTTATCTTCTCTTATGATAACGATATCGTCTATAGCTGGTTCTCGTTCATGCTTTGTCCACTTTGACCGTTGTTGCAATGTGCACAAGTATTCGTCGGACCATCTTCGCCAAAAGTCATTAACCATTTTTTGACTCATCCTCCATCGTGTCAGACCAGTAGTATTAATTTGTGACAAATCTTCATCTGGTATTACTATCAAGGGCTCTCCCACCAAAAAATGCCCTGGTGTAAGCGGTAATGGGTCATTTGGATCATCACTTAAGTGTGTCAACGGACGTGAATTCAGACAGGCTTTAATCTGTGATAGTACCGTTGATAACTCTTCAAACGTCAATGTGGACTCTCCAACTACTCGTTTCAGATGTGATTTGACTGACAGGCACACGTATCCCTTATATGATTTAGATCCCCTTCCCGGTGAAAATCTTATATTTATATAACCGGTAAAATCAACTCCTGAACTCTTGAAAGCTTTTGAAGGGCGTACTCTTACTTCTGGCAATTCTTCCATCATTGGGTTATGCTTTTGTTTGGAGTACCGTTTGCAGGTATCACACTCTCTATAAACTCGCTTTGTAATAACTCTAGCTCCTATGATCCAATACTTAGATCGTAAAAGGTTTTGCATTAATTGAGGCCCTCCGTGTAGAGTCCTCTTGAGTGAATCCATCACAATCAATTTACTTAAATGACTATTACTTGGTAAAATGACCGGATGCTTTCTATCATATTCTACAGAGGCCTTACTAATCCGTCCACCCACTCTTAAAATTCCATTCTCATTTAAAAAGGGGTTAAGAGAGTGGAGAATACTCTTTTTGGGGACACTCTTTTGTGATTTTAATTCTCTAATTTCGTCCGAAAAATAGAACTCTTGAGTTTCTCTTATGCAACATTTTAATACTTCATTTCTTTCTTTAGCTGACACAGTTTTATTAAATGTAATTCTTTGATCACTGGGTAATTTTAAATTCAAAAATCTTGTATAATAAGCGAATATATTAAGTAGTTTGATGAACGATGAATACTTAGTCCAAAAAAAATCTTCTTTAATTTTAACTATGTTAGTTAAAGTCTTGATTGGTCTCTCTTCTTGATTGGTATCAAAATCCGCCTCTTTTGTGTATGATTCATTCTCCGATAACCATGGTGGACCACGCCACCACAATGGGTGATCTTTAAGCTCAGTACAACTCACACCTCTCGATGCACAGTCGGCAGGGTTATCACTTGTGCGGACGTGACTCCACTGATCTCGGGCAAGCATGGTTAAAATGTCTGATACTCGGTTACTCACAAATGTATTCCATCGACTCGGTTCTCCTCTTATCCACGCTAACACAACCTCTGAATCTGTCCATGCATGTAATTGTGATTTGGGAACTGACAGTACTTGGGACACTTCGAATAATAACTTAGCAGCTAGAACGGCGCCGCAAAGTTCTAATCTTGGAATCGATATTTCCCTTTCAATTGGCGCTACTTTAGATTTCGCCGTCACTAACGAAACATGAACGTTATTCTCATCTCTAACTTTCATATACACAGCAGCACCGTACGCTGCTTGTGATGCATCAGCAAAAGCATGCAATTCGACTAAACTACCTTTACTAGAATTCAACCATCTTGGTATCTCTATGCCCTGCACTTTCTTTAGGTCTTCTTTAAACTTTAGCCACTCATGCAGTAATATTGGGTTTAATGGATCGTCCCAGTCCAAGCCAGACTTCCACAGCTTCTGAATATAAATCTTGGCGGTTATAATAATTGGTGCTATCCAGCCCATTGGATCGTAAAGCCGTGCTATAATTGATAGCACACCTCTCTTGGTCATAGCCGGCAACGCATCTGTGATTCCTCTGGTTTTGCGGGTGTCCATGGGTGGCGGTGATTGCTTTCCATCAGGTGACCCACCTGCTCGTTTGCCTCCTTCTAATATAAAAAAAAAAAAAAACTTTACTATCGTCTGCTATGTGTATGGTATACTCAAACTTGTCTGAACATTTGTTCCAACAAATGCAAAGCACCTTTACCATGTCATTGGTTTTGAAGATCATTGGTAAATTCGTTCCTTTGTTCTCTTCCTTTATATGGTCGAGTAATTTGACATTGTTACTGCACCATTTTTGAATTTGGAATCCTCTAGCTTTCATCAAATTGTTAAGTTGCTCATAAATCTCGATGGCTTCATATTCTGATTGACATCCGGTTAAAAGATCGATCCATATAGAAATCTTCTATTGTAATTTTAGATGCAACCGGATATCGGCTTTGTTCATCTTTAGCTAGTTGCTGTAATGATTTAACCGCTAAGTATGGTGCACAGGCAGTTCCAAACGTCAATCTCTGTAATTGATAGTGGTGCATGGGCTCGATAGGGTTTGCTCGCCATAAAAACCGTTGAAAATCTACGTATTTCTCATTAACGCAGACTTGCCTGTACATTTGAATTAAGTCCGCTACAATGCATATTGGATGCATGCGCCATCTTAGCAATATGTGGCGCAAATCTTGTTGTATTTTAGGACCCACCATTAAATCATCATTTAATGAAACGTGATTCACTCCCTTACACGAAGCATCAAAAACTGGACGCACCTTTGTAGTCTCTTTATCCGTTCTTACGACAGCGTGATGTGGTAGATAAACTGCTATTGGATTATCAATTTATTAACAATTTCTTTTGCGTGACCTTGCTTTATGTAGTCTTCTATTGCGTCGTTATACTGCTGTTGAAGAAAAGGATTTTTAGACAACTTCTTCTCTAGTAGAAATAATCTTTTTTTAGAAATTTCTTTAGAGCGGCCATTAACACACTCAGGCTCGTCTGTTTTAAAAGGAAGACAAAGAATATAACGTCCCTCATTATTTCTAGTCGTAGTTTTCTCAAATAAGTCTTCACATTCTCTCTCTTCTTTGCTCATTTTCTTTTGAATGCAATCTGGTTCTGTCTCAATGTCCCAAAATTGCTTCAGTAATTTGTCTGTTTGGTATGAAGTATGTAGACTTATGACTCTTTTTTCTGATGATGATGTTGGGTTTGACACTCTTCCGGATAATACCCATCCAAGCTTTGTGTTCTGTGCTATTGGGCCTCCCTGCATTGGATGTTTGATCACTCCCGTTAATAACAGTTCGCTATGTATTTCTACTCCCAAGAGAATATCGATCTTTCTTGGTAACCCATATTCAGTATCAGCTAATGCTAAACTCTCAATTTCGGGCCAATTTGCAATAGTTATGTTACTAGACGGTAGCAGCGTCGTTAAATTGTTCAATACAAATGCGTTGACTTCAATTGAAAACTCCTGGATCCTGGATTGACTCTATGGTAAATGTTACCGTGCTCTTAGTTCTCATTTGTCCATCTCCGACTCCAGAAACCACACCATTCACAGGCGATTTTTTAAGACCTAGTAGCTGGACGGTAGCTTCCGTAACAAAAGATGCTTCGGAACCTTAGTCTATGAGTGCTCTGATTTTGTGCCGACTGCCACTTCAAGACATTGCGTGAATAACCGCTGTGGCCAAGAGTACCTCTTTGTGACTCTGCTTCTCTGTAGCAAAATGTGTTGCCACTCTCTGATCGACCACATCGGGCTCTGGATGTCGCTTCTCGTGCGACTTGGGCTCAACTGTAGACTCAATCGATGCAAACTCTTGATTTTCGAAATGTAGCAGAGTATGATGTCTTCGACCACAGCGGCGGCAACTCATTGATTTTTTGCAATATTTAACTGCGTGAGATGGCGTCAAGCAGTTAAAACAAAGGCCCTGTGTTTGTACGTAATTGGTTCTTTCTTGAGGCGATAGTTTTTGGAATTGTAGGCAATGATAAACTTGGTGTTGCTCTGCACACATCGGACAAGCGACCGGTTTTAGGGTGTTTGTCTCAGGAGAAGTTGTCACAGCATGCAAACTTTTAGCCTTGATAGGTACTGGTTTTTTAGGTTGTTGAACATATCTTGGTGTATGAATGCTATCAACTATTTCAATTGTTCTGAACCTGCGCTCTAAAAACAAAACCATTTGATTCCACGTTGGCAGATCTTCTAATGAAGCTGTGTTTACTTCGGATTCCCATGCTTTTCTCGACTCACTATCTAATTTGGAGTTGACTATATAAATTATCATTACGTCCCATGTCTCAGTCTTGACTCCAACATTGTTAAGAGCTTTCAAACAAGAATTTGTTGTATCCAGCAAGCTTTTGACAGCATTTGCTGACTCAGATGTTAATATTTTTTGTGCAAACAATTTCTATAATATTTCATTTGTATTATATCTTTTATTCTTATAGCGTCTTGTTAGCTGTGACCATGCCTCGTTGTAATTATTCTCAGTAGTAGCTAAGTCTTTAATAAGATTCGCCGGTTCTCCGCACAAACTACTCTTCAGGTAGTGTAGTTTTTGCACTCCACTCAAACTCGGATTGTTATGGATTAGTGAGAGAAACATGTCGTAGTATGACTCCCACTCCTCGTATTTACCAGTAAATGATGGCAACTTTATTTGGGGCAGCTTTACTCCACAATTGACGGAACTGGATTGACCATTAGTAGATGTAGACGGGAGAACAGGTACAGGTGCAATATTCCTTCGATCGGAATTAAGTTTAGTTTTATACTCCAAATAAACTTCTTCTACTTTGTTGTAATAATCTTCATTGAAGTATGCTATCTCAACTCGTTTTTCCTTAGGCGCATTATCTAATATCTTGTCATGTATGGTGTTCAAATTTATCCAAACTTTCTTCAAATTCTCCAACCTTGACTCAATATATGGCAGTGTAATCCTCTCCTTTGGAGACTTCTTAAGAGCAATTCTCTTAGATTTTTTTATATTGTTTAACGTATCTTCTTGCTTTCCGATAAGTATATCCATTTTGATAACTTTCCGAAGTCTTCTCAAAATTCAATAAAACAATAAGCTTGACACGTCGTTAAACTTAGATATAAACTTTTAAACAAGTCCTTTTAATAACTCTAAATTTCGTTATAAATATTTTTTTTCTCTAATCTGTAATTTTTTTTTAACCTAAAAGATCACGAAATTTTTATAAGTGTCTTAATCAGTAAATTCGGCTATGTCCTTTAAACAATTGACATAATTTTCTAAGTCCGGTAATCAGTAAATTCGGCCGCTCAGGACGACTTCGTCATTTTCTTAAACTTGACACTTTCCTAACTTGTCTCTTTTTTAACTCGGCTCTTTCTTAGTTGGTCTCTTTCTTAAACTTGACACTTTCCCAACTCGTCTCATTCTTAACTCGGCTCTTTCTTAGTTGGTCTCTTTTGCAATGTTGACACTTTCATAACTCGTCTCATTTTTAACTCGGCTCTTTCTCAGTCGCTGTTTTTCCTCTCTCCTTAGCCGTGGTCCACCGGATCAGTTCACCTAGGTAAACTACGGGCAATTTTTTTTCTCGTGGTTCACCTAGGTTCAACTGTTAAGGTTCAACTAACAAGATCGCCGGTTACGCATTATAAAAATTCGAAAAAAATAATAAATATAATACTTAATACTAAAGAACTTGTTTTTCTTCTTTCCCCTTATGTGATTGTATAATGATAGTATATTTTAAAAAAAGAGCCGAGTTAAAAATGAGACCAGTTAGGAAAGTGTCAAGTTTAATAAAATGACGAAGTCGTCCGGAGGGGAGACGAGTTGGGAAAGTGTCAAGTTTAAGAAAGAGACCAACTAAGAAAGAGCCGAGTTAAAAAAGAGACAAGTTAGGAAAGTGTCAAGTTTAAGAAAATGACGAAGTCGTCCTGAGCGAATTGTTTCACAAATTTTACTAAGTCCCTTAATCAGTAAATTCGGCTATGTCTATAAAGAAATTCACTAAAATTTTCTAAGTCTTTTTCAATAACACTGTTCTCGCGAATTGTCATTTTGTTTATGTTGCACTGATTCACTCACTTTTTAGTTCACTTTACTCACGGTTGTCCAGTTCATTCCCGGGTTTCGGCGCCACATGTTCACTTATCGATGTGTGTATAAACAATAAAACTCACTCACACTCTCAAAAGTACTCAATTTATTTAACTTGTCAAAGCCTTATATAGGTTCACGGTGCGCATCGCGATAGCGCGATTCAGAAAACGCGCCTTCACAGCACGCAGCGCCATCTATCGCTCGTTGCGCGAATTAACTCTAAGTTATTTAAACACTTAGGTTTCAACATTAGTGCGATATCGAGAAATTTAAATATTTATTTTATTTTATTTTAGGAAGACCAACAGCTTTATATATTATATAAACATTGAAATGGATATTATTGTCTGAAATATAGTATAATAGTAATTTCTATTATTTTCCCCAGAAAAATCGATTTATTTTCCGTATTTTTTTTTCATCATCATCATCATCAGCTTACACACGTCTAATTGCATATATAAAATAATAAAAAAAAAATGCCTGCCATTTTGACTATTGCTTTCCAGCAATAGTCAAAAAGGGCGTAAATATTAGTATTATTAGTTTCAACATTAGTGCGAAATCGAGAAATTTAAATATAGATGGCAAAAGAAGTTGTCAGATCGATCTGCAAGCGAAACTAATCTTTATCGCCTATGAATCTGCCAAGCGACATTCAACCTTAGGGTGGTAAAACAATTTTTTGGGCGACCGTACATGCATACATACTCTTACGTCCTAGAGAAGGTTTGTTAGACCGCCTCGAACGCATTTTTTACCAGTAAGGATTTGCCCTAATCGCGTTTTGCCACGATCGTGTTTTGTCATATATGCTATATGTATATTAACTTTTTATATTAGTCTCATATTTTATACTCTCAGTTTTTTTCGTCGTATTGAGACATAAAAGCATTTTTTTAAATCTCAATTTTTGTCGTCGCCTTAAACCTTGAGGGAACAACATCACGCACTAGTGCGTGTCCCCGTGCCCTACTATTCTCCGAGGGGTTCGTAACATAAACCAAATAGAGCTAGAATAGAATAAAAATAAATAAAATAGAAAAGAATAAAATAAAAATAAATAAATAGAAAAAAAAATAATAATAATAATAAAAAAAATAAAAAATAAAAAAAATAATAAAGCAATATCATCATCATCATCATTTTATGTCCCCACTGCTGGGGCACGAGCCTTCCCTATGGATAGATAGGGAGAACGGGCAATTAGTTAAAGGTTTCGTGCCTTCTTTATACCCGACGCTTCGACCGAGTTACAACGGCCGGCCGCCGTGGTCACGGGCTGACAGCTGTCGCGATATGTTGCGCCTCCGTTTGCGCGGCAGAGTCTTCATTAGCTGATTTATTAGACTGCCTGTTCTTTACAGCTGCGATATGTTCTTACCCTGTACCCTGTGTGGTGCTGGGGATAAAGAATTGCACCACCCTATCTCTTCCCGTGGGTGTCGTAAAAGCCGACTAAGGGACCATTCCAGAGGATGGGCAGCAGCATCTCTCTGAGGTTACCCTCAACCTACTGCGATCGCCAACCCGCCTGCCAAGCGTGGCGATTACGGCAAATACCCCCATGATTATTTGGGGGAGGCCTTTGTCCAGCAGTGGACGTCTTTTGGCTGAGATGATGATGATGTTCTTAGACCCACTCATGTAAAGTCCGCTTTGTTGCCATAAACCACCACGTGGGCCCAGTGCGGAATGGTGGTTGTTAACGACTGCTAATGCAGCCGGGACCAAAGGCTTTACGTGCCCTCCGAAGCACGGAGGAGCTCGAGATGATAAATTTTTGGTCACCCAGCCTTTGCGAAAGTTGCTTAACTTCAGCAATCGCAGACCGAGCGCGTTAACCACTGCGCCATCGAGCTCTTCACTACTAAGTATAATTACAAACTGTTATATAATGTGTGTAACTGCTTCATACATCACTTAATTATTATAGGTTGAGATAGCCCGACGATCGAGTGCCAAATATTGGCACAGGGCCAACAGATTAAGATATCTTTTTATTAGTTTTGGATGCGGTAGCACACGAGCTCATTAGCGTAGTTCCTTATAAAAGAGGAATAAAAAAATTACAACAAGCACATCGATTATAATTATAATTTATAATTATCTGTGGATGCAGTGTTGCCAACTTGACAGATTTCCCGTCAAATCTAACGGATTGCTAACGGATTTTCCAGCGGAATTCACCGCCCAACTATCCTGCACGCGATGTCCCGCTGTACGCCAACGTATAAATGTATTTTAATAAAGTAGGTACAAAGAAGAATTTCTATAGAAGTGCTGGCGTGGACGGCACGAAAATCTCGAACTTCTTTAGAAGTTGTTGGCGGTAAAAAGGTTAAAGAACTGTAATAAGATAATTTTCGGTATCTTATAAGACTTTGTCTGGAAATTGTGCAGCGCCATCAAGCGACTTACTATGAAAAGTGTCGAAATGTTAGTTTTCGACCTAAAGAGTCAAAATTTTTAAAAGTTTTTAAATAAATGACATTGTATTTGACCATAGTACGATTCGTAAAATTGACCAGTTTTAACGAATTTGTTTGTCGGCAAACTCGCTTAAAAAACAAAGGAAGATTCAAACCCAACTCGAGTTAACTCCGTACGCAAATAACTTTGTCACCCGCCACTTTGTTTGCTAAGCGAATGTGACTTTTACGTCTTACACATTAAAGTGGTGCGCGATAAATCGGCGAAATCACAATTGTTTTAAATAAACTCTTCGGAGCTTAAACTCTTCGGAGAGCCACTCGGAAATACTTCGCGAGAGTGCTCGAGAACTATCGACACTTTCCTTTTTCTTATTTAAGGCGCTTCGCAGACGTAGCAACTATGATCTCCGTATTGCGGCAACTCGCAACTTTCCTTCGGGTAAGCACTTGGTCTTCAAAGTCAAAGTCAAAGTCAAATATTCTTTATTCAAATAAACTTCAGAAAAGTGCATTTGAATCGTCCAAAATTTTTTACCTACTACCCATTCAGGACGTCTATTTTTTAGCTGTGGAGAAGAATGGGCGCAAGAAACTCCACAGCTTTAATATAATATGTAACGACATTTACAAAATTATATGCCGTTACCAAGTTATACAATTTAAAAAACCTTAACTATATTTTAGATTAGAAATACATGTTGGAGTGATTGGAGCATTTTAAACCCATGCTGTTTTGTCTTCAATGTAATCAGACACTTTATAATAAGCTTTTTTATAAAGCTTTTCTTTAATAGCGATTTTAAATTTATTCACGTACCGCTTGCACATACAAATTATTATCAAAACTCTGTCGTCTGTCGAACGCAAAATTATTATAATAAACACTTTTGCTCAGTGGACCTATTCCATAACAATAAAGGTAAATTTAAAAAAAAAATTGTTGATATACTTAATAACAAGTGAAAAGGTAGTAGTAGTATAAAGTATAATATAGGGTATAATTGAATATTCAGACTCACACACACACACACACACTCGCACACACACACACACACACACACACACACTCACACCAAGCACACGGACATAAACTGCTCTCAATTAATTTATACAAAGTAAAACTGTAATTGGCTGTATTATTTAGAATTAAGTTTATCTATGTTATAAAAGAGCTGTGGTTTTTGTTAAATAAATAAAATAAAATAAAAATAAAATAAATTAATATCAAGTTTTTGGATATTACTTGGAACTTTATTGTAAAAACGTACACACAGGTCTCTCAATGAATTATTTACTTTGTGGAGCCTAGTATAAGGTACGGCTAGTTTGTTTTTATTTCTGATGTTTACATTCTTCCCTGTGCGGTGCCGGGGATAAAGAATTGCACCACCCCATCTCTTCCCGTGGGTGTCGTAAAAGCCGACTAAGGGACTATTCCAGAGGATGGGCAGCAGCATCTCTCTGAGGTTACCCTTAATCTACTGCGATCGCCAACCCGCCTGCTAAGCGTGGCGATTACGGCAAATACCCCTCATATCCTTGGGGGAGGCCTTTGTCCAGCAGTGGACGTCTTTGGCTGAGATGATGATGATGACATTCTTCATCTCACCTGACGTTAAGTGATGATAAGGCCAAAGGTAGAAGCGCACTTCACCCGGAATCCTCACAACTGAGGCACTGGCTACCCTATCTGTAGCTGCCGGAACACAACAATGCTACAAACATTGATGTAAGATGTTAGCTAGCTAGGAGGACACAAGCCCTACCACCAACCAAACCGAGTATTTTATTTATTTATTTGTCGGAGACGTGGCGCTAGCATCGCTTAGAAACGACAAGTATAGTCTATACTTAGTATGGTCTGCGCAGCCTATGCTCTTTGGTGCGCGAAACGTCAACGTCAGTTGGCTTGGCGCGACAACGAACCGGACATTCGAACGGGAGCGGTCGGAGAGTAAACACGCGCAGAACTCACTTCGTTTCTAAAATCCATTTGCATCAGGAAACTGTTTCTAAATATTGTAATTGTGATATTAAAATAACATTAAAGTGACTGTAAGGAATAAGACGGCGTCTTTATTTTGAAGATCCAAGATGAACTGTGTTATCGACGAATCCGAGTTTGCTCGACTGTCATACTACAAACCAGCCTCGCCGCCGACATATTTATTTAAAAGACAGCCAACAAGACAAACACAAATACAAGCAATAACTAAGTAGAAGATTATTGTCGACTTAAAGCTAGGTGCCGTCTCAATTAGAGGCTGCCACGACATGCATAGTGGATAACATTTTATGAATAAATAATAGGTATAATATTTTGCTTTAAACTATAAACTATAAACATTACCATATTCAAAAACAACACATCCTTCTTTAATCCTATAGTGCGCATGTGCCGCCTATATAATGACCTCATTAATAATAATTTAAGTGTAGATATATTTCATTTCAGTCTTGCAGGATTCCAGAATTGCTTAAAAGTTTCCTTAAAACCTTCCTATACAACTTAGTTTTTAAGTTTGTTTGTTTAAATTATAAATTATAACATAAAGCACATCTTTATAGTCTAGATATTTAAGTCATGATGTGTGCACACATTATTGGATTGTAGTTTTGCAAAATACTATATACTAATATGTACTCTATTCATGTTTTAGCTATAATCTGTGTTGTGTACCATAAATAATTAAATAAATAAATAAATAAATTCATTACATACATGTATGCTGGGAATCGAACCGGGGACCTCTGGGTGTGAGACCGGCGGTCTTAACCACTAACGCAGTTTCTTTACGTTAAGTTTAACCATCACAGAGGCGGTTAATCTTAACGTAAAGAAACTGCGCAGACATAGCAACTTTAGTTCCTTTAAGAGTTACTATAATAAACACCAGTTTTTAGTTGCTGCAACTAGCAACTATTAAATTTGTACTAGTTGTGTCAAGTTGCTGGTTTCCCTGTCTCGGGTCTGGGTGTTTTCTATGTATCATCATCATCTCATCATCATCATCTCAGCCAAAAAGACGTCCACTGCTGACAAAGGCCTCCCCCAAGGATAAATCATTTTGAGGGGAATTTGCCATAATCGACACGCTTGGCAGGCGGGTTGGCGATCGCAGTAGGGTGAGAATAATCACAGAGAAACGCTGCTGCCCATCCTCTGGAATGGTCCCATAGTCGCCTTCTACGACACCCACGGGAAGAGATGGGGTGGTGCAATTCTTTATCCCCGGCACCACACGGGGGTGTTTCTATGTATAATAAGTATGTATTTAAGTATTTTAAGTATGTTTATCCGTTGTCTAGTAACCATTTAACGAGTTTCATAACGTAGCTTCTCTTGGGCTAGATAATTGGTGTGAGTGTATGAAAGTTTATTTCTTTATTTAATGTTACAAACATTGATGTTTTGACGAAATATTTAGATAACATGGTGGTAGCGAACCAGGCGGACAAACAAGCCCGACCACCAAACAAACCGAGTACACAAACGAATTCGAATCTGGGACCTCGCCGGTGGTCTTAAGACGACGCACCCCTAAACAATAAATCTCATACGTAGCGTTTGCGCCCCGTACCATAAGAAAAACTGTTTTTTTTTCCTTCAAATTAAAACTAGAAAATATTTTTAAAAAAATGAACTACAATATTGAAGTGTGTGTTAAAACTAATCTACTAAGAAAATTTAGATGCTTAAATCGGTCTAGTTAGCCTGTAAAATGCATATCTATGTTTTAAAAGAGGTTACTTTGATATTTTTTTCTCTGTTATAAAAGTTGACAAATTGTATTTCTGCAACTAGCAAAATGAAGTCAATTAAATGAAAAATCATGTCATCAAATATCACTTTCATATGTTTTGTAATTGTTGGGAAAAATCAAGATCCCCGCCACGTAATTTCCAATGCGTCACCTTAACCGCTAGACCACAGCGGCGGTTAAAAGTAATCCTATTTATAGTATTATGTTGAAACAAAAAAGCTGCGTTCAGAGAAAAATATATCTGTCTTTCTTTCGAGATTGTTTTATCGGCAGATCTAAAAACCCGACTAATGATTTCGTCTTCGTTACTTTTTGTCGCTAAGCCGCTTTTCCTGTGATGTTCGAACAACTTCACCCCACTCGTAAGTGGAGTAAGAACCAGGGTTCGATGCCGTTACCACATTCCCACTATAAGTATCGGTAAGTAACTTTATTTCTGTAACGTCAAATTGGTAGGGGAATGCAGGTAACGTTATACACAAATAAATAAAATTGGAGTGTCTGTTTGTAATATTAAAATAACCGCTTTTTATTAAATGCATATTGATATATACACGGTACGTATACCAAAATAATTTTTTTTAAAATTTTTGTCTGTCTGTCTGTTTGTTCCGGCTAATCTCTGAAACGGCTCGACCGATTTTGACGGGACTTTCACTGGCAGATAGCTGATGTAATAAAGAGTAACATGCTACTTTTATTTTTGATTTTTTTTTAATGAAATATAAATAAAAAATACAAAAATAACTATTCCGCGTGGACGAAGTCGTGGGCACTGCTAATTTGGAAATAAATCGTCACTTTTTTGTTACCTAAAGTTCACTCTGGCATAGCCAATCCGTGTGTAGAGCGGTTAATTAATTTATCGGTAATAATGCCACCCAGGTAACGGTACTAATTATAACGTTATCTTTTTTTGAGAAATTTGAAAAAAAATTGAGTTTCTTTCTCACTTATTAATAGGTGTATTACTTCTAAAAGTCAATACCGGTTGTTAATATTATTATACACCTTTAATTAGGACTATGTTACTTAGGCTTCAGTTATAACAATGATTATTAATTTTGTGTCTTTATCACCCATTTTTTTTTAATTGACTAGCTTTTTGTTCGCGGAATTATCCTTTTGTTTCATTGCAGCTTTGAAGGGACTTGATTTTTTCTTTTTAATGTCTGCTATATCTAGCTAGTGGAACAAACACACTACTCTAAAATTTTTATAGTGTTAAAATCAATAGATGCTAAGAAAATTAAAAAAAACGTTAGTATGAAAAATAAAAATAAAAATCTTTATACAAAACTCCAATAACATAGATAAGGATAGGTCCTTATCTATGTAATTGGAGTTTTGTATAAAGATTTTTAATATAATAGGTTATATTCCATCCATAGGCAAAGCTCGTGCCCCAGCAGTGGGGATACAAAATGAGCTTGTAACAATGGTGGATGAATTCACGTTTTCTTTAACATGATCGAATGGTCGATATAAGCGACGACCTCCGTAGCCGAGTGGCTTGCACGCCGAACTTTGGGCGGCGCTAACTCTGAGGTCCTGGTTCGATTCCCGGTCGGGTCAATGTCGAAAACGAACTTTTCGATATTGTGTCGGGTCTCGGTGGTTGTGGTAACGTCGTTGTTTCTGATTTCCATAAAACGAGTGTTTTAGCTACTTACCTTGGGATCAGAACAATGTATGTGATGTTGTCTAATATTTAAAAAAAAAACACAGCGATCTCTGATGCTGGGGGACTATTTAACTAACGTTAACGTTATAACAAATATCACGTTATTTATTTATATCAACAAAATACAAAATAAGGACCGCTTTTAGTCACAGTATGAAATACAATCCTTCTTATGAAACACAATACGCTGCGCTCCCCTTTACAAATGCAGTTACCATTTTGTAACAGGAAATGCATTTTGCTTTGTTCTTTTTTTCGTTGAAACAAACGTTAGCTTCAATATCCATAGTACACGTATAAAAATCTTGCTTTAAATTGTATTTTAATAAAATTATTGTTTTGTGGGACATAGATCGTGAAAGAGAAAAATGGGGCGTCTTTTAGATATGCCCGCTCGCGACATCGTCCGCTTGAGAACACCCGTATCCCATGATGGACTATTGCAGCGCCACCTACCGGGTCCAATTGTAAATTAAAACCATTTTTAAAATCACTTGAACACACAAAAAGTTTCATCAAAATCGGTCCAGTCGTTTACAAGATCAATTAGAAACACACGCACAGAAGATTTATAAAGAGTATGAAAAGAAGCTTTACGAAAAGGAAAAATACAGATTGTTCCCATTATTACTATCTTTCTTGTATGGAGCCATACCTGGGAACCTGATAGTTAAGGAGTTATTGAGGAACAAAGTCAGAACTTTTTTTTTACGGTTTTTGCGGAATCTGTTTAAAAAGGTTATTAGTAAATTTCCTTCTAAAGGAACATTAGTGTTTTTCTTCCGTTTTCAATTAAAAAGAGACGTTTAAGTTACAAACCGCAATGAATGTCGAAGGCACAATGATGCGGCGCCGGCGGCTCGCGGCCGGCCGGCTTGTATCGTACGCTGCATGCACACTAAGTTGTACGCGTTCCATTGCGTGTCATAAATAACACCTGTTTTTGATACCTAAAAATAAAAGTCGTTTCCCAGCATTTGTTTTTACTTAATGTTTCTTAGTTTGATGTACACTATGCGTATATTACGGCTTCGGTAAGGGTTTTTTCTTACTCTGTATATATAAAGATGGTTGCCTGGAAGAAATTGCTTTTTAGCGATAAGGCCGCCATTTGTACTTCTTCTTGTATCGTCCACTCTATATCTTTTGTATGGTGTACGTACACACGCCTGCACATCAACCTACCACCTTTGAACTTTATGATTAAACTAGTAATCGCCCAATGGTCGAAATTCGACCATTTTTTTTTTTTTTATTTAGGCTGCACGTCTTGTATCCTAACAATGAAAAATTAAAAAAGATAGAATGTGAGTTTGGATTGACATTAACAGACGGCCGCTCCTCAGCTCCATTTTTGAAATTTTTGAAAAGAGTATTTAACCTGCCCTAAAGCTAGACACTGGCTAAATTCAAATTCAAAAATCATTTATTCAGTTTAGGCTACAAGTAGCTCTTATGAATGTCGCTATGCCATCGGTTCGTAAGTCTACTCTGGGCGTAAATCGTAGCGAGAGCCATTTTTCAAGAAATTGAATTGAATTGTACACCGGTTTTCATGGTGTCGCCATCTCTGAGGTCCCGGGTTCGATCCCCGGTCGGGTCAATTTAGAAATTATTGTTTTTTTAAATTGTCTCGGGTCTGTGTGTTTTCTATGTATAATAAGTATGTATTTAAGTATTTTAAGTATGTTTATCCGTTGTCTAGTAACCATTTAACGAGTTTCATAACGAAGCTTCTCTTGGGCTAGATAATTGGTGTGAGTGTAGGAAAGTTTATTAATTGAGAATGGTTTAGATTATTGGACCTGGTAGGTGGCGCTGCAATAGTCCATCATGGGATACGGGTGTTCTCAAGCGGATGATGTCACGAACGGGCCACTAGTAAATTGTATTTTATCATTTTCATTTCATTAAATAGGTAGTAGGGGCAGTGGTCGACACTTTAAGAGCGTTTACGCCGCACACTAGCGCCGCCAATGGAAAAAAAACATATCTAGTAATTAAAGATAGAAAATCAAATTATGCTCAACAAACTATCTGAATGAAGTAATTTAGCATTTTTACGTCACCTAATGAACACCTCACATGTTATGGTTTAGTAAAATATGGCGTTATAGTTAAAAGTGGCCATAACGTCTTATTTAACTAAACCATAACATGTGAGGTGTTCATTAGGTGACGTAAAAATTCTAAATTACTTCATTCAAATAGTTTGTTGAGCATAATTTGATTTTCTATCTCTAATTAGTAGATATGTTTTTTTTTTCATTAGTGGCGCTAGTGTGTGGCGTAAACGCTCTTAAGACCAATGTTCAACACATTATCCATCACCAAGAAATAGCACTGGTCTTCGTTATTGAATTTTTACGGGATTACAGCTGGAAGCAGGTGGTTGATGTTTGATTGTTGCTAAAGATTAAAATCATGTATGGAGTACTGCTGCCACCTTTGGGATGGATCAGCCAACCATCTGGCTGCTTTGGACTCGATTGAAAAACGAGCTAAGAGACTCATTGGTGACCCTGCCCTGATAGACGCCAAGCTGCAAAATCTAGAACATCGGCGTAAGGTGGCTCGTCTGTCGGTCTTCTACAGGATTCATTTCGGGGAGTGCGCGAAGGAGTTGCACGACCTAATCCCACCATCCACTTTCCGCTATCGGAGCGCGAGGCGCGAGTTCCATCCCTTTGTTGTAGATATGCCACCTTGTCGCACGAGCCGATTCGGTTCAACTTTCTTAGTGCGTACAGCTAGGGAATGGAACGCGCTGCCTGCGAGTGTGTTCCCTGAAAGGTATAATCTGGACCTCTTCAAGGCTAGAGTGAATAGGCTATTTCTAGGCAGGCATGTTCCAACCTCGACCGCACCGTCACTTAACATCAGGTGAGGTGTGGTCAAATGCCTGACTATAACCAATAAAAAAACTAAAAAAAAAATCAGTTGCTGAACCCCTTTTTAGGGTTCCGTAGCCAAATGGCAAAAAACGGAACCCTTATGGATTCGTCATGTCTGTCTGTCGGTCTGTCCGTTCGTATGTCACAGCCACTTTTTTCCGAAACTATTAGAACTATACTGTTGATACTTGGTAAGTAGATGTATTCTGTGAACCGCAATTAAGATTTTCACACAAAAATAGAAAAAAAAAACAATAAATTTTGGGGGTTCTCTATACTTAGAACTGAAACTCAAATTTTTTTTTCATTAAACCCATACGTGTGGGATATCTTATATAGACTTGAGAGTGTGGGTTTCCTCTTTTGCAATATTTTTTTTCGAAATAATTTACGCTAATGACAAATTGATTAAAAAGCGAAAGCTACAAAATTAAATGTTGTGTATGTATCCGTAAATCAAACGCCTACTGTGATCTACTCGTCGTCGTAATTAAGGGTGCGCCGTCCGTAAGTGACAAGTGTCATATGTTTTACTTGAAATGTCGTCGTCCATATTTATTTGATGCCGCGCGGCCATACTAATTTTGTATGGGGAATTTAAGGTGCTTAATAAAAAATAATTATTTAAATAACCACTTGATGAATCGAAAATGTAGTCTAGCAATTTGTAGTTTATCCAATAATGATTGTTTAGACAAAATCTGAGGTACAATAATTTAGATAAACTATAAAAAATCTACTAAACGCCGCCACTTGTTTTCATGATTTTTGCCCAACTTTAAATGATATTGTAGAAAAAACTATAGCGTGTTATGAATTTATGGTTCTGGCAAATTGTAAACACGTTCCCTATGATACTAAATATATATTTCGTTCGTTTAATACGATAGTATTTTCAATTTTATCTACTTAACCGTACCTAACTGCATTTTTGGCATTTTTTGGTCGGCGCACCCTTAAGACAGCAGGGCTCGAAAGCATCGGGAGCTAAATGTTTGTAGGTAGGTACTTGGTTTAATTGGTGTTAGGACTTGTTTTAAGCTCTGTGGTCTAGTGGTAAGACCACCGGCTTAGACCCAGAGGTCCCGGGTTCGATTCCCAGCGGGGGTACATATTTGCGTACTCGATTTGGTTGGTGATGGCCTGGCTAGCTACCACCACTAGCTAGCTAGCTTTGGTTTTGCGGGTGTCCATGGGCAGCGGTGATTACTTTCCATCAGGTGACCCGCCTGCCCGTTTGCCTTCTTTTAACATTTAAAAAAAAAACCATCGTAACTAAATATGTCGCCATAACATCAATTTTGGTAGCGTTGTTGTGTTTCGGCAGGTAGAGATAAGATTGGGCCTCAGTATCTCAACCAAAGGTATGCATTATCTGTGGTTTATAATTATGTTATTCTGTTACTTTTTTTTTTTTTTTTTTTTTTTTTTTCTACTTGGGCCAGCCTGTGTGGTGCCGGGGATAAAGAATTGCACCACCCCATCTCTTCCCGTGGGTGTCGTAAAAGCCGACTAAGGGACCATTCATTTTTGGGGTTAAAGTTACTCGCGTCCGTAGGTTTACCCTTGAGACCCTACACGTGACTCCTGGGTGGTGCTAAATGAGTAACACTGTCTGAGTGGTAGAGCCACGTTGCGTTGCAGCACGAAATGGGCCGGCTCGCCCGGCGTAACACCACCCTTTCACAGAATATCGGCGTGAAACAACGGCGTTGCTGTTGTGTTTCGTCCGGTGAGTGAAAGTACCGGAGGCCCATCTCTCACCCCTCCCCCCTCCCAATTCCTACTCCCTCCTCAAGATCCAACTCCTTTCCAAGGTTGGCAACGCATCTGCGATAACTTTGGTTTTGGGTGTCTATGGGCGGCGGTGATTACTTTCCATCAGGTGACCCGCCTGCTCGTTTGCCTCCTTTTAACATAAAAAAAAAAAAAAAAAAAATCCAGAGGATGGGCAGCAGCATCTCTCTGAGATTAAGTTTCAACTTACTGCGATCGCCAACCCGCCTGCCAAGCGTGGCGATTACGGCAAATACCCCTCATATCCTTGGGGGAGGCCTTTGTCCAGCAGTGGACGTCTTTTGGCTGAGATGATGATGATGACTTGAGCCAGCGTATAAGTATAACTATCCAACGTGGCAATGCTGCTAGCTTACTGGGCACTCTGCCTGATGGAGATGATTTGGGGGCAAATTTTTTATTTATAGTTAGTAGTACCTAGTTATAGCTTATAGTTTTTTTTGTAAGTTTAATTTTAAGTAGTTTAATTATTATCTTGTTTTTGTCTTTGTTTGTAAATAAAGAAAATTTATTATTTTTAGTAGGCACTTTCGATTTTTGTTGCCGACTGTATTTTTTACCGCCATTGATACGACACAGAAAATGACAATTTTACTAACTTAGTAGCGTAGATGTACCAGTCTTCGACTGGCAAAAGTAATCAACATTTTCCTTTGAATCATTCAAATAAGGGGTCAGCAACCGAGTCGAGTAACATGTTATTTTTTTTTAAAAAGACAAAGTTTTGAAAAAAAATCCACGAGCAAGATTCAAACCCGCACCTCATGACCTGGCACCTGACCCGGCATGTCATGGGGTGCGGGTTCGAATCCCGTTCGTGGATTTTTTTCAACACTGTCTATTTTTTTCAAATAGTAATTTGTTCGCAACAATATTTGCGTAAAATTATATATGTACTTAAATAATCATATTATTTTTTGGCGACGACAACTCTGACCACTATGTCGATCACTGGTACATTGTACTACATTGTCGTTTAAATTTTAATTAACTAGTAGCCGCTCGAGGACTCACCCCCGTAGTTCCCGTTCCCGTGGGAATATCGGGATAAAAAGTATCCTATGTTTTAATCTAGGTTATAAACTATCTGTATGCCGAATTCCATCCAAATCCATCTATCCGTTGCAGCGTGAAGAAGCAACAAATATACTCACATACACACAAACTTTCGCATTTATAATATTAGTGTGATTATGCCTAAACAGAAATTGTATTAGAAAGATATGAAAATATATATTTATTTAGTTAAACTCTATGGTATTTGTAAACGGGCTATCGTTGTATAAAAATAAATATTATTAAAATTATATGTCGTTATTTATCTTCAAATCAAGACACATATCTTTAAGACACGCAAATAAAGTCACATACCTACAAAAATAAGTATACACTTCAACAATTAACTACTTTTCGAAAGAAAACTGTCAAGCAACCTAAACCAGAGAATCAAATTAGTGCACTACGATAAATGTACCTAATAGGACCTGAAAACTCGTTTAAAAAAAGCAGATCATCAATACAGACTTAGTTCCCCGCTAAACAGCTTAAGAATACAATTAAAGACCAAGGCCTCAAAGCTCCCGTTCACACAACACTAGAATTCACAAATAACATGTATTATGCATGAACATTAGATACATACCATGAATGCGCCCTGATCCCTTCAATTATGAAATCATTACATTCTTTCTGTCAACCTGAGATATCACTACAAGATATTCCCACCATCACTTCACTAACACATCACATACCACAGAGTATACTGTCATAACCTTAACACACAATGCAAGTAATTATAAACGGGAAAAAACACTTCGCTCTTGCTATGTTGAAAGATGCGTTTTCACAGACGACAGACTCCAATGCTACGGGTGATTCCTACTGATTATTTCATGCGATACTACTGTAGGTACGTATAGTTATGTAAAACAACTCAATTGCTTTTTGTTAATGGATAATGGGTTTTAGGTTGTAGCCGTGAGGGTTTGCGTTTCATTGATCGTGGAAGGAGGCTATCGTCACTCCCTCCCCAACCCCTAAGTCCCTTGAGTGATGGGGCGCGTGGGTGGTTTAACGTTATCGATTTGTTGTCGTTATAACGTTAGGAGTTAGCGCATAACGGTGTCCCGTGCATACTTCACCAATTATAACCGGAAATAACACATAGGATACTTTTTATCCAGATATTCTCACGGGAACGGGAACCACGCGGGTGGAACCGCGAGCGGCCACTAGTAGTTAATATATTGCAGAAATAATAAATCACTTCCTCTCCTCTTCCAATTACGATGCCCGATAAGGTCCATAATTTGTACTTATAAAATAACAACATCTTTGTTAACACAATAGATGTAATAAAATATTGAGTATATTGTGTCTTCCCAGCAATGCCGAAGACCGTGAAGCAATATAAACTTAGTTATAAATTAATTACTAACCATTTGATATTATATCGTTATAATATACTATTGCTGTACGCTATTAAACGTTGCACGTAACGTTATAACGCAATCAAACAACTCACTACCAGAGTATTGCCAAATTAGAAAATTCATATTCTAACGAATTGTGGTTTCCATTTTATTGTTTGTGTTTATATTTGTAGGTGTTCTGACTTTAATTAGAGCACATAATTGGGGTCCTGATGGGGGTCTGATTGACCGCATAAATTGAGCGGCAAAGTTACTGTATTGTTCTTTAGGGTTTGGGGCACTTGGATCACTTAGGAAAGGCTTTTAGGGTTAAAAGAGTACTCTTTGTGTGTATTCGCAGTTAACAAAAACGTTGCACATAAAACCTTTTTTATTAGACGTTTTCTTAAATTTTGTTTTTTTATTTAGTGCCAGCTATACATAAAACCTTTTAAAACGTTTTCTTAATTTTTTTTTTTTATTTAGTGCACATAAAACCTTTTCTAATAGTTTTCGTATTTTTTTTTTTATTTTTTATTTATCGCTCTAAGCCTCGTTGGCTCAGTGGCAACGCGCTTGGCTTGACTAATATCCGGAGGTACTGGATTCAATACCCAGGCCGGGCAAAGTCGTATATTCCATAATTTTTAGTTAAAAAAATATTTTGTGAAATTGTGTTTTTACTGCCATTAGATCCTAACAATAAATATTAACTTAATCGAATGTTAAATAAAGCGCGAGGTATTCTCAGTCCAGCAGTTAATGGTTCATACATTGAGGCTGATGAATGATAGCCCACATTAAAATGTAGACTGCTGCCGGGACCAACGACTTTACGTGCTTCCGGAAGCACGAAGGAGATCGAAATTTAAAAAAAAAATTCACCTATCTGATAAACGGCCTTTTGAAAGTGGCTTAACCTTAGCAATCTTTGACGACCTCCTTGGTCGAGTGGTTTGTACACCGGTTTTCATGGTGTCACTATCTCTGAGGTCCCGGGTTCGATCCCCGGTCGGGTCAATTTAGAAATTATTGTTTTTCTAAATTGTCTTGGGTCTGGGTGTTTTCTATGTATATTATGTATGTATTTATTTTAAGTATGTTTATCCGTTGTCTAGTAACCATATAACGAGTTTCATAACGAAGCTTCTCTTGGGCTAGATAATTGGTGTGAGTGTATAGGAAAACTTATTTATTTATTTAATCTCAGAACGGACGCGTTAACCACTACGCCATCGATCTTCTAATCAAGATCGAGATCCTCCTGCATTAGCAGTCGTTAATAACAGCCAAAATTTCAAAAAAATCAAAATTCAAAATCATTTATTCAGTTTAGGCTACAAGTAGCTCTTGTGAATGTCACTATGCCATCGTCGGTTTGTAAGTCTACTCGGGGCGGGAGATCTTGTACTGGGAAGAACCGGCAAGAAACTCAGCAAGTGTCTTGCTCTTTTCTCCCTTACAGCATCAAAAATATTGGAAAATGCAGTAAATCATAGCAGCACACTTTCCATTACAAATAAACACAAAAAAATATAGAAGACAACCACAACATGTTAAAAAACAAAATAAAAAATGTAAGTTAACTAATTTACATCCGGTAAAAGTTTCAATTTACACAATGTCATACAGTACCACTACAGTACTCTAGTAAAAGTCAAAAATTGTTTAAGAAAAACAAAGTCAAACTATAGTGAACTAGTAGACCCGGCGGACTTCGTACCGCTTTGACAGTTTCCATCAAGTGATTAAATTCTCTTTTGTTTCCATGACAACAAACAAACAAATTATTTTGTATTGCAAAATTTAATTGTCGTTTTTAGTATATTTATAGTGTGATTCCCGTAGGATTATCGTAAAAAGTATCCTATGTTTTATTCCAGGTTATAAACTATCTGTATGCCGAATTTCATCCAAATCCATCCATCCGTTGCAGCGTGAAGAAGTAACAAATATACGAACATCCATACACACAAACTTTTTCATTTATAATATTAGTAGGATAATACTAAAAATAAGATAAGTATAAAGAGCAGACCAGCCTCCACAGGCGGCACCCGTTCACGATATTCCCCCTCTTCTCGCTCTCCCTATCCATCCATAAGGAAGATCGTGCCCCAGTAGTGTCCACATATAATGAGCAGCCCCCCGACCGCCTAACCGATCGCTTTGACTACGCGTAAAGTTTATGACGTCATCTTGTCACCTCGCACCGCCTATGAAAGCAATATCAAAAGCTAAAGGCCATAGCTTTCGATATTTGCTTTCATAGACGGCACGCAACGACAAGATGACGTGTAGGAACCCTGACATCGGTACGAACTGGTTTCTGATGGGAGGGGGGCCCTTAGCCCTCACGGGTGCAACAAACACATTGATTCACGCGATCCGATAGGATCGCGTAAATCGGTCGATCGGTAATCGGTGATAACTTGCTATGGCTAGTCTATAACTCTTAAATTAACACAAACCACACACGAAGTCAAAGCGATCGGTTAGGCGGTCGGGCCCCTGGTCCTGGTGATGATGATGAGAACGACTGAATGAAGACTTTCCTCAGGCCAGGAAAATGTGTTTCGGATTCTCGATGCAGCCCCAGTTCGTGATTACCAACCCGCATTTGGTTCGAGGAGCTACAGCAGCTACGCGACTACATAATGCTATGCTACACTGCTACGCGACTTCGTAACGCTACTATGCTACGTAACGTTGCTACATAATACTAAAAATAAGGAAAAAAAGAAAGAAACGTTTAATTTTCATTTTATAAAAAATAATAAAACACATTAAAAATATAAAATAAAACAACACACAAAAAATTAAAGGCCAAAACGGCTTCTCCTCAGCTTAATGTCAATACTGCTACGATACGCTGCTACGCTACGCCGCTGCTACGTGGCGATGATCTCGTCACATGAGTAAATATTTTCTATCGTTGTAGCACCAGGGGGTCTACATGTAATATGCGAACATTCGGATCCGACCGATGTTCGACCGAAGTTCCGATTGTTGCCTTACTATGAAAAAGGGTTCGGATTTCCTTAGTTCGTTCGAAACCATAGGTCAACAATCACAACTAGGAGGCAGGTGGTCTGGATGCTGACCCACATTTTTAATGATTTAGATTTATTGTAGCCTCTGGATGCGGCAGCACAAACAAGGTCGATGTGGAGTTCCTTAGGAGAGGCCATTGTCAAGCAGTAGACGTCTTTTCGCTGAAATGATGATGATGAAAGCAATACCCTACGTAACGATGCTAGGCTAGGCTACGATTAACAAGAAACTTAATAGGAAATTCTAAGGTCGACTGAATTGAAAAATAGATATGAAAAGTAGACAAAATCAGCCTGCCGCAACAATGCCCAATTTCGGCGTTCTTGTTCAGAGAAACTGAAACCCTTAGACAATTTTGACTTATTGTATAGTGGAGAATAGTTATTAGTTTAATTCGTAGCGGTCTCGCTTTCTGCAATTTTCCCTTATCTATTTATATAAAGCCAGAATTCCGAAGTTAGTTTTCAATTAAATACGCTGACGGCAATTTTCAAGCTCATGGATTGAATTACTGTACTAAGCAAACGAAATGAAAAGTATATAATAGTATCTCTTAAATAGTGGTTATGTTCGTAGCGGCCTCGGAATTTCGATATATGAATGGAATTTCTACAAAAAAATCCTATTCAAAGCCATAACATTGATTGATTGCGTTGAGCACCGGACTCTGGTGTTGAAGCTACATTATTACGGTCTCGAAGATTTTGCACTAAATTTAATACAGTCATATCTCAGCTCTAGAACTCAAACTGTCGATATAATTGGTACTAAATCATCTGGTTCTCATGTAAAAATAGGAGTTCCACAAGGGTCGATTCTTGGTCCTTTTCTGTTCTTGATTTATATTAATGACTTACCATTCTTTGTAGAGAATTTCTGTGAAATTGTATTATTTGCAGATGATACTTCACTCATTTTTAATGTGACTAGGTGTAGGACTAATTATGAAAATGTAAATAAAGCTCTTTCAGAGGTACTCCATTGGTTTACTATTAATAATTTACAGCTTAACGCTAAGAAAACAAAATGTATTAAATTTATATTACCAAATGTCAGAAATGAACCAACCAATATTAGAATAAACGGTGATCAATTAGATTTGGTAGATTCTACAGTCTTTTTAGGCATTACCCTTGACTCAAAACTTCAATGGAATCCTCATATATCGAAATTGGCCGGTAAACTCAGTTCTGCTGCTTATGCCATTAGAAAAATTAGGCAGTTAACAGACGTTGAAACTGCTAGAACAGTTTCATCATCTCATCTCAGCCAAAAGACGTCCACTGCTGGACAAAGGCCTCCCCCAAGATGGGGGGTATTTGCCATAATCGCCACGCTTGGCAGGCGGGTTGGCGATCGCAGTAGGTTGAAAGTAACCTCAGAGAGATGCTGCTGCCCATCCTCTGGAATGGTCCCTTAGTCGCCTTTTACGACACCCACGGGTTGAGATGGGGTGGTGCAATTCTTTATCCCCGGCACCACACAGGGAACAGAACAGAACAGTTGAGAATAGAACAGTTTATTTTAGTTATTTTCATAGTGTCATGTCGTATGGCGTCCTACTGTGGGGAACAGCGGCTGATATTGAAACTATATTCATTTTACAGAAACGAGCAATAAGAGCAATCTATAAACTAGGATCACGAACTTCCCTAAGAAATCTTTTTAAGGAGATTGATGTCCTGACAGTTGCATCTCAATATATTTATAATTGTATAGTTTTTGTACGTTGCAACATCAACTCCTTTACTAAACACGGTGACGTACACAATTTCAATACTAGAAATAAGACAAAACTTGTAATGCCACTGTTCAGGTTACAGAAGGTACTTGGTTCTTTCTTGGGGCAAGGTATACACTATTACAATAAAATACCAAATTCTGTACTAGATTTACCTTTAGATAAGTTTAAAAAACATGTGAAGTCTTTATTACTTATAAAAGGTTATTATACAGTCAAAGAATATTTAGATGATAAAACAGCCTGGTTATAATAAAAATCACATATTATATTTGAATCAATTTATTAAAATTATTTTTTATACTTTTTATACTGATATGACAGCCTTTATCAGCATTGTCCTACAGATAACAAACAGCGTTGCGTTAAATAGATCATTAAGTTTTTATTTAGAGTATCTTGAGTGTGTCATGCTCTCTTTACTGTCTCTGCGGTGGTGGCGTGTGCGTCGGGTCGTTACGTTCCCTAAAATATGGTTGAGCGAAGCGATGGCTGATTCATACGTCATGCTCGTGAACGGGTGCCGCCTGTGGAGGCTGGTCTGCTCTTGCATACTTATCTTATTTTTAGTATTATTAATTATAGTTTGACTTTGTTTTACCTAAACAATTTTTGACTTTTACTAGAGTACTGTAGTGGTGCTGTATGACATTGTGGAAATTGAAACTTTTACATAATTATCTGATGTAAATTTGTTAACTTACATTTTTTATTTTAACAGCATTGTCCTACAGATAACAAACAGCGTTGCGTTAAATACATCATTAAGTTTTTATTTAGAGTATCTTGAGTGTGTCATGCTCTCTTTACTGTCTCTGCGGTGGTGGCATGTGCGTCGGGTCGTTACGTTCCCTAAAATATGGTTGAGCGAAGCGATGGCTGATTCATATGTCATGCTCGTGAACGGGTGCCGCCTGTGGAGGCTGGTCTGCTCTTGCATACTTATCTTATTTTTAGTATTATTAATTATAGTTTGACTTTGTTTTACCTAAACAATTTTTGACTTTTACTAGAGTACTGTAGTGGTACTGTATGACATTGTGGAAATTGAAACTTATACCGGATGTAAATTTGATATATATATTTGATATATAAAAAAATAAACAAATCTAATGATTTGTTTATTTTTTTTGTTTTTTTACATGTTCTGGTTGTCTTCTATATTTTTTGTGTTTATTTGTAATGGAAAGTGTTCTGCTATGATAGGGCATTTTCCAATATTTTTGACGCTGTAAGGGAGAAAAGAGCTGGACACTTGCTGAGTTTCTTGCCGGTTCTTCTCAGTACAAAATCTCCCGCCCAGAGTAGATTTACGAACCTATGGCATAATGACATTCACAAGAGCTACTTGTAGCCTAAACTGAATAAATGATTTTGAATTTGAATTTGAATTTGAACACGTTCAGAATTATCTGTAAATATCTCCTTACTCCGTTAATATTAAGTTAAATGTACACCAGAACTAACGTTAGTTTATAAGGTTTATAAATATATACTTTTTTTGAACGATCAAAAATTATTAAACATCAAATAAATGTAATTACAACTGCATAAAATGCCACTTTTGCGATGCGTCGGCCGCTCGTAGTACTGAGAAAGCGCGAGCGCGCGCATTTTGTAATAGGCCTTAACCTTAGAACAATAACTAAATTAAAACCTGCTTCCTAGCAGAGCTGTCATCCAACTTTTTTTTAATGAAATTCTATATTATTTATTAATTGGCGACGAAAACTCGAAAACTCGAGAAATCTCGAGCACTTGGTAACTGTGTTAAACACTGTTGTGCCACTCATCATCAGCTCCTTTTATATCCCCACTGCTGGGGCACGAGCCTTCCCTATGAATGGATAGGGAGTACGGGCCATAAACCACCACGCGTGTCCAGTGCGGATTGGTGGTTGTTAACGCCTGCTAATGCAGCCAGGACCAACAGCTTTACGTGCCTTCCGCGCTATTCAGAGGAGCTAGAGATAATAAATTTTTGGTCACCCATCCGATGACCGGCCTTTGCGAAGCACTCGCAGACCGGGCGCGTTAACCACTGCGCCATCGAGCTTATTTTTTTTTTATTTTAAGCAGGGCTAGCTAGCTCTTGGCCTCATTCTAAGGCTAGGAAGATGCCGGCGCGCCCGGCTTTAAAAACTTTAGGGTTATATGTTATACTCGGGAACACAGACGCGCCGGTAGGGAATTCCACTCTTTCGGTGTGCCACTCACTACCCTAGGTTAAAATTTTTTGGACGATTCAAAAGTACACACGGCGGCAGATCAACCTACCCAAACCTGTCAAATTTCTCCAATGAATATTGATCCTTATAACTAAAAGTTAAAACTAGTCTTTTAAGCAAAAGTATTTTTTGCATGGGCCCCAAACTTTATAATAAAATCCCAAACACCATTAAAGAATGCAATATAAACATGTTTAAGAGCAGATTGAAATCCCTGTTAATTGGCAAGTGTTATTATAACGTCAATGATTTTATTTGTGACAATAGTTTGTGATTTTATATTTTTTCAGTTTTTCTTATCTTTTTTATCTTTTTTGAATTTTAAAGTTTTAAAGTTTATTGTATTGATTATTGTTAATGTTGAAAACGATATGTAATTTAATGGTAAATATGTAATAATGAATTGAATAATGTAGTAATGACATTTTTTATAAACATGATATTTATTTTATTTTTTTATTTTTTTTTATTTTTGTATCATAAATGTAATTATATTTTTATATTTTTTTATATTGTACGCCTGGCAAGGCAAGACATGTTGAAACTAATACAATGTTTTATTTTCTACCAAAGTTCCATGTAACGAATGACACACATGTTCTTACAAATAAATTATCTCTATCTCTCTATCTCTCTATCTCTCAAACGATAAAGTTCAAAATTTATTGTAGAAATTTGACAGGTGCTGTCTCAATTAACATTCTTTATTGAAATGCAATTGATAGAATCTCCATTAAAAATCAATAATCGATCATTACATACATTTTATATTTCGGGACTCCATCTCCATATAAACTTTAACTAGGTATATCTGCACTCCATCGTGCGCGCAATAGGCTTAAAAAGAGGCACGGACATATTTTTACTCATTACAATAAAAGTTTGGACAATCGTTTCTTAGCCGAACTGCCCGTATGTGAAATGCGCTTCCCGCACACGTATTTCCCTCTTCTATCTCTCCCGGGTTATTTAAGCGGGGCGTGAAAAAGCATCTATGCAGGCCGCCATAGTGTAACCGTTCAGCATAGCGTGATAGCGCTGTGATGAACGCTTTCACTTCTTGGGCTTCACTGGCTGCTTTACATCAGGCAGGGTGAGGCCATTTTGGCGTGCCACAATAAAAAAAATAAAAAAAATAATAGTAATTTTAATATGAACTTTTATTTATTTAGTTTGAGCTGTATGGTTTAGATCTTTTAGTTTTTCACATGGTGCATAGAAAATTTTAAAAATAACAACGTCAATGTCATGCATGTCACTGAGATGTCAATGTCAAAGTTATGCAAAATAACCTCAAAGTCGGATCGCTATTGTTTTGCTTTTTATTAATTACAATTTGTTAATTCTTATCTTGTTATTAAGTTATTTACTCTGTTACTTAAAAATAAGATTATTTATTTGAATTCACAATGAATTTCGCTCGTAAAATATGCACTATAAGAAACCAAACATTGAGTAACAGTTTTAGTCGAAAATTCCGATTCTCCGCTTCAAATTACGAATCTACACAAGCTACTCAGCCCCAAGTACAAGAAGAGAAGTTCGATTTCGAGGACCTTAAAGTTCTAGAGCGCACCGAGCGTCGAAAACCCAAAATCGAACCGTTCATAAAGAATGTGTTCGTGTCGAATTTCAACAAAGATCTTTTAGCGTACCCCGAGATTTTGAACAAAGAGGAGATGGAAAGCATGGACGCCCGATTAGCGGCACTTTCGCGGGTGTTCGATGACCCGGAGAAAACAAAAGACGATCGCAAAAGGGCGCTTAAAAACACAGGAATGTACGCGGCACCAGTGAGCTTAACAAATGGCGGTCTCGCAATGAATCACACAGAGAGTTTAAGGTATTTAGAGGTGATATCTTCTGACATTGAGCTCGGCCAAAAGATCAGTGACCACTGGGTGTGCTTAGAAGCCTTAAGAAAAGGTTTGGACGTTGATCAGTTCCAGAAAATTGTTGATGATCTGACCAATGGTGATAGAAGCATAAAGCTGTGTATTAAAGAGAAGGTAGCAGAGAGAATAACACAAGCTGACTTTAGGACAAATGCAGATTTGGATGGTCAAGGTAAATAGGTCACCATTCATATTTGTTAATTTTTTTACCCAACTGCGTCAGAAAGAGGGTTATGTTTTTCGAGTGTATGTATGCATGCTGAATTTTAACATATGAGGTGTTGTTAGATAGTTTTGACTGTGGGAGTGACATAGGCTATAAAATTGATTCTCAAATTGAATTCTGGGATTGTAGAGCTTGTTTTTTTCTTTTCAGCTTTTTCCCTTTGCAGTTATTTTTTTACGTTAGTCCGGTTTTTACGTATAAGTATGAAATTGGCGTTTTTTTTTTTAAATTTTTATTTATTTGTATAGTCGACAATGAAATTTTATTGCTTTACCACCTTAGAAGTGTTTGCAGTTTGTTTGCATATAATAAAACAACAAGTTCTATTTTTGTTTAAAAGACCAAGTGACAGATACGTTGTCATTATTGACAATGAGCCTTAGCAAAATTTTATTGTTATGGAAGTTTTAGTCAAAAGTGATAAAGCAATTTCATGGTCGACTATACATAAAATACAAAATTGAGGGTTTTGTTAGAGAACATGCCACCCTCATAGTTTTTAATATAATTATTTTAGCAGTCGGGCTTTTTGTTTTATTTTAATAATTTTTTTATTTAACCATCAGCATCTACAGCAAGCGCTTCAGTGGCTGAGTAACAAAATGCTAATAAAATCAATGTTATTTCTTTATGTGCTAGTAGTAATGCAGGTAACATTATCTAGAAAAGCGTTGTTACTTTCTTTGTTACATAATGCAGTTTAACCAATCTACTTAGAGCGGTTAATTAATTTACGGGTAAAATTCCCACCCAGGTTACAATACCAAGCTAAATGTTACTTTCTTTTACTGGTATCTTCGTTTGACAGAAGTATTGTTACCTATTTTTTTATGGTATTCAAAGCTCTACCCTATTATAGATATCTAAACGCATTATCTTCTACACCCTTTTGCTCCATTTGCAAAAGGGTGACAGTCTGGTATCCCAGAGACGGTCGTAGGAGTCAGGGTCGGAAAGTGAGAAGATGGGAGGATCAATTGAAATTGACCCTGGGTCCCCTTTGGCTCAGAGTAGCAGAAGACCGAAAACAGTGGAAGATGTTGGAGGAGGCCTTTGCCGTAAGGCACACCGAGCTGAGACATATTATGATAGACGTAAACCAAAGTTGAAACAGCATTATCTAAGAAAGCCCGGAAATAAAAGGCTATATAATTATTATTATACTCTATATTTATTTTCTTCTACAGGTGTTTGGAGAATATCGGGAGAGAAGTTCTGTGAAAACGCAGATGGGTACCTACTAGTCTTGAGCTTGGTGGAAGCTGGCCGGATGAAGGCCTTTCTAGTGCACCCCAAAGCAGAGGGTGTTGCAAGCGACGGAACATTTGTTAACTTTAGACGAACACCAGGTAAAGTAAAGGTGTAGCGAGTATCCAAAGTGAAAGCATTTGATTGACGTCCATCGCCAGCTCATTTTATATCCCCACTGCTGGGGCACGATCCTTCCCTATGGATGATTAGGGAGAATGGGCCATAAACTGCCTCTGCCATAGTCTAGTGGTTAAGACCACCAGTTTAGACCCAGAGGTCCCGGGTTCGACTACCAGCAGGGGTACATATTTGTGTACTCGGTTTGGTTGGTGGAGGGCGCTACTACCATCTTATGTAAATATGTCGCCATAGCATCAATGTTTGTAGCATTGTTGTGTTCTGGCAGCTAGAGATAATGATAGCCAGTGCCTCACTAGTTGAGGAGTTCAGGTGAAGTGCGTTTTCACCAATTGGCCTCATCATCACTTAACATCAAGTTAAAAAAAATCAAAGCACTGAGCTTACCCGTATAATATTTAAAATAAACTCCCACGCGTGCCCAATGCGGATTGGTGGTTGTTAACGACTGCTAATGCAGCCGGGACCAACGGATTTACGTGCCTTCCGAAGCACGGAGGAGCTCGAGACAATTAATTTATGGTCACCCATCCGATGACCGGTCTTTGCGAAAGTGGCTTGACCTCACCACTTACAGACCGGGCGCATTATCTACTGCCCCATCGAGCTCCTCACACGTATATTGACAATAAAATATACATAATTCTTTAATATTATTTTTAATTGTATCCCCTACAGGAATACCGCTCGACGTGATATCAGAAGAGGCATTGGCGCATACTTTAGGCACGTCTCGCTTGCACGCGGCCGCTCTCTGCCGAACTGCTCTCAGTCGAGCTATGCAGTACTGCATGGAGTACGTCAGGCCTAGGGTTTTCTCTGGTAAGTGCTTTCTAATTTTTTTTTTCTTTAGTTGATGGCTTCGTGCAGCTAGCACATTTAGCCAGTGTCAATGTAATTTTCTTACAAGTTATTTAAATAGACCAGTGGTCGCCCAGTGGTGGAAATTCGACTGTAATTTTATTAAGGCTGCACGGATTGTATCAGGTGAGATCAAGGCTCTGTGCTTACCCTTAAAATATTTATTATTATTATTATTATTATTTTTATAGGTAATTCAGGCAGGCAGTTGGAACAACTGATAGTTGCATGTATCCAATCAAATTCAATTCAAAAATCATTTATTCAGTTTAGGCTACAAGTAGCTCTTATGAATGTCGCTATGCCATCGGTTCGTAAGTCTACTCTGGGCGGGAGATCTTGCACTGAGAAGAACCGGCAAGAAACTCAGCAAGTGTCCAGCTCTTTTCTCCCTTACAGCGTCAAAAAAAATAAAAATTGGAAAATGCCCTATCATAGCAGGACACTTTCCATTAAAAATAAACACAAAAAATATAGAAGACAACCACAACATGTAAAAAAACAAAACAAATAAACAAATCTAATATATCAAATTTACATCTGATATAAGTTAAATTTCCACAATGTCATACAGTACCACTACAGTACTCTAATAAAAGTCAAAAATTGTTTAAGAAAAACAAAGTCAAACTATAGTAATTAATACTAACAATAAGATAAGTATGCAAGAGCAGACCAGCCTCCACAGGCGGCACCCGTTCACGAGTATGACATATGAATCAGCCATCGCTTCGCTCAACCATATTTTAGGGAACGTAACGACCCGACGCACACGCCACCACCGCAGAGACAATAAAGAGAGCATGACACACTTAAGATACTTTAAATAAAAACTGTAATGTAACCTAAAACGTGAACTAAAATTATTTGTCTCTTATTTCATATTATTGTAGTATAGGTCTAGTCTATTCTTAAACTGGTTGACACTTTGTGCTGTTATAATTTCTTCGGGCAGTTTATTCCAGGCATCAACCACTCTGTTGCTCAAAAAGTGCTTATGTGGGTTGTTGTGGAAAATTATTTTAGTGAGTTTACGACTGTGTCCTCTCAAATGCGGATTTTTCGTGTTGGTCAACATCCCTTCAAATCTCTGTATCCTGTAACCTTTAAAATACTGTCGTAGTGACCAGAAAGGATTTTAAAGGTTTCTATCATATCTCCCCGTTCTCTTCTATCCTTTAGGCTGGTAATTTTTAGGAACTTTCCCTATAACTTTATTTATAAGAAAAACTCCTTGTTCCAGGCAAGCCCCTCTCGGAAATATCCACAATAAGGTCTATAATAGGAGAGACTGTCTTAGACATTTACGCTAGCGAAAGCGCAGAGTACTTCACCGCAGGATTGCTTGATGGCTATGAGAGTCCCGATGCGGAGTTGGAAATGGCTATGTGCAGGTAAGTTCAGACTCGGCAAGAGTAGTAATTTTCATTAATATTAAACATTTATTTCAGACTAGCAGTTTGCCCGAGACATCAATGAAATGAAATTAAATTAAATTATTTATTTTACGTATGAACAGGGTACATATTGAGATGTTTTAACATTTTTATGCTCATCCTATATGCTACTGAACATGCAAAAGTACATTAAAATAAAATAAAATTAAATACAATAAAATTAAAAAATTCGAAATAACAAAGAAATTGCAAACAAAACAAACAATAAATCAATAATTTTTTTTAGTGTTGATGTCACAGGTAAACTGTTGATATATCTTTACAACAAAGTAGGATGTAATGATGCTTTATGGTACACTGTATAATCCTGTATTATCCTATTTTTATTGAAATAAACATTTCATTTTTCATTTCAATATCAAAATTTAATTTGCGGTTGTATGTATGCCTTACGACATGTGTTTGTACTGTCTACTGTCGAATACAAATCTGTTTTGTCCATGACTGAAAAATTTTTACCTACTAATATAATTTTTCTTTCGAGGTTACATTTTTTTATAGTTAAGTCATTAAAGCCACACCGCAATCATGACTCTTCATTTTCCCGCCAAGAAGTCCATTACGATCTTCTGTAATAAACAAACGTGTTTTGTCTCAGGAACTTCATGACAAACCACGGTATAACGTCCCTAGTGAAATTGCTCGCCATACCCTCGCTGGAGCATGAGAAGCAGTGCGAAAGACAACTCGCCAGCTTGCGCCATCTAGCGGGGCGCGGCGAAAGCCTCGGCTCTATCAACATGTTCATAGGTATGATAGAATAAGATAAGATTAGATAATAATCAGATAAGATAAGATAGTAATTTAGTTTGTTACACTAATTTTCAATATTGCATACAAACTTCGAAGTTGCAATTTTTTCAAACCAATCAGCCGATGTGAATAATAATTTCTACGCAGAATAATGTAATTTTGAATTTGAACACAGTTGTTAAAAATTCTTTGCTTAATATACTCTTTGCATTTTCAAAATTTCCATAGTTTTTAAAAAGCGTAAATTCAGTTAGTTACAGATAAGTACGTATTATAATGCCGAAGTTCAAGATACCGAATTTCACAAGACCTATGAATGGAAGGTCGAATATTAAAATGCCGGATGTTTATATGACCGAAAGTTTAAAATATCGAAAGTTCAAAAGACCAAAAGTATAAATCTCAATGATTTATATACCTACAGCTGAAATATCTACTTAGTTTTTCACTCATTGTACAAAACGGTACGTATCATAATTTATAAAATTAAAATATATATTACAATGCATAAGTTCAAAATAAGTAAGTTGAGAAAATTATTGAGAATACTAGCTGCCCTACTTCTGTAGGTCACGTGATAGGTTAGGTTAGGTTAGGTTATTTTTTTTTATTAGACAACAGAAAGCAAAATTACCAAAAAGAATCTATTTCTGTTGTCTAATAAAAAACCTACAGGAGTAGTACGTACGTACGTAATAGTATACGTAATGTAAATCTACCCTCGCTGTAAAAAGTTACTTTCGATTTTTCGGTATTTTGAACTTTCGGTCTTTTGAAAATAGACATATCGAACTTCGGTATATCGGGTATAGGTATTTCGTATTTTCGGTATTTTGATTTTCGATGTTTTAAGCGTAGGGATTTTAGTTGTAGGTATTACGAAATTTCGGTATTATAATACGTACCCGTTAGTTACATAAAGGTTTTTTTTTATAAAAAATGAAAAATAGAATAAAAATGAATAATAATTATTCAGATAGGCACGATAGTGCACTTATGAACGACGAGTACATGTCTCAAAGATAAAAAAAATATATATATTAAATATGTTTTCTATTGACTGTCAAGATCTCTGTATTTCATCAAACTTACACTAAAATCAGCTAATGGATTTGAAAGAATTAGAAATTTGAAGTTTGTACGAGTTTACAAAATGTGAAATTACTCTTACTGTGTGTTAGTGCGGAACATAAATGAAAGTGTGGCCAATGTGAATTTACTATTTAATTTGAATTACAGCGAGTACATTTTAATCGGTAGGTAGATGCTGTATGTAAACGTGCGTATTAGATCGCGGTCGATGGGCCAGTGGTGGGACCGGAGTTCGGCCTCTCCCCTCCCGCCTCTCGCCCCGCGCGCAGTGGAGCGCGGAACGGCGCGAACACTGTGTGACACCATTAAATAATTTTCATCTATCAATTAATTTATTCAAATAAATATATTTGAGTCTATACTTAGCTATATTTTACTAGTGAATTTAATAAGTATCCAACGGGTTCACAGCTACTGATTTGATTGTGGTGTAATCAAAACGAAAACCTAAATACTTAATCGTATTATTTTAACTAGTAGCTTAATTTTACGAGTAAACGTATTGGGAACGCATGTGCCATGTTCTTTAAGGCCCCTATTACATTTTGACTATGATTTTTGCATAAAATGGCCGTTTTTGGCGTTCTCGATTTCAGAAACGAAAATACATTAACAATTTTGAGTTATTGAATAGTGTAGAATAGCTATTGGCATAGTTCGTAGCGGCCTCGCTTTTTGTAAATTTTGCTTAACTTTTTAATGAAACCCAAAATAGCAAAGAAAGATTTTCATAAAATGCGCGATGGCACTTTTTTGAGCTCCTAGATTGAACTACTGTTCTAAACAAATGAAATGAAAAAAATAGAATGTTACCTCTTATATAGTCGAAAAGTTCGTAGCGGCCTCGGAATTTTTAGATATCATTGATTTTACATAGAAAAAAATCTTAGCCCTAAAGAGCCCTAACCACCCGGTAGCTTGGACTCTGGTCCCGATGCCGGCGGACCCTATTTTTTTATTTTTTTAAATGTTTTACTTATTTTCTTTTTAGAAAATATTTAAAAATGTAAATTATATGAAAAAAAAATAAAAAATAATAATAATAATAAATTATCTTTATTATCCAAAAACGCTTGATTACAGGTAAAATGTGTCGTATTGTTGTATCATATGCTATATTGTTGTTCTAGCTCTGAACGGCATCCACCACGCAGGTAAAATGATGGCCCAAGAGATCAAACAGATGAGAAACCCGCTGTTCCATCCAACGTTCATACTGAAGAAAGTCCTTGCTAACCGACATCAGGTAAGATGTCTATGTTACTGGGTTGGCGAATGAGTACGCTTAAATTGGATCGGGTTAACCAGGCCGTGGTCACAGTATTACCAGAGTGAACGAGAGTGCGGCAACAGTGCCGTGATCTTGAATTGACGTACGAGCTGTAGCTACCCGCTAGGGTTGAGTGAGCCACACATAGTTAATTTATTATTGTGTGAATTTGGGTGTCTTATATATTATAAATGAAACACACAATTTAGGTGTACACTATAAAATACTTATATCATTATAAAGTACAATCGTAATCAAATATTAATATACAAATTGGACACAGCAAAATATTTACGCCGCGCTCGGCCAGTTTTGAAAGCTGCGTTATTAAATTTAATAACGTAATATATCCGCATGCGAATGTATAATTTTTTTAAATATATTATTGGAAAGCATTTACATGGAGGTACATATTCCCCCATCTTGGGGGAGGCCTTTGTCCAGCAGTGGACGTCTTTTGGCTGAGACGACGACGACGACGACATATTTAAGGTCGGACATATTATCAAAAATAGTTTTGGCTAGTTTTGATAATATGTCATGTCAAAATATTTTTTTCTATTTCCAATAAAGAAACAAGATTTAAATAAGATCGGCAGCGCTCAGTGACATACTTGTTATTCTCCGTTACTACAGCAACATACGCTGCCCGATCCGCGTTTGCGATGACAGCCGCGTCATCGGGTACTCCTTTCCCATGCTTTTTTCCGTGTGCTAATGTAGGTGAACTACGAGTTTGTGTGCGTGCGTTTCGGAGCGCTTGTGTGAAGTTGCCGCAATCTCGTTCACTCTGGTATTACTATTTCATACGGTAGGGCATAGCCTTTGATGTGGGACGATGCCGCCGCCCGCGTAGGCGTAGGTATCTTCGCGGTTGTTCGCTGATATGCAAGTGTGGCTCCACCTACCGCATACGCCGCACATTATTCGACACGAAGCAAAACACCTTCTCAACCGTGTCAACAGATGGCGCCACAAACGCATACCAACCTCAGAATAATAACTAATGCTATAGAAACCGGACTAAAATAGCAAAGGTGTCACCAGATTTGTGACGTCATATTTGAGGTAATGTAGTGAGTGACTTTATAAAGGACTCAAAGATTTTTTTTGATCACCGATTATCTGATGACCGTTTGACATAACAATACAAAAAATAAAAACTAAGTGTCAACCATTTGTCGCACTCCAACATCCTTTTCTAGCCATAAGATAGAACGGAACTAAACATAGTTGCACGATTTTTATTTTAACCATCCTTCTATAGCTTTAGTTATTGTTCTGAGATACCAACGACGTCGCCATACTACGACGATGAAATAGTATGGGAAGCCTGCATCGCGGTAGCGAAGTTTCACCATCTTCTTCGCTATTAAAAGCACCTCCAACTAACATCCGTTGGACCTCGGTCCCCGAGCTATACCACCCAGCTTGGAGGAAGATCTTCCCTTTGGCCTTCCTCAATGTAGCATTCTTCCTACCACCGGCTTCCTACACAAGGAACAACAAAGAAATTCGGTGACTCGTTTTTCTGTCGCACTTCTAAAAGATGGAATAGTCTACCAGCGCACGTTTTCCCTCCTTCCTATGACATGGGGTCCTTCAAACGAGGCGTGAAGAGGCACCTTGTGGGCCGGCAGGGTGAGGGTGACTGATGCTGCGTTGTTTTTACGCTGCACCAGTTGTCCTTGCGTCTGGACTCCATTTCCACTTAACATCAGGTGGAGTGGAGTCATTTGCCGAGCTATGTATAAAAAAAAAAAAAACAAGGGTTGTCACATAATTCGAAATTAAGTCTTTATAATATAAACTAGCGGCTGCTCGCGGTTTCACCCGCGTGGTTCCCGTTCCCGTGGGAATATCGGGATAAAAAGTATCCTATGTTTTAATCCAGGTTATAAACTATCTGTATGCCGAATTTCATCCAAATCCATCTATCCGTTGCAGCGTGAAGAAGCAACAAATATACAGACATACACACAAACTTTCGCATTTATAATATTAGTGTGATTGTGGTGTTATATTTGCTGCGGATCTCCTGAGTTTTTAAATGGCCTTCAGGCTACAAAATCTCATGTGCGTGTGTATGTTATTGAACTCCTTCTAAACGGCTGGACCGATTTGGATGAAATTTTCTGTGTGTGTTCAAGTGGATTTGAGAATGGTTTAGATATACAATTGGACCCGGCAGGTGGCGCTGCGTTAGGGGTCCATCATGGGATACGGGTGTCTTAGGCGGACGAATGGTTTGTTTTGTTGTCATGGAAACTGTCAACGTTTTGTTTGTGTTGTTGTCATGAAAACTGACAAAGCGGTACGAATTCCGCCGCCCGGTCAGCTAGTATTTTTTTGAGATAATAATTTATTAACAAGAATAAACTATATAAATATTTACAAATGTTGCACTGCTAAATATTTACGTGAAGGTTTATTTTTAGATTTCAATTTTCTATTATTAAATTTAACAATATAATGAATTGTATTAATCCTACTATTATTATAAACGCGAAAGTTATTTGAATGTTTGTTACTCTTTGACGTAAAAACTACTGAATGGATTCGAATGAAATTCGGCATACAGATAGTTTATATCCGGGAATAACACATAGGATACTTTTTATCCAGATATTCCCACGGGAACCACGCGGGTAAAACCGCGAGCGGCCACTAGTAGTAGTAGTAGTAGTAAACAGCCTATAATTGTCCCACTGCTGGGCAAAGGCCTCCATCATTGAAATCAAGTCATCGCTACAATTGACGGGTGTAATGGCTTAATCACCACGCTTGCCAAGTGCGGGTAGTACTAGTACTTACATATAATTTATCTAAAATATTGTTTCCTACAAACGACAAAAAATTCTGCCCAAATTGCGCTTCTAGCTCATTACAGTATTTAACAAAGTCAAATTTTAAATTCTTGTTGTGTTTCGGCCTACCTACTTTATAAATATTTATTCAAAATTAAAAAAAAACTAAATTCAATATCATTTATTCAGTTTTGCTACATGTAGCTCTTGTGAATGTCATTATGCCATCGGTTCGTAAGTCTACTCTGGGCGGGAGATCTTGTACTGAGAAGAACCGGCAAGAAACTCGGCAAGTGTCCCACTCTTTTCTCCCTTACAGCGTCAAAAATATTAGAAAATGCCCTATCATAGCAGGACACTTTCCATTACAAATAAACACAAAAATATAGAAGACAACCACAACATGTAAAAAAAACAAAATAAAAAAACCTAAGTTATCAAAGAGCATCTAACCTCTTTGGCATGCCTACATGTCCGCCATTTTAAAAAATACGTGTTTCGGCGGCCAGTGATGAAACGCATGTCAATCGACAGAATAAGTGATTACAAAAAAAAACTGTTCCGTGATTAAATCTCTAAGTGATACGGTTTCTGAGATATTTGACTCCAAAAACAGAAAAATAAAACAAAAAATAAATAAATTATATAGTGAATCGTCTAACGTAAATGTGATAACAAAATTCCTCCGTGCTACACGAAACTAGTTCCACCCGGTTCGGTGCACCGCGAATTTTGTTAACACATTTACGTTAGACGATTCACTAGGTATATCAAATATTTTTTTTGTTTTATTTTTCTGTTTTTGGAGTCAAATATCTCAGAAACTGTATCACTTAGAGATTTCATCACGGAACACTTTTTGTTTGTAATCACATACTCTGTCGATTGACATGCATTTCATCACTGGCCGCCAAAACACGTTCTTTTCAAAATGGCGGACATGTAGGTATGCCAGGTTCCATACAAAAATGTTCGAACCTCTTTACTTTATTCACAATGTCATACAGTACCACTACAGTACTCTAGTAAATGTCAAAAATGTTTAAGAAAAAACAAAGTCAAACTATAGTGAATAATAATAAACATAAGATAAGTATGCAAGAGCAGACCAGCCTCCACAGGCGGCACCCGTTCACGAGTATGACATATAAATCAGCCATCGCTTCGCTCAACCATATTTTAGGGAACGTAATATGTATGTAAAGAGCATCTAACCTCTTTGGCATACCTACATGTCCGCCATTTTGAAAAATACGTGTTTCGGCGGCCAGTGATGAAACGCATGTCAATCGACAGAGTAAGTGATCACAAACAAAAAGTGTTCCAAAACTAAAAAAAAATATTATAAAGTGAATCGTCTAACGTAACTGTGTTAACAAAATTCCTCCGTGCTACACGAAACTAGTTCCACCCAGTTCGGTGCACCGCGAATTTTGGTTAACACATTTACGTTAGACGATTCACTAGGTATATAAAACTTTTTATTTTGTTTTATTTTTCTGTTTTTGGAGTCAAATATCTCAGAAACCGTATCACTTAGAGATTTTATCATAGAACACTTTTTGTTTGTAATCACATACTCTGTCGATCGACATGCATTTCATCACTGGCCGCCAAAACACGTTTTTTTCAAAATGGCGGACATGTAGGTATGCCAGGTTCCTTACAAAAATGTTCGAACCTCTTTATACCATATATCTGCTGTAAATCTGTTTTGTGTAATAAACTTAGATCGGAATATGTAGAGTTTTTTCTGTGAATTGCGTCATAACGTTATCAATAGTATGGATAACCCGATAAAATAATAAGAGAAAATACACTTTTAACTCTTTTGCACGTCAGACTATCAAGGTGTGATTTAGGTGATCGTTGCTGGAGATTATTTTCAAAAATCTTATACTTTGTTTTATCCAAATTTTGGAAAAAAAACTAAGTTTGCTTAAGATTATCCATGATATGCTAACATTGCAAAGGTATGTCGATAAACTCTACCTAATCCGATCTATGGTAATAAATTAAGAAATAAAATAATAAACATATCCCTTTTCTTCTATAGGAGAAAGACAACCCTAAGTTAGATTTGTTCTTGGCTGAACATCTGCACCCGACTTTACGCCCACCGTCCGAACAGCTGGAGTACTGTGTACTGCGTATGCGGTACGCTTGCGAGACGATTATGAGCCGGCATGGCATGGAAGTCGCTACTGCTTTCACGTGAGAATATATGGTTTTTTTTTAAACATTTATTAAATACAGTGAAAAAATTAAATGCCTACCCGAGCCAGCCAGGAATCGAACCTGGGTCTTCCGCAATCCGGGCGGCTGCACTGTCCATTATGCTACCGGGAAGGCTGACGTAAGCACTGAATTTTTTCACTGCTTTTTGATTATTTTTTTACTGCTTTTTGATTATTTTTTTACTGCTTTTTGATTATTTTTTTACTGCTTTTTGATTATTTTTTTACTGCTTTTTGATTATTTTTTTACTGCTTTTTAGCGGCTTTATTTTTCTTCTTTGTTTAAGTTTTTTTTCGAATAAATATAATTTAATTAAAGACAAAATAAAAGCTATAAATAAAAAATTTCTCCAGCGGTGGGCCTCTTTGAATAGCCAACCCAATATGTTGGAAGCAAAAGCTTTGTACCCCTTTTTAAGAAAATTGCGCGGACGGAGGAGTATGAAATTTCGCACGCTTAAAGTTTATCTAAATGCAGTGACGGTTTTTTTTGTTGTTTAATTATGCATAAAAACTACGTTAAATCAATAAAACAAACATTACACACATTACCATGTATTTGACAAACACGTATATGATACTCTTTCAAAAATTTCAAAAATGGAAGAGGAGCGGCCGAAATCTGTCAATGCCAATCCAAACTCACATTCTATCTTTTTTAAATTTCTCATTGCTTAGGATACAATCCGTGCAGCCTTAATAAAATTACGGTCGAATTTCGACTACTGGGCGACCACTAGCATATTTAATTGTGTAACTATTGTTATAGAGAGCTCGACAGGCTAGCCGAAGCAGCCACCGAGATACTAGCCATGACTGCCGTACTTGCAAGAGCGTCCAGGTAACAACACAACAATACATACAACGTTCTTTTTTATTCGTTTTAGATCCGCAGGTGGGTAGATCAGACTATGAAATTGAACAACTCCCCAAGAAACATAGGTCAAAAAACGAAATATTTTTTTCAACTTTTTTATACAAAGCTTCTATTGACCGAGCATGACATCTACCCACCTGTTAATCTACCCACCTGCGGGTCTAAGACGGTTAAATAAAAACCGGCAAAGTGCGTGTCGGGCCACGCGCAGTGTAGGGTTCCGTAGCCCATCTCAATAATAGGGACTCTGAGAAGAGGGCTTTTATGAACTTTTATATAAGAGCGTTTACGCCGCACCCTAGCGCCGCCAATGAAAAAAAAAACATATCTAATAATTAGAGATAGAAAATCAAATTATGCTCAACAAACTATCTGAATGAAGTAATTTAGCATTTTTACGTCACCTAATGAACATCTGAAATGTTATAGTTTAGTTAAATATGGCGTTATAGTTAAAAGTGGCCGTGGCCTTAATGTAATGTAGATACTACCGGTTTCACACACCTGACAACGTTATTTAAGTAGTTCCCAATGAGGAATTTGTACTGCGCCAAGTACATTTTATAAGTTGGTCGACTGTTACTCGTCGTAAACTTGTAAAGCCTACTTAGCTGTGATAGTTTTCCTTTTAACTTCGTCATATATAAAACTACCGTGAATTTTTTCACGTATCCAAGTACAAACATTTGGCTGGCAGGGGGGGGACCCTTGACTCTAATTTTTTTTGACGCTGTAAGGGAGAAAAGAGCTGGACACTTGCTGAGTTTCTTGCCGGTTCTTCTCAGTACAAGATCTCCCGCCCAGAGTAGATAGACTTACGAACCGATGGCATAAAATGACGTTCATAAGAGCTATTTGTAGCCTAAACTGAATAAATGATTTTGAATTTAGAATTTTAACGAAATGCACTTTAAAGCTTAATAGTTCTCAAACGGATGCCTCATTCAAAAAACTGTTTCCACAAACCCGCAATATTTTTGAAATTGCTATCCAACGACACCCCACACTATGGGGTAGACAAGAAAAAAAATTACATCCCCACTTCACGTGTAGGGAGGTAACCTAAAAAATTTTACTTCACCACTTTGTCGGCGTGATTAATATGTATATCCAGCTGCTTTTTAGTACTAACAGTCTTACAAATAAAACATTTTTAATCATCATCTAAGCAATTACTTAAGTAATCATTTGCTTAAATTTTAAGCATCTGATTAGCAGCTCTCACAAATAAAACACTTTAATCATTTGGTTAACTAAACATCGTTATTGAGTTTGACTTAAGAAATAACGTTATTTTAACGTGAAAGTTTGGCATAATTGTGTAGAAGTCTTTGCTTTTTCGCACATAAAAGTATATAATGACTTTTAACATATTATGTTTGAACCTATTGTATTCGTGATTTTACTGATTTACTGTTGCTGGCATTTTAACTGGTATTCCACCTTCACGAACCGCATAATAACTGGCGACGAGACATGGGTTTATGATACGATATGCAAACAAGTCAACAATCTTCCGAATGGCGCCTCGAAAACGAATCGAAACCCAAAAAACCGCGTCAAAGCCGCTCGAAAATCAAAGTTAAGTTATGCTGATAGTTTTCTTCGATTGCCGCGGTGTAATGCACTACGAATTTCTTCTAGAGGGACAAACGGTAAATACAGAATATTATTTAGGTGTCATGAGGTGTTTGAGAGAGAATATCCGCCGAAAACGGCCAGATTTATGGAACGACAATTAATGGATTTTACACCATGATAATGCACCATCGCACAAAGTCATCATTGTGCAAGAGTTTTTAGCCAAAAACTCGAAGAATGTCATCGACCAAGCGCTGTACTCTCCTGATATGGCTCCGTCTGGCATTTTCCTGTTCCCGAGGTGAAAATTACCACTTCGAGGAAGGCATTTCGATTCGATTGAATCTATAAAAGAAAATTCGCTGAAAGAGTTGAAAACCATACCTCAATCAGCTTACAAAAAATGTATGGAGGACTGGGTCAAGCGCTGGCGTAGCTGTATTGCAAGCGAAGGGGCCTACTTTAAAGGCGACAAAATAAATTTTGACGAATAAATTACTTTTTTGGTTTTATTGAACAATTCCCGGTAGTTTTTACACAGAATGTATATCGGTAGATTTAAACCGTCACTGTAAGTTTTTCCCCTCCGAAATCTTCTAAGATATTTTAGATCCCTTAATTCTCTCAATATCACTAGGTATATAATATAAAACAAAGTCGCTTCCCGCTGTCCCTATGTATGTATGTATGTATGTATGCTTAGATTTTTAAAACTACGCAACGGATTTTGATGCGGTTTTTTAATAGATAGAGTGATTCAAGAGGAAGGTAAATGTATAAATACGTACGTAATATAGTAAAGAAACACTGATAATTTTAGAGTTTAGAGGTTTGACATTTTTAGCGCTTACATTGCACACGCTGGCTGAACCCTACGAGATAGACCAAATTAATGTACTACAGTTTTGTACATCTTAAAAAGGTCTACAAAAAAGTCCGCGATGGTATATGTCTATCTCTTAGGGATAACCCGTAATAATTATTTTTTATCCTTTATTTTTTACGAGAAATAATGGCTTATTTACGAAGCGATTTTAAGCAATACAGCATTAATCCTTATCCAATTAAGTACCATAAATACATTGTGCATTTAATATAGATCAATATGACCCTTTACAGCATGTAATTTAAATGAATATTTTCGAAGATATTACAGATTTAAAATGCAGGGACATAGCGGTTCGTGTATCAGCATTGCACCCGTGCAAAGCCGGGGCGGGTCGCTAGTTAATAATTTCTTAGAACGTCAGTGTTGGCGGGCGTTTTGTCATCGTCTATCATGTCACAAAAACAGCTGTTGCGACGTCGCCATCTTGCTGTTTAACGAGTTAATCAGGGTCTCGGAGTGTTTAAATTTGACAGTTAGTTAGGCCGCTTTAAGCAATTGCTTAGCGCTAAATAACTTTTATTTGTAACAATTTTGGCTAACTAATTAGTTATCCAGTGATTAACGCTAACTAATTACTTAAATATTTTTATTTGTAAGGCTGTAAGAGTCTATGAGCTAGGCTGGGGACGGACAGACAGACAGACAGACATGGCGAAACTATAAGGGTTCTTTGTTCTTTTCTTAAACAATTTTCGACTTTATTAGAGTACTGTAGTGGTACTGTATGACATTGTGGAAATTGAAACTTTTACCTGATGTAAATTTGATAACTTAGATTTTTTTATTTTTGTTTTTTTACACTTTGTGGTTGTCTTCTATATTTTTTGTGTTTATTTGTAATGGAAAGTGTCTTCTATGATAGGGCATTTTTTTGACGCTGTAAGGGAGAAAAGAGCTGTACACTTACTGAGTTTCTTGCCGGTTCTACTCAGTACAAGATCTCCCGCCCAGAGTAGACTTACGAACCGATGGCATAGCGACATTCATAAGAGCTACTTGTAGCCTAAACTGAATAAATGATTTTTGAATTTTGAATTTTGACTACGGAACCCTAAAAAGAACGGTGTATACAGGATAATTTTAAGCAGAGCGTTTGTTTATATTATTATCAGTAATCGGAATGAAGTAGACTAAGATACCTAGAGGTGCCTACAAGACACATGACAGAGCTGTTGATCCCACCGAAATGTTTTTATTTTATTTTCATCGAATCCCGGATCCCGGTAATAGTTATACTTTTTTTGCAGATCTTACTGCATCGGTCTTCCCAAAGCGGGGTTTGAAATGAAGTTAGCCGCATGCTTCGTGGAAGCGACCAAAGACAAAGTCCGTAAACTCATCAAGGACATAGACGATGGAGAGTACTTGAATCTGGACCACTTTAAGGTTCAATTCGGTAAAAAGGTGTTTGAATCCAACAGCAGTTTGGTAGAGGCGCCCACTGCTAGGACCTTTTGGTAGTAATATATGGTTTAGTTTAACTGTTGTGGTTTTATTTATTAATAACCTTTTTTAACTGGGACAGTATGGGAATACAATTTTGTTTAGTCAAGTGTGAGTTGTAGGTATAATCGACAATGAAATTGCTGTACCACCCTAGAAGTGAATTTTGTTTGCATAATAAAACAACAAGTTCTATTTTTGTTTAAAAGACCAAGTGACAGATACGTTGTCATCATTGACAGTGAGTCTTAGCGAAATTTTTTTGTAATGGAAGTTTTTGTCAAAAGTGAAAAGCAATTTCATGGCCGACTATACATACAAATTTGTCAAATTGAACAAAATTTGTTTTTAATGCAGATAAACTCAGTTTCATGTAAGAATCATTTCATTGTATTGGAAGAAGCAAATCGAAGCAGCAGTAGATATCAAATTGTATGAAAGTTTTCTTAAAAATTTTCTTTGCCTAAATTGTTTTCTCAAAAAGAGGTGTTCACTACGATAGCTCAATATAAGGTGCAAATTGGCTTGTTGGGTTAATGAAACGAACTTAATGTGTTATTCCTTCGGCTTTGTATTTGCTACTGATGTTCGATGCATACATACAGACTTAATATAGTGATTTTAACTCAACAAGAGGCCTAATGCAAAAACACACTGTATATGGATCTTAAGCTAGGTTTGTTTTCGATTATCATTCTCATCTTCTTCATCAATCTCAGCCAAAAGACACCCACTAAATTATTAACCAAAAAATAATCATATCTTGAAATCAAAAAAAATCTTAAAGAAAACCAACGAACCGTACATTTTTATAAGTTTATTTCAACAACTAAGTAAGCGAATTGTCTATAGTATCTAGGTTAACTTATCTAGCTTATTTTCTAAGTAGTAAGCTTAACAAAAACTTAATTAGGTACACAATTTTTACTTCAGCTAAAGCAACTTCTATGTGTCTAGAATGACCCTTATTACTAATAAATTACGGTCTAAATTCACTATCCAGAAAAACGTTGATCTAAGACCTTCGAATGAAAGAATCCGGAACAAAAATGTATCTCGAAAGCGGTCTGGGCTTAGCCAAAGTAACATTAAGAAAACGGTAGCGAAGTTCGAAAAGAATAAAATCTATGGGATTGACATAAGCCGCGCTAAATCACGTGGTCAATCGTATGTCAATCCCATACCGAACTTCGCTATCGTTTTCTTAATGTTACTTTGGCTAAGCCTACTGGTTGCTCATACCTATACATTTAAATTTCGAATGACAAATTCTGAAAAAACATTGAATTGCATTAACAACTTCAGCTTACTATGAAGTCTTAAACATAATAGTAGTTTATGCAACTGTCATATAATGAAGGGTATTAAAACACGAGTGTGAGTTTATGAAACGAGCGCAGCGAGTTTCATAATAGTAACGAGTGTTTTAATACCCGTGTTATATGCAGTTGCATACACTACTTTATCTTCACTAATGCAATTAGTCAAACAACAAGAGTAAAAGCTGACAATAGTTTATTTATAATAATTGTTCAAATTTTGGATGGTACAATTTTGAAAGTTAATGTTAATTATTGATCCAGCAGCTGTAGCGGTCGCGGGGCAAGCAGTAGAGCTCGTAGACGGAGTTGGAATATTTATAATTACTTCATTCGTCTTGTTTTATATACTGTTCAAGATCGTATTTGAGACTTGAATTTTATTCATTAAAGACTCATCAATGTAGCTTTCAGCCACAGTAGAAGACTTCCACCCCCCGTGTCGTTTCAGTGCGGTCAAATCACCATCGCTATCTATGAGAAGGGTCGCCGAGGTGCGCCGGAAGCAATGCCCCGTGTACAACGCTGGGTTAGGCAGATTCAAAAAACTTGCGATAGTATTTCCCAGAGCACCAAATTTATTAATACCAGTTCTTTGATCGACGCACTTCCCCGATCTATAGCTCAAGAAAAAGGCAGGGTTTCGGCAGGGGGTGGGTCGAAGTTCCATGTATTTTTTACATACGGCATAGCAGTTGCCCGTCACAACGAAAGAACGATCTATTTTCGTTTTTGTTTTCGAAACTTTCACCATGATTGTACTGTCGTCTATGTTAGAGACTTCATCGAACTGGATGTTGTATAGCTCTTGCCTTCGGCATGCCCCCATTATGCCGAAGATTAGTGCAACCTGTAACAATAAACGATATAATAAGCTTGAGGTACATAGCCAAGGCAAAAACTATGATTTATGAAGTAGTAAAGTGTAGGTACCTACTACCTAATTTATACACAAAGCGCTTAAACGGAGTGTCTAGATAACTTGCGTGTGTAGTACGTAAGTACTAGGTAGATTAAATAACAGAACTAAAATACGCTTACCTTTTCAAAAAGATACAAAATATCTGGGAATCTTTCAGGAACATCTTTATTTGACCTGATGTAAACGTCAAGAACTTTTTTCCTTGTGTCCTTCTGAACTGCGTTTCAGGAACGCTATGACTTTTGAATACTTCGTGATATCAATATTGTTGTAGATACTCAGTGTGGACTTGAGCATAGAATATTTAGCCCACATAGAAGATGGCTTGAATTTGTCGGAGAGGTCTTTGAGATACACAAGAATGACATTTTCAGAAAATGATGTAGTTTTCTTTTCGATCTTCCATGCCAAAAAGTTATTATATTCTTTTTCATATAATTTTCTAGATTTTTCTGGCCAAAGATTGTGAGTTACTTTTGTTGCCAATTCTAGAATATCCGGAGGCGTACAAATATCATCGTCGCTGTCCATTTTTAATTTTTAATTTGTATTTTAAAAACAAAACACATTGCGAAACATTAAATTCACGCGTACGTGTATTGTCACAGTGAACTTGCCGCCATTAAAATCTAACCAATGAGAGCGCAGCTGCGCGCGCAGGGCCAATCAGGAGCGAGCGCGCGCTGTTCTTTTTTTATTTAATTGGCACAAGATCTTACCAAAGAGTTTTGTGTATGTTATTTTAGTAGTTTCGACGAAGTTTTCACGTATAACCCAACTGTTTTCAAAAGCCAGCCTAATATCAAAATTTTATGCAACTTGTATGAGGATTTTGACATAAGGCTCGCCAGGTTAATTGGTCGCGTTTTATTGATGTTATAATGAGATTTTGCGATATCGATGTGGATATTATACCATCATGTTAAATTGCTTAAATTGAGTGTTTTGATGTCTGCGCTATAACAATAGTAATTATAAGTCAAGTATTGGAAACATAAGTAGAATGTTACAACATTAGTGTAGATAAAGATTAAAATAAGGTTGCAAAATATTTGTACTTAATATTGACTGTCATCGCCACAAACGTCATGGTGGCTCCGTAGCCCCAAAGTCGCATACCGTCTTTCAAGCGGTCATTGGGAATCTAGTACACACGGCGGCAAATCAACCTACCCAAAGCTGTCAAATTTCTACAATAAATTTTGAACTTTATTGTATGGTTATAAGGATCAATATTCATTGGAGACATTTGACAGATTTTGTGTAGGTTGATCTGCCGCTGTGTGTAGTCGAGCTCTTCCAAAATAAACGGTAAATATTTTACAATCTTTTAATTGTTTTTTGTGTTTAAGATTTAAGGTTAATTATAATTTTTGAATTAAGTATGTAGTTAATAAAATATGTAAATGCATGCATAGGTATGAACAAACGCGGCCATTTTAGTGATGCATGTTTGTTCCGGATATAGTACCTACTATTATTGACATAAATCCATGCGTAACTAAAACAACTTCAAAGTCTAAAGTGAACCTTAATGTCATTTAAGGTCTAAATTCACTCTTCGGATAAACGCTGATATAGGACACGCCCGTTCTCTCAGCAGCTGGTTTAAAACTGTCACCAAATGTGACACCTTTTGTCACCTTCCCGAAGCTACCATCATCGGTCTTGCCCAATTTGGTGACTTTGCCAAGTTTCTTCTCTTTTTTTCTAAAGCGAACTTCTCCAATTTTCCTTTTTAAACTCTTTTTGGCGTCGTCAAAAGTAGCCTTCTCGATTTTAGCGTCGACACCTTGTATTTTGTTGCGCTCTTTTCGCTTGTAGTAGAACACCTCCCATGCTAAAGTTATCATTGCCAGTCCTAAGCCGAATAGCGTTGCTATAAATACGCCACCTGGTAAAAAAAAACAAATCAGAAACAAAATGGCGAATGGACTTCTTGGCGGGAAAGTGAAGAGTCATGTCTGCGGTTTTGTTTTGTTTTCTAAAATTTGTGTTATGTCGAATATTAGTGTGAAATAATGGTGGATTATTAACCGTTAAGTGTTCGTGAGTGTGCATTAGTGTTGGCAAATTAAACAAAACAGTGCAACGTCACTTTTCAAATTCTCTCAAGAAGTACGCCCGAGGACTTAATAAAGCCCCACATCTTTACTGAGATACTCGAGGGGTTGGGGGGTATTATCATTTCTCACTTCTCATTTTTTTTATCATTCATCATCATCATCATCATACAGGAAGAAAATATTGTTTATTTATGTATTACTTGTAAGAAAAATTACTTTGACACTGGCTAAATGTGCAAATCGCACGAAGCCATCAACTAAAAGAAAAGAAAAATGGCCAATTTGTAATTTTGTTTTTTTTTTCGTTTGTATAGCTTTGAATTCTAGTGCTTTTAAGTCAAGCGTTCTGAATGAATTGGGTATCACCAGCAAATTTTTAAGTCTCCACTGCTGGGGCACGAGCCTTCCCCATGGAAACCACAGGGAGAACGGGCCGTAAGCCACCACGCGGGCCCAGGGCGGTAAGGTGGTTGTTAAGAACTGCTAATGCAGCCGGACTAACCACTTTTACGTGCCTTCAGAAGCACGGAGGACCTCGGGATGACATTTTTTTGATCACCATCATAATATGATTGGTCTTTACAATTTGCTTAATTTTAGCAATCGCAGACCGACCTTAAGAAATAAATAAATAAATGTTTTCCACACTCACACCAATTATCTAGCCCCAAGAAAAGCTTCCTTATGAAACTCGAGAAATGGTTAAGAGCGTTAACGCCGCTCACTAGCGCCGCCAATGAAAAAAAAAACATATCTAGTAATTAGAGATAGAAAATCAAATAAGACGAAGAAGAAGAGATAGGAAATTAAATAAGACGTTACGGCCACTTTTAACTATAACGCCGTACTTAACTAAACCATAACATGTCAGGTGTTCATTAGGTGACGTAAAAATGCTAAATTACTTCATTCAAATAGTTTGTTGAGCATAATTTGATTTTCTATCTCTAATTACTAGATATGTTTATTTTTTCATTGGCGGCGCTAGTGTGCGGCGTAAACGCTCTTAACTAGACAACGGATAAACATACTTAATATACTTAAATACATACTTTTTATACATAGGAAACACCCAGACCCGAAACAATTTAGAAAAACAGGTATTTCTAAATTGATCGACCGGGGATCGAACCCGGGACCTTATGGATAGCGACACCATGAAAACCGGTGTGCAAGTTACTCGACCAAGGAGGTCGTAATAAGCAAGCAAGATTGCGTTCTGGTTCCAAACCTTACCCAAACTCTCCAGGGTAATCCCTTCTGACTCGTCGGCGTCAGGGCAAGCTTGTCGGGCAGATTCGTTCCAATATCTGTACATAAATCGAAATGCTTGATGAATTTATAGGAAATACTAGCTGACCGAGCGGACTTCGTATCGCTTTGAGTTTCTATGACAACAAAACAAAGAAATCTTGGAACATTTTGTATTGGGAAAAAAAATGTTTGGGGTGGACCACCCCTAACACTTAGGGGTATGAAAAATATAGATTACGACCGATTGTCACACCTACCGAATATACATTTAAAATTTCTTAAAAATCGATTGAGCAGTTTTGGAGGAGTATGGCAACTTACATGTGACACGAGAATTTTATATATATAGAAGAAGAAGAATTTTATAATAATAATAATAATAATAATCATTTATTGCAAAAATATGGTACAAAAGATGTTACATAAGAAGTATCCGCATATTTTACCATTGGAGGCATGCAATTTTTAAAAAGTACAGAAAAAATTAAATATATAAATTAACACAAAAAAACCCAACAAGTGCATTGACATTACAAAAATAATATGAACCTACGACATTTAGAATTGATATAAAAAAAAAGACAAAACAAAAACATTAAATAAAATGAAATGTCAAACAATAAAATTCATTATACAATAAAATTAATAAAAACTAATAATTCATTTCATAAACATGTCACTAACTCTATAAAAATTCTTGTCCTTAAGCCATGCCAATAATTTTGTTTTGAATAATTTACTGGGTAGTTCTTTTAAAGCATTAGGTAAAGCATTATATATTTTTACAGTCATACAATTACACTGCTTTCGGTACAACTCTAATTTTGGCATACTATTATATATTAACCTATTAGGGTTACGTACATTTCTATTGTTATAATTATTACGGGTTTTGAAAAGGTCTAAATTATTTTTTACGAAACTTGCCACTTCAAAAATATATAAGCTTGGAAGAGGCAGTATTCCCAGTGATTTAAATAAAGGCCTACAGGACTCACGAGGTGATAAGCCACAAATTGCCCTTACACACTTCTTTTGTGTTCTAAACAGTTTATCTATGTCTGTCGAATTTCCCCAGATTAAAATCGCGTATCTCAGCAAGGACGAGACATAGCCATGATATGCTGCGAGAGTTGTCGAAATTGCACAAGTCTCTCTAAGCCTATTTAACACAAACACGTAGCGGCTTAGTTTATTTCTGATTAGTTCTATATGCTGTTTCCAACCACAATTGTCATCGAGTAAAACGCCCAAAAATTTTGTATCACTCACTTCACTAATTGACTCATCATCATATTTAACATTAAGTTTTAATTTAGTTTGTCTATTTGTTCCAAATTGTATATAATTAGTCTTTTGTAAATTTACAGTCAAGTTATTAAATTGAAGCCATTTTAATATGTTGTGAATAGTGTTATTTACGTCATTTTCATAATATTCACTACTATTTTTATATGGTACGATCACCGACACGTCATCTGCAAATAATACGCACCTATGAGTGGTTATTTCTGGGAGGTCGTTAATATATAGCAGAAATAATAGCGGGCCCAGTACACTCCCCTGAGGCACACCGCATGTATTAACAATGAAATCCGATTCAAATGATGAGACTACGGAATGTTTATCTAAATAATTTATTACTACCGCTTGTTTCCTGTTACTCAAGTAAGATTTTAGCCAGTCTAAGGCTGTGCTCCTAATTCCCAGATTATGTAGCTTGCGAAGGAGCAAATCATGGGAAACAAAATCAAAAGCGCGTTTCATGTCAAAAAATACTACAGACGTTGGTATTTTTGCGTTAATATTTTCAGCTATAATTTGCACCAGATTAAAAATTGCCAAAGTTGTTGATTTTTTACTCTGAAATCCAAATTGCTCTGACCTCAAGATATTAAATTTATCAATGAAGCTTACCAGCCTCTTCTTCATAGCCGATTCAAAAATTTTTGATAGTACTGGTGCCAAGGTGATTGGTCGATAATTCTCCATTACGTTTCTCATGCCTTTTTTAAAGAGTGGTTTAACAATATTAATTTTTAAAAGATCTGGAAAAATACCTGTCTCTAAGGAAAGATTAACTAAATGTGTAATAGGTTCTGCAAGTTCGTTAACACAATATTTAATCACTTTAGTGCTGATTTCATCATATCCCGTGGCATTTGTATTTTTAAGTAATTTAATTATTGCACTTATTCCAGTGATACTAAGTGGCTCCAAGAAAATACTATTTGCAATAAATTTCTTGTTAGTGTTATTCAGCAAGTTCTTTTCATTATTTGTCGATTCTGTAAAAAATGTATTAAATTCATTAGCAATTTCTGTCGGATTATCAATTATTTTATCGTCAATTTTAATTTCATTTATAAATTCATTATTGTTAATACATTCTGTTTCATTTTTAATAATGTTCCATGTCATTTTACATTTATTTTTTGAATTAACTATTAGTTTATTATTGTATATTCTTTGTGATACTTTCAAACATTTACGCAACATTTTGGAATACAATCTGTATTTTTCTTTGTTGTTAGGTGATTTTGAAGAGTAGTATTGATATCTCAATCGCCTCTTTGTTTTACAACTTTGAATTATACCCTTTGTTATCCATCTAGGTCTTTTATAACTACTTGATCGTTTGATTTTTATGATTGGGAAGCATAATTTATATAATGTTGTCAGATTACTATGAAATAAAGTCATAGCTGAATTCAAATCAGTCTCGTTAAGTACTTCTTCAAAGGATAAACATTGTAAATGTTTCTTAAACAATTGACAATTTTTTTCATTGTAATCCCTAATACTAATATAATAACTATGAGGTAAAAGTATTTTCTTTTTGATAGGAATAAACAACATTTGTGCTGTATTATGATCTGACAAATGTAAATGGTGTAGTTCACTATAGGCCTCATCTAAATTGCTAATTATATGGTCAATACAATTATTTTTTCTGGTTGGTTCTTTAATGTGCAATATTAAATTGTAATTGTTTACTATATCTACCAGGTAATTAGTACTACTTGACACAACCAAAGTATTTATATTCAAATCTCCAGCCAGCACGATATGTGCTTTAGAATTTCTCGTGTACTTGTACAGTTGTAGTGTTCAGTGTTCGTTGTAGAAGAAGAAGACTAGCTGACCCACCGGACTTCGTATCGCTTTGACAGTTTCTATGCCAACAATACAATCACATCGTTTCTATGATAACAAAACAAACAAATTGTGGAATATTTTGTATTGTAAAAAAAAATGTTTGGGGTGGATCTTATCACTTAGGGAACTATGAGAAATAGATAACGACCGATTGTCACACCTACCGAATATACATATTCTCATAAAAGCCGTTTTGGAGGAGTATTGTAACTTACATGTGACACGAGAATTTTATATATAAGATAAGATAAGAATAAGATTAACCGCTGATGATGAAAAGAACACAAACTTTAGCAGGTTCTGAAGCTGCGATCTTAATATTTCACTCTATCTCAAAAGTAGCATTGTTCTATGGTAAGTCACTTTGCCTTCAGCTACCAACGCCATCTATCGACAGCTGCTCGGAACATAACCACTCCTTTTGCAGGTCCACCAGCATGTATCTCCTTAGCTACCAACGCCATCTATCATCACTATATGATATTAGCTAGGTACACTTACTTAGCTCCAAGCTGCTCCAAGAACCGTTCCTTCTGAAGGTCCAGCAGTGCTCTGGACACGTGTTCCTGCAGCCGCGAGCCCTGCTGCACGGCGACAGCGTATGGGTGCTCAGCGAACACTTCTCCTACCTCGGTCAGGTTACAGTTACGGGTGACCTCGTATCTGGTGATATCCACACTTGGAGTTACATCGGACTCTTACATTTCCATTGAAAGAAAGAAATAAAGAGGAAAGGAAAACATACGTGTTTATTAGGTACTTAATTAATTAACTATAATTTGGTTAACTAATTTGACGCACAAGACGGTACGATTATCTATAGACGGGTTGCTAACTACTTCAATAAGCATGGTTGCAGAATCGTGGTATTTATTCATCATAGTAAGTAGTACAGTCGGCAGCAGATCAACCTACCCAAATCTGTCAAATTTCTCCAATGAATATTGATCCTTTTAACCAAACGATAAAGTTCAAAATTGATTGTAGAAATTTGACAGTTTTGGGTAGGTTGATCTGCCACCGTGTGTACCTACATTTTGTCCACGGAAGATCAGCGTCGGGACACCTTTTTGGTGTTCTTACAAATGCTGAGTGGATACCTTTTTTGTGTCACTTTGCATTTTTTAATTCTATGTTATTTCATGTAAGTAAGTATTACTGTGTGACACTGAATTAATAATTTTTGATGTGTAACATCTTTCCGCTTGCCTTATATACAATTTGTGGGAGTGATTTCGTAGAAAGGGACGGAAGTAGGGTCGTAACAGTGTGATCCTGTAACTGTTACGTGTTAGTCGGGGAAACCGTACTAAGTCATATAATAAGTATTTGTGAGAGTGATTTCGTAGAAATGTGTTCGTAACAGTGTGACATGTCTTCTAATGAGTATTTACTTCATTTTCTTTATGATTTGTAAATCTATATTCTATTTTCTATTGTAATATTGATTTCAACTATTTCGTGTATAATAATAATAAATCTTTATTTGCATAGAACATGGTATTAAAAGATGTTACAAGATTGAATGTGCTAAACATGAATTGCAAATTAATATTGCATGCAAATTTTAAACATTTATATAAAACTAATTAATTAAATAAAATCATTGTAATAATCACAATTCATTATTTGTTATTGCCATCAAAAAAGAAAAAGTCCTTTATATCATAGAAATTATTTTCATGTAACCAACTATATAGTTTCTTTTTGAATAAGTACGTGTTCAATTCTTTAATTTCCACGGGAATTTTATTATAAATTCGAACACACATGGTAAGACAGCTTTTCCCATCGGAATATCCTTTAAGACAAGTCTCTGAGGATGTCTTTTTAGTCTGGAGTGATATAATAATAGACTCTTAAACAATATTTTTGAAAAAACGTGATTGTTAATTCTATATTCTATTTTCTATTATAATATTGATTTCAAAAGGTGAGATGTCAAATGTTACACATCATAGCAACTACTGTAAGGCGCGTTTTTTTTTCAGTTTCGTTGAATTAACAACACACATACATAATATAAAAAATAAATGAGGCAAACGTAAACACACAAGAGAAAAAATGTGATGAAACAAAAAGAGTCCTAAGTAATAAAAAAGGAAACAAAGAGTGTAGAGTTAGTTGGAGTCGAACCCGCCACCTTTAGGTCTAAGACCGGTAATCTTGACCATTAGACCACCATCTTTTATTAAATCAAGCAACCCATTTGTTAAATAATAATATTTTTTAGACATGCAGTAGGTACCTACATAAAACCTGTTGCATACCAACATAAATATAATTTTCACTTCTCATGCTCGTAAATTTGTTCTTTATGTCGAGAGAAGGCTGCATAAAATGCGTTTTTATGCTCTTGTGCATAAAGTAATTTCTTCGTTTAAGACTAAGGCAATTAGGCCTTACAGCCACATACACAATTAAAAACACCTTCATTTAATTGATATATTTTTATGAGATTTATTAATTATGTATTACTATCTAAATACAAATTAACAAATAATACGGGCGTGCATTTACGTAAAAAAAACATAACGCAAATATTTATAATAACTTGACATTACGGCTCAGACCATAGTCAAACGTCACATAGTTGAAAATTTAAAAAAAAATAAGAAAAATTGTGTGGCTGGAAGCTAATTATTCGTCCAACAAAACTAGAAACTAGCTTTTGTTGTGTTGCGGTTTTTTTTATTTCCTTGCAATCGAAGTGAAAAGCAGAGTGTAAAAATCGAGTATAAAACCCATTTTACCCTCGACGTGACTATCCACTAGGTGGCTATATGCACGACTCGGGTAAAATGGCTCGTTTTATGCTCTTGTTGTACAATCTACTATTTGAATTAAAACTCCTTGGAGTTTCTATGTTTTATTGTCTGTGGTTTTTCCCACTAACTCGGTAGGTATGTATTAAAAAGAGGAAAAAGTCGCAATAAAATTACTGTAGGTAAAAACAGGGCTATACGCGAGTGGATTCGCAAAAAGAAACTTGAAATTTTTTCAATGTAAGTAAGTAAGTATAGGTAGATACTTAGTGTAAAAAGTTTTGAAAAGAATGATTGATATTACTTTATTAGCTTAAACTAAAACTTTTTCATTCCAAGAACTTACTTAATTTCTGCAGAGTCGTGTATGAACGCAAAGTCTGCGTCTGTATGCTCATTGACTTGCTGGAATCCAGTTTTGGCGTCCGGCACGGGTTCTATAAAATGGGAATTTCAAAATGGCCACATTCACGACAATAATGCTTTGGCTCTACAATAATTATTAAGTTCAGTAATGACAGCAGAAGTCAACGATCGAAACTAGATCTTAAGAAATAAAAGAATAACATAGGTACTATCATCGAAGATTCTCTTACTTTTATTACCATAATAATTATAAGTTTTGTAAGCATCGCAAAGTATAGACACACACCCGTAATAATAATACGAGTAGTATCAAGACCGAGTTTGGCGAATATCTACTACGGACATTCTCACGTATATGTCCGCTGCTGCCTGCCGCATAGCTATTCGATTCGCGGAGGTATGTGGCTTCGCGCTGCTCATCGCATCGATACCTTCGCCTTCGCCTTTCCTTACCTTCTTCATCATCGGAACCGAACGCCTCCAAGGCTCGGGCAATGTTAGCGCTCATCAACCACGACGCCGGCTGACGGAAGACGACGGGACCCGAGCGAGAATACAATGTGGCGCCGCCGCCAGCGGGGAAGGCGAGACGGCCATCTTGGAAATTCGCGCGCGGCCAACTCGATTCGCATTTTCATTTTGTTTTTTAGCTATTTAATTCTCAAATTGTATTCGCTAAAAAACCAGCATTTGTTTATAAGTTATTAAAGGAGATGTTTAATTTTGTATGGAGAAAATGCCAACACCTTGTACATAATACCAAAATGTAGCTAATGCATGAAATAAGCTTATTCAAAATGATTTTCTTCAAATAAATGAATAGTTTTTACGTAAGAAGTATTATAGATAACCAATAATGGCAAGTTTCGTGATCGCAGGGGGTAATGGTGGTATTCTGTCAATGTCATGTCATGTCAAGTAGCTGTCATAACAAAAGTACTTACCGTATGCATGAAAATTGTTAATGTTAATAAATTAACTTACTTCTGGCTATTACTTTCATAACATGTAGGTAGAGTAGAGTTAAACTTAAGCTGTTAAGTGCCTAATTAAAATACGAAAAACTCACCTAAAAACAACGAATGTAGTAGCAACAATGCAATGGTATCAACAGTAGCAGGGTCAAATGCAAATCGAAGTCCGGGATAGCAGGCAGAAGTCAACAAGTGAGGCAGCAAACGGAAGTCCAGGATAGCAGGCAGAAGTCAACAAGTGAGGCAGTAAACGGTTAGCAGGTAATCGGTCCAAATCAGAATTTAAAAACAGCACAGCACAAAACCACAACGACTCAGAATCCATGTAAAAACGGAATAAAAACAAAACACCGGTTTTTTTTTTAAATCATGGTGACAGTTGCACTTTTAATTACGTTCTTTACAGCTTTGGACACTTGTGTTTAATCTCAGAAAGACATCTCAAGTTGCCAGGTTATTAAAAATTATGTTTCATTTTTTTATTCTTACGCAAAAATGGTAAAGCATATCGGAATATTAAATATATCAACTAAATACATGTATTTAATACTATTTTTTGAGTAGGTGTACATGGTCTTGGCAAAAAATTAAACATCTCCTTTGCCATTAAATTCGACCTATCCAACTTGTAAACGGCGATTATCTATCACTAACATTTACATGTATAGTCGACCATGAAATTGCTTTATCACTTTTGACAAAAACTTCCATTACAATAAAATGTCGCTAAGGCTCATTGTCAATGATGACAACGTATCTGTCACTTGATCTTTTAAACAAAAATAGAACTTGTCGTTTTATTAAATGCAAACAAAATTCACTTCTAAGGTGGTAAAGCAATTTCATTGTCGACTATACTTAGTCGTTATTAAGCATCAGTAGGTAATGTTTTTTTGGTTACATTATTATGGTGTTCTGGTTTTGATTATCGACTTTTGCTGATTAATTTACTTAATATAGAATGTAAAATAAAGTACTACAAAGAAAAATATTATAAGTGCCGCTAAATATAGGTACCTGAAGCGTTGATAGCGAGCAATATATGGCCATACTGTTCCCTGATAGGGTAGTCCCACACGCGGTACTGCGCTTGGTCGGAGGTCGCATTCAGGGTGATTTCCTTCCACACCCTGCAACATTGCAGAGTTTTTTATCTTTACATTACATAGTATAAAACAAAGTCACTCCCGCTGTCTGTACGCTTAGATAATTTAAATTACGCTACAAATTTTAATGCAGTTTTGCAGAAATATATTAGAGTGATTCAAGAGGAAGCAAGGAGGAACTCGATGACGCAGTGGTTAACGCGCCCAGTCTGCTGCTGCTGAGCTGATTGCTGAGCTTAACCTTTTTACCGCCAACAACTTCTATAGAAGTTCGAGATTTTCGTGCCGTCCACGCCAGCACTTCTATAGAAGTTCTTCTTTGTACCTACTTTATTAAAATACATTTATACGTTGGCGTACAGCGGGACATCGCGTGCAGGATAGTTGGGCGGTGAAAAGGTTAACAAAATATTTGTATGACATGGTTAGGTACCTGTAAAGGGTGTCTTCAGCAAACTTCATGTTGATAAAGTACTGGTGGATGGTGGAGCTTTCCACTACGGTGTAGTTGATCCTGGACTGGCGGGCCAGCTGCTCCAAGGACGATACTGGGGTCTGCACGTTGAAAGTATATTTAACTACAAGACAATACTTTTTTAAAGCGTATGCAAACTCCCACTCACCGGCATACGCTTACTTACGTTTTCGCAAACGCATACGCATACCCACACGCATACGCATACGCACTCGCACACAGGCACGCACACACACGCATGTTCATTTGAAATTATAGTAGAGCTTGTCTCAGCTGAAATGACGCGCCCCACTACCGCATATACGCACACGAGCAAATTTAAAATATGGACGCAATACATTTTTTTATTTTTTATTGTGAGATGGGCTTGCTCTTGGCCTCATTCTAATCCCTAGGGCTAAGAAGAGGCCGACGATGGAACAAGCTTGCCCAGAAATAGCCTATTCACTCGGGCTTTAAAAACTTTAGGGTTATATGCACTCGGGAACACAGACGCCGGTAGGGAATTCCACTCTTTGGCTGTACGCATTATAAATGTAGAAGCAAAATGCTTAGTGCGCAGAAGTGGAATATCAACCAGGTAAGGGTGGTAGCCAGCCATACGTCTGGATTCTCGATGGTAAAATGGGGAAGGTGGAATGAGCTCATGCAGCTCAATAGCACACTCTCCGAAGTATAGCCTGTAAAAGACCGACAAGCAGGCAACTGTGCGGCGGTGAGCGAGACTGTGAAGCTTAGTTTTAACAAGCTTATCGTCACCTATAATTTTCCTGGCTCTGCATTCTGCTGGTATTTTGCTGAACTGTCCCAAAGGTGCCGAAAGGTACAAAAGGTAAAGGTAAAGGTAAAGATAAAGGTGTCCAAAGGTACCGTCCCAAAACCATATCCAAATGCCATTGTAATTGATCATTCAGTTGTCGGTTAGACTTTAACGTTTACAGTTGACGCTCCCACACAGATGAAGTGTCATTGTTAATATTTGCACTCACACATTTAAATCAACTAATTAAATAAGTAGTGGGGCGCGTCATTTCAGCTTAGACAAGCTCTAACTACGTTTTAAATACCTACCTAAATGAAACGTAAGTTCAAGAAATTAGAAAAAAAACACACTGCCTTGTCTTGTCACAGATACCATAAAGGGTTGCTTCAAGAGTAACATGGTTTGCAACCGCGACCCCCTAGCAAGACTTCGAGACCCTATATTGGGTTTTTTTAACCACATACCTGCATTCTCTCAACAGTGAGAAACGCAGCCAGATTAGCAGTAAAGGTAGCCAGCATCAGCACCACAAACAACCAATAAGCAGCCACCAAGGTCCTGCCAGAAAGAGCCTTAGGCGCCTCCCCCCCTCCCTGGGGGGTGAATGACGTCAGCGCGAACCAGAAGCTCTCTTTCAGGGTGAACTCTCTGTGGAGAGAAAAATATCTTCTAAATATCTATCTTTTGGGGGTTAAAGTTACTCGCGTCCGTAGGATTACCCTTGAGACCCTACACGTGACCCCTGGGTGGTGCTAAATGAGTAAAACTGTCTGAGTGGTAGAGCCACGCTGCGTTGCAGCATGAAATGGGCCGGCTCGCCCGGCGTAATACCACCCTCGCACAGAATATCGGCGTGAAACAACGGCACTCGTTGCTGTTGTGTTTCGTCCGGTGAGTGAAAGTACCGGAGGCCCATCTCTCACCCCTCCCCCCTCCCAATTCCTACTCCCTCCTCAATATCCTACTCCTTCCTCAAGGTTGGCAACGCATCTGCGATTACTTTGGTTTTGCGGGTGTCCATGGGCGGCGGTGATTGCTTTCCATCAGGTGACCCGCCTGCTCGTTTGCCTCCTTTTAACATTAAAAAAATATATATATTATATGACTGCACCTTAGTTATAGCCCCTGTGGAATGTCTTTCTTCTGTGCCAGTTGTATCACCAACAACTTCAAAGTCACGAATTTTTGACAAGGAAAAACGCAAATATTGGAGCAAGAAGCGCCCTGAGTACTTTCTTCCGTGTGACTCTCCCTCTCGACCAATTATGAAAAGCGGAGAACCTCGATGTTCGTTTTGACTAGTTACCCAAAGTTATTGTTAACGAAAGCAGGCTACCGACATTCTATTAAACCTTGAAGGAAACACCACAACGTTTTCCCTCCTTCCTATGATATGGTGTCCTTGAAGAGAGGCGTGAAGAAGCACCTTGTGGGCGGTGTGAGGTCAACTGATGCTACGTTTGTTTCCACGCAGTTATCTTTTCGTCTGGACTTCACTTCCACTTAACATCAGGTGGGATGGAGTCATTTGCCGAGCTAACTATAAAAAAAAACCTGGATTGCTTTGGCGTCCATTAAACCTCGGGAAGGGAGGACTACCAACTGCCAAACCTAGTACCTACCAACTCTTCTCTGCTTAGCAAGCCTATCAAGGAACTTGGTCAGTTAGTTGTCTTGGTACGCCTCTGGGTTGTTCCTGCATTCCAGTTTAAAAAGTACTAGTTCCAGTAAATAGAATAGAATAGATTTATTTATGTCAGGCAACAAAACAGTGTACAAGATGGTAAAATACAAAGAGGCCCATAGAATAGATACCTTACAGACTAACATACATACGAATAATATACTTATATAAATTAAAAACTATGCTACACGTACAGACGGCGACGTGCGACGCAGCGTGGTGTCCGGTAGCCGGCCTCGGAACCGCCGGAATATGAAAGTTACAGGGTATAGAAGCATAATTGTCGCAAATATGTATTTAACCTTTTCACCGCCCAACTATCCTGCACGCGATGTCCCGCTGTACGCCAACGTATAAATGTATTTTAATAAAGTAGGTACAAAGAAGAACTTCTATAGAAGTGCTGGCGTGGTCGGCACGAAAATCTCGAACTTCTATAGAAGTTGTTGGCGGTAAAAAGGTTAAAGGATCGAAGATCAGCATATAAACCAGGCAGTTATGGTAGAGCCCGTCACCACAGTTTGTTGGCAATCGACAAGGCGCGTACCGTAGAGCATCGTAACTCGCCTCTGGTTCGTGCAATGGTGCATCTGAATGCGCTTCTGGCAGTGGCACCACAGAGTGATGTGTTTGCTGGAAGATTGACTGATGTACTTAAGGATTGCTTGGAGTTCTGTGAGCGAGATGATTGAATGGTCTGTCCTTTGGTGTATGTTACAGATTTTTCAGTGCATTAGTGTATACTGTAATGCTGGCAATGTTTGTTGAATAAAAAATAAATAAATAAATAAATAGACTCCGTTGGCCGCTTTCCATCAGGCGTCCTTGCTGTACGTAGTCGCCACGAACTTTTCCACCCAAACTCACCTGCAGGGGTAGGGGTACGCCTCTGGGTTGTTTCTGGCCGAGTAGGGGGAGTATTTGTCCAGCAACCAGATCATGAAGCCGGTGAGCACCAACGCGGCCACGATGCTCAGCCACACCTCGGTACGGAGGACCGTCATGAACTTGAATAGGGAGGTCTTGCGGATGGGCTTGCGGATCGCTGGTGGGGTAAAAGCGTGTTTCATCATCATCATCGTTATATCTGCCAAAAGACGACGACGACCTCCTTGGTCGAGTGGTTTGTACACCGGTTTTCATGGTGTCGCCATCTCTGAGGTCCGGTCGGGTCAATTTAGAATTATCGTTTTTCTAAATTGTTTCGGGTCTGGGTGTTTTCTATGTAAGTATAATAAGTATGTATCTAAGTATTTTAAGTATGTTTATACGTTGTCTAGTAACCATTTAACGAGTTTCATAACGAAGCTTCTCTTGTGCTAGATAATTGGTGTGAGTGTAGGAAAGTTTATTTATTTTGTTTATTTGAGACGGCCGCTGCTGGATGAAGGCCTTCTAGGTTCTCCACAACGACCGGCTGTGCTGCTCGCATTCAGCAGCTACCCGCGGCCTTCAGCTTGACCCAGCTCGTTCTATGTCCATTTCCATAGGGAAGGAAACACCACGGAGAACGGGCGATAAACCACCAGTGCCCAGTGCGGTGCGGTGGTTGGTAACGACTGCTAATGAAGAGTTCTGGAGCACGGAGCTCGAGATGATACATTATTGGTCACCTATCCGATGACCGGTCGCAGACAGAGCGTGATTTTACCACTGCGCCATTGTGCTCCTCGGCACTCAAGAAAAAAGGGGCGACAATTTACAGATAAAATTTTATCCACATGAGTGCAATAAAATATTCATCATCATCATCATCAGCTGGGGCACGAGCCTTCCATATGAATGGATAGGGAGAACGGGCCATAAACCACCACGCGGGCCCAGTGCGGGTTGATGGTTGTTAACGACTGCTAATGCAGCCGTGACCAACGGCTTTACGTGCTTTCCGAAGCACGGAGGAGCTCGAGATGATACACTTTTGGTCACCCATCCGATGACCGGCCTTATCGAAAGTTGCTTAACCTCAGCACTCGCAGACCGGGCGCGTTAACCACTGCACCATCGAGCTCCTCAATATCAATCAATCTAAAATATATATATTTTGTTTTTATATTACGGGTAAGCACAGTGCCTTGATCTCACCTGATGTTAAGTGATGATAAGGGATCCTCAACTAGTGAGGCACTGGCTATCTTATTGCCACCGGAACACAACAATGCTACAAACATTGATGTTATGGCGACATATTTAGATAAGATGGTGGTAGCTAGCCAGGCGGGCAAACTAGCCCTACCACCAACCAAACCGAATACACAAACATGCACCCCCCGTTGGAAATCGAACCCGGGACCTCTGGATCTAAACCACTAGACGATGCTTTGACTTTGAGATCAATGGCCATCAAAGTCTATACAACAAGCTGCCAAAGGACTTGAAAAACCTCCCATTAACACAAATTAAAAGGAAATTATTGGAATGGTTACTGGAGAAGTGCTTTTACTCATTATATGAGTTTATTTTATAACATTGTAAACATAATATAATGATGTTTGAAAAATGGTATACCTTTGTAATACTATTAGGGTTGAAAATGAAACCGCTAGTAGCTTCTTTGCTCTAAATAGGTAACAACTTTATTGACAAATTACATGCCTTATATGCTATTTGCCAAAACAGCGATTCAGTCAGAATACGAACCACGCCATCTAGTAAGAACTATAAGAACTAATCTTATTATACAATATACATACGTCTTCAACAATGTTATAATATATTATGTTAATAATGTATGACAATAAGTTAATTTAATAATGTTACTTTGATGTAATAATGTTAATTTAATTTAATAATTTAGTAATGTTAATGTTAGTTTGATAATTTAATAATGTTAATTTAATTAGGTATATATTTACATGCCATAAGTAACGGCAGAACATACAACTCAACTGTTTCTGTAACACCCTTAACTATGTTCTAGTAAATAAAGCCTCTTTCTATTTCTATTTCTATTTCTAATTGAAAAGAAAAGCTGTCTTACCAATGAGTATACCCGTCTGCTCGAAGTATGGTGCCACGAAATCTATAACTTCTTCTCTCTCAGCGGTCATAGTTAACGCAGACACAGCTATATCTGTCTCCTGTTTAACACAACAAATAAATTAGCCTATACGAAGACTAGTACCTACGAATTGTAGGTATTTCTTCCTTTTTTTATCTTTATATTAATACGTGAAGCAGAAACTTTGTACCCCTTATTTACGAAAATTGCGCGGACGGAGGAGTATGAAAAATCGCACACTTATAGTTTATATAGAAAAGGTTATCCGAATGTTAATATATATTGTTATAAATAAATCAATAAAACAAACATTATACACACTACCATGTATTTGACACACACGCTTGTATTTGAAACTCACACGTAGGTTTAATAAACTCATTTCAAAAATGGAAGAGGAGCGGCCGAAATCTGTCAATGCCTTAGAGCATTAAGAGCGTTTACGCCGCACACTAGCGCCGCCAATGAAAAAAAAAACATATCTAGTAATTAGAAATAGAAAATCAAATTATGCTCAACAAACTATCTGAATGAAGTAATTTAGCATTTTTACGTCACGTAATGAACACCTGACATGTTATGGTTTAGTTAAATATGGCGTTATAGTTAAAAGTGGCCGTAACGTCTTATTTAACTAAACCATAACATTTGAGGTGTTCATTAGGTGTCGTAAAAATGCTAAATTACTTCATTCAAATAGTTTGTTGAGCATAATTTGATTTTCTGTCTCTAATTACTAGATATGTTTTTTTCTTCATTAGTGGCGCTAGTGTGCGGCGTAAACGCTCTTAAAGTCAATGCCAATCCAAACTCATATTCTATCTTTTTAAATGTTTCATTGCCTATGATGATACAATCCGTGCAGCCTTAATAAAATTACGATTGAATTTCGACCATCACTGACTGGGCGACCACTAATATTCTTAAACCGGTAACAAATATGATTTCAAATATCCTTTGATATCAAGGACATGACGACGTTGTGCCGACAAAGTCAAATCGTTATTCAACCTCCACAGCCACATAGATCTTATCTTATCTTATCTTAGTGGGGCCTGCCGAGGTTTCCACCTCTCAGTAACACTTCGACCCATTGGGATCTTTTGTGCAGCCCCATCCTTTCAATCTTCCTCCTCTGTAAAGATAGATGCCATAAGTCTGGCAACGTCCTTAAGAGCGAAGAGCCTGAAGTCCTCCGGTTTCGGATAGGCCGACCCCAGGAGTCCCATTCTTTTCCTAGCCAGAGAGTCGCAGTCACACAGTAGGTGCTGCATTGACTCGGTTTGCTCTCCACATGCCCTACACAAACTATTTGTTGAAAGGTGCATTCTGTGAAGCATTTGTTTTGTGGCATAATGCCCTGTCAAGGCACCGATGGTTAATCGGACCTGCCTTCTGCTGCCTCCGCATATGAACTTACTCCGTCCTAAGGCGTTTTCGCCTAGGAAGGATTTGGAGTGTTTCATACCCGGCTGCTCTTTCCATTCGATGCCGTGCCTGTCACATAGATAAACAGAACCTATAAAAAATACAAATATACAGAACTACTGAATATACAATCAGTGCGGATTTTGAAAGAGCCTTTCGCCAAAAAGATCTCCATCTTTCCAACCAATCAATCCTTACCTCGGCTGCGGCCACTAGCTTCTTGCAACTAGTTTCTTTCTAGTTCATTTCCTCCACGGCCCGGTCTACCCGAGCCGGAACCGTGCCTTTAGAGGCGCCCTCGGGTGGTTCCGCTCCCCGATCCGCAGTGCTATTCTCTAAGCAAAACAGCGTCGACCTCGACATTGAACTCGCTTATAATTTGCAAACGAATGTAGACTTTATTATTATTTCAAAGTAGGTTGAGATTTGTTTGCAAGTTACGAGCGAGTTCAACGTCGAGTTCGGCGCTGTTATGCTTAGAGAATAGCACTGCTGATCCGAACCCTTCGGAGAATCTAGTAGGGCACGGGGACGCGCACTTTTAAGTGTGCGATGCCGTCCTTCTAGAAAAAATCCGAAGGTGATTCGTTTCAACACGGCTTGAGGTACCCTTTACGTACCTCGCCGCCCCCAAAAAAGCCCGGTGACGCTGAAAATGCCGGTTGAGGCAACCAGCAATCTCTCCCAAAAAAAAAATTCTAGTTCATTGCGTTCTTTCTATCACCGTTGACTAAAACTCGTGTATCATCAATACCAACTCATTTTATGTCCCACTGCTGGGGCGTGAACCTTCCCTATGAATGGACACGGACAAGATCGGGCCATAAACCACCACGCGGGCCCTGTGCGCATTGGTGGTTGTTAACAACTGCCAAGATGGGGCGGGTAAAAACCTTACTGGTACAAAATACGTTCGAGGCACCCTAACAAATCGGCCAACGGATTCATGTGTCTTCAGAAGCCTAAACTAGAAAACGCTGCGTCGTTTGACGCTTGTGCTTGTAATTACGGCTTTAGGACGAATTTACAAAAAAAAAAAATTTTGCCTTAATCATATTCATAATTATTTGTTGCATCATGTTTACTAGATTTTAAAATTAAGTTTCGATAGTGTAAGTCGGTATTTTCTATATAACTACAGTCGAAGTCTGCAGGTACTAGTAGACACTCGAAGGTTTTTCGATATGCGTTTAAAAAGTTTTGATTTTCATACTGATTTCATATATTGAAACTTGACCAATCATCAGTTACCTTTACTGTTGACTGTACAGATCTTACAGTAATATAAATAGTCCCTTAACATGACCCTGTAAGAGTATTGCAATAATTTGGGGTTTTTCAATATATATGTTTTATACAACAAAAGTATTAATGCTAAGGTATTATTTAAATACATTTATTTACCCCTCTCATGAGATCGCCAACCACTCCATCCCAACTACCGTTCGGTAGCTTTCTACCGAAACTGCCCGATTTGGGAGTAATGATTTCGTATTCGAAATCTATTGTCTGAAAACAAATTATTATTAATAATTACCTACTAGTAACCATATTAATGACATGGAGTATCTATGAATTATGTTATTTACACTGTAATTCTGTAATTAGTCTATACTAATATTATAAAGCTGAAGAGTTTGTTTGTTTGTTTGTTTGTTTGTTTGAACGCGCTAATCTCAGGAACTACTGGTTCGAATTGAATAATTCTTTTTGTGTTGGATAGTCCATTTATCGAGGAAGGGGCTATATAACATCACGCTGCGACCAATAGGAGCGAAGCATCAGTGAAAAATGTTGCAAAAACGGGAAAAGAGCCTAAAAAATTAAAAATGCTGCCGAAAGTCACTATTCCACGCGGACGAAGTCGCGAGCACAGCTAGTTAAATGATAAAAATACGTAGATGTTTGCTTCCATTTTTCTAACAATCTATGCATTTCAATATGAATATTTGTAACTAAAGAGAAATGTCAACATTTATAATAACAATAGCATTCCTTCCTAGTATTATAAAAGTTAAGTAAATTACATACAACATAAGTCTGCAAACTTAATTTTAATTTTGTTACAAAAAAAATCATACAGTTGAGACTGAAACCGATTCAGTGGCCGAATATTACAATGATGTATTATAGAGTACGTATAACAAGAAGAGTAGGAACCTCCTTCTTTTAAATGTGAAATTAGTAAAAAGTTTGATTTTTTGAAGTATCTCAGTCTACCAGTTTCAGTTTACCTCAGCCAGTTTAGCGATGAGGTCGATGCAGTACCCCTCGTAAAGAGGTTGGTTGTCCTCATTGTACAGCTGCTCGCCAGAGTCAGGGTCCAGCTTTGGCAGAGTCCATGGTACAGCCTGCGTCATTGAGAACGGTCATCAAACATCCTGTACCATATTAAAGGCATAACAGATGCTCCAAAAAGTAAATAATTCATTGAGGAGTCTGTGTATCATCCTTCATCCCTTCATCAGCTCATTTTATGTCCTTATATTTTTTTTTTTTTTTTTTTTTTAGGCACGAGCCTTCCCTATGGATGGACAGGGAAAACGGACCATAAACCACCACACGGGCCCAGTGCGGGTTGGTGGTTGTTAACGACTGCTAATACAGCCGGGACCAACGTCTTAACGTGCCTTCCGAAGCACGGAGGAGCTCGAGATGGTAAATTTTTGGTCAAGTTGCTTAACTTCAGCAATCGCAGACCTAGCGCGTTAACCGCTGCGCCATCGAGCTCCTCATGTGTGTCATCATCACAGCCTAAAGACGTCCACTGCTGGACAAAGGCCTCCCCCAAGGATCTCCACAACGACCGGTTTGTGCTGCTCGCATGCCACCTTCACCACTTCGTAGGAAGCGCGCCATCTTTCTTCGAAAAACCTACTTCTATCACTCACCGGAACAGTTCCGATTCTGAAGAACATCTTCAGCGGCTCTAAAGTCACCCCGGGGAGCAGCTTGTACTCCTCGTCAGCGGACCAGGTGGCTACGGTCTGCAGACCCTCATCTGGCTTGTACGCTGAGAGATCGAAGCTGGAGCGTAGAAACACGCCTGACCTGGTGGGTTTAACCAGGTCTGGTCAACCAAAGCTTTGGACTTTTTATCACCATCATCATCATCATCAGCCTATACTAGCCCACTGCTGGACATAGGCCTCTCCGTTCTCCAAGTGCACGCCACTGAGCACGATACGCCGGCTACTCTCATGGACTGTTTTTCGATCATTGCGATTTATTTCTTCCAAATAAAGTTTTGAATTAATAAATGAAAATCTATGTCTATACTAATATGGGTCTCCACGGAAGATCAGCGTTGTAGTTTTTGTCCACTACTGCAACTACTGAGTGGAGGCCTTTTAGAACACACATTTTTATTATAATTTGTTTGTTTTGTTTTAAGTACCTACATAAGTTTGTACTGTGTACATACAATACAATAAACATATTTCATTTCATTATAATATTATAAAGTGGAAATCTTTGTACTTTTGTAGGTTTGTAATAAATAAAATCAAAAATAGAATGCTACATTAGCGCTGAGTAACATAGGCTAAATTAAAAAAGAAATGTATGCCGGGACGGGCCGCTAGTTATTTATAAGAACGAAGATAAGAACATACACAACTATCGTAGCAGTTACCCAGTCTGCAAAATCAGTTTCTCGTCGAAAAAAAATCATTGCTTCTGGATGACAACTAGAAGCGAATGGTCTGTAATCAATTGTCAAAGTGAAAATACAGATGCTGACATAATTGTTTGTTGTTGTGTAATTCTTGATTGTTCTTCTCAGTACAAGATCTCCCGCCCAGAGTAGATAGACTTACGAACCGATGGCATAATGACGTTCATAAGAGCTATATGTAGCCTAAATAGCATAAGCCATAAGCATTGGGACAGTTATAGGCTATTCACTAATGTGAATAGCCTATAACTGTCCCAATGCTGGGCAAAGGGCTCCATCATTGAAATCAAGTCATCAAAATTCAAAATCATTTATTCAGTTTAGGCTACATATAGCTCTTATGAACGTCATTATGCCATCGGTTCGTAAGTCTATCTACTCTGGGCGGGAGATCTTGTACTGAGAAGAACAGGCAAGAAACCACAGCAAGTGTCCAGCTCTTTTCTTCCTTACATCGTCAAAAATATTGGAAAATGACCTATCATAAAAGGACACTTTCCATCACAAATAAAAACACAAAATATAAAGAACAATCACAACATGTAAAAAAACACAAAAAAATATTTAAGTTTGCAAAATCATCGCTATAATTGATGGGTAATGGCTTAATCACCACGCTTGCCAAATGCGGGTTGGTGATCACAAACCCAGGCTTATGCATCCGAAACACACATTGCCCGACCTGGGAATAAGGCCTGGGACCTTCGGATATCGAGCCGAGCGCTTTTGCTACTCGGGTACCGCGGCGTTGCTGCAGACACCTTTTTAAAAGATCTAAGGAAACAAGAGACGATCACTAGTTCCTATCGAAAACTGTAGGCTTGACGTAAGCCGCGCTAAGTCACGTGGTCAATCTTATGTCAATCCCATACATTTCACTCTTTTCGAACTTCGCTATCGTTTTCTTAAGAGCGTTTACGCCGCACACTAGCGCCACTAATGAAAAAGAAAACATATCTAGTAATTAGAGATAGAAAATCAATTTATGCTCAACAAATTTGAATTACTTATTTAGCATTTTTACGTCACCTAATGAACACCTGACATGTTATGGTTTATAGTTGGCGTTATAGTTAAAAGTAACCATAACGTCTTATATTGTTGAGCATAATTTGATTTTCTATCTCTAATTACTAGATATGTTTTTTTTTCATCAGGGCGCTAGTGTGCGGCGTAAACGCTCTTAATGTTACTTTGGCTACCGCCACTGGTGTCATTACCCTAAATGGTGCCTGTAAATAAGTATGTTGAATTCTAATCTTATTAATCACTTTTTCTTATTATTAATTTATTTATAACTATGTATAATTGGAATAATTGAAATTGGAATTGTATTTTAAAACATAAATTGACATTTATTTTTATAAGTTTGCATGCTGTATATTCAGCGAAACATGTTGGCCGATACTAATTAACTTCACAACAACTTTATGACCATGTTTCTAACAAAACAAAATTATTCTATTCTAATAAATTCTATTCCCTAAGTAGAAGCAAAATATGTCAATTTCACGAACCTCTCAACATCCCAGTAGAATATAGAACCGTTATTTATCTCGCTGTCCTCAGAGAACTGTCTGTAGATCCTCTCCCTTGTGCCATTGTTCTCTGACCCCAGGTTGTCGCAGTCTACCTTGGTAGGCATCGAGGGTAGCTCATGTTCCAACTTAGAGAACACCTCAGTCAGGTATTGGATAAGAGCGGTGAGGATGTATTGTTTCCTCTAGAATGAAAAAATGTATTAAAATTTAAATAATAATAATAAATCATTTATTTCAGGCAACACACAATGAACAAGATGGTAAAAATACAAAGGGGCCCATATAATAAATACCTTACAGACTAACATACATACAATATAAAACAATTTTTGTTAGTAGATATAAGTATAACTTATAACTATGTTAGTATATTAAGCACTAGCTTGTGCTGTTCCGGTGTTGACGGGTAATCTTCCGCGGAAACGCCGGTACACCACGCTCTTCGGCCAAAAGTTTTCCCTCATAAAGGTGTCGACCAGCTTGGTTGTCGGGACTCGCGCCACAAATGCCTTAAAGCTGACATTGTGTCGCGACTCCAGCGGCTTTACCCTCACAAGGAAATTTGTCTTCGTCTTGATGTACTCTATCACATCCTGCTCTGTGATGATGTGGTGCAGGCGCGACAGGTACATCGTCGTAGTCGGCGTCGCAGCGCGCAGCAGGAACTGGGGCCCTGCCAGTGCGTACCGCAACGGTTCTAAAGTTCATCATCATCAGCTCATTGTTTACGTCCCCGCTGCTGAGGTAAGAGCCTTCCCTATGGATGGATAGGGAGAAGGGGTCATAAACCACCACGCGGGCCCAGTGCGGTGGGTTGTTAACTGCTAATCAAGCCGGGCTTTACGTGTCTTCCGAAGCACGGAGACGCTACCAAAAATGTATCATCTCGAATGATACATTTTTGGTCACCCATCCGATGGTCATCCGATTCAGCGTGCGCGTTAAGGGTGCGCCGTCCGTAAGTGACAAGTGTCATAATATATTATAATTGAAATGTATTTGTCCATATTAATGCCGCGAGGCCATACTAATTTTGATAAAATGTGAGACCGACGATTCGTAGTTTAGACATTGGTGATTGTTTACACAAAGTCAGAGATACAATAATTTTGACAAAAAACAGGAAACTTAAAAAAGTAAAAACAGCTCTAAAAAGCAAGAAATAATATTTAAATCATAATTATTAATTACCTAGATACGCATATCAGTTTTAAAGAAGGTCTATTTAAGTCGGGTGGGGCTTTTACTATAAAAAGTGGAGATAATGGAACAACTATAAATGTTTAAATGAAACAAAATTGTATTGAAGTCGGTTTTTTTTGTTCAAAATTATTTTTTTATTACGCGTTTCATACGGGTAAGCACTGGCTTTTATCTTACCTGACGTTAAGTGACGATAAGGTCAAAGGTGGAGCGCACTTCACCCGGAACCCTCAACCACAGAGGCACCTGGCTATATCTTGTCGCTAGCCTGTACCCAATGCTTCAAACATATTTGATGTTATAGCGACATATTTGATAAGACAGTGTTAGCTAGCCAGATGGACTACTAAGCCCTACCACCAACCAAACTGAGCACAGAAAGTATTTATTTATTTTATTTTAAAACTTTTGCAACATATATTACATGGCGGACTTAATGCCTGAGGCATTCTCTACCAGTCAACTATAGGGTGGTGCAGAAATAACAAGGTAGGTGCAATGGGGTGAAGGCAACAATTTAGAAATAAAAATAATAGGTACATTATAAAATGCACAGTATATAACTACCTACATATATACAATTTATTTATATATACTTATATAAACAAATATAATGAATATTATTACATAAACTACTTTTACAAATATAGAACAAAAATAAACGTATAATACATAATTTATAAATATGACGTTACTGAGATGATTCTGCCAAGGTTTTATCAAAAAAGAGCATACGGACTTTCTTTATAAAAGCGTCACGACTCGTAGCCATCCTGTATGTTTATAGTATGTGTAAAGTATCCCCCCGCTGCCGCTGTGAATCGAGCCCGGGACATCTGGGTCTCGGATCTGTGGTGTTTACCACTAAACATCACATAACCCTTCACTTTAGATACAGCGTTACCATAAAAAAAATACATTCTCCCCCGCACCTTTATATCAGATGGGCAGCTGCAGTCTTCCTTCAAACCTAGCAGCTTGCAGCATTCGTCTGGACCCAAGTGTAAGACCATAGTCGGTAGCACTAGCTGTGAATAATCCAGGCTATCCTTGGAGTAGTCGGTCAACACCAGGTTCCAGCGGTTAGCTCGACGGACTAGCTTCTCTTTGACAGCCTGTGAAGAAACTTTTTTAATAATATTTAACTCGGCAAATGATACATACATACATACATACATATAATCACGCCTCTTTCCCGTAGGGGTAGGCAGAGACCACTTTTTTCCACTTGCTACGATCAATACTTATCCATACTTGTTTCGCTTCGTTCACTTTCATTATTTCCTTCATACATGCTCTTCGGTTTAGGGTACACTTGACAGGTCATATCCACAGACAGGTGGCCCCGATTTGGTCTCTTGACAGGTTATATCGTGACCAAATCGGGGACGTCTTGGAAAAAGGCCCTGGCCTTTTTTTGTCCCCGATTTGGTCTCGAAACGTCCGCCTAGGTCTACCAAATGATGTTAAGTGGAAATAAAATCCATACGCGAAGACAACTGGTGCAGCGTGAAGACGACGCAGCATCAGTCGCCATCATCCTGCCTGCCCAGAAGACGCTTCTTCACGCCTCGTTTGAAGGACCTCGATATCATAGGAATGTAGGAAAATGTATGCTAGTAAACTATTCCATCTTTTGGAAGTGCGAATCCGACTTATCAGGAAATTATTGTAAATGAAAATAGAGCTCTTGAAAAAGAAGACTTGTTTCAGGAGGGACTCCAACCTATAACCATATAACCAGGCCTTAAAATGCCGATATACCTTTTGTCCGATCCTAACTCACGGATGCCAGGTTTCAGTTCCTCGAAGATTTGGACTCAAATCAACAGGTGTCAAACTTCGTAGAGAAGAATGTGCTGAACTGATGAGCAGATGAGAGTTTAGAAGGGAGCACTTTTCTTGCGGGAGAGATACAGAGCATGTCCCATATCACGGACTACTGCCTGCAGTTGTACATAGAGGGTAGCGTTCGGAATATCCATGAATCCATCAAGGAAGTGCCTTCCCTTTAAAAAACATAGTTATATAATTAATTGTTGTCCACTGCTGGACGTATGCCTCTTAATTTTCTGTCCCCTCATAATATTTTAAAAAATTGTGCACGTTTAGTTTCGATAATCGCTATACAATATTGATTAATGCAATAAATCTGAGCCTGAGCAACATACCCTCCTATATGTGTCCATGACGAAACCACTGTCCCCGACCACTACATGGAAGCTGGGTTCCGGCCTCATGGCCTTTAGAGAGCGTGCGGAGTCCCTGGTCAGGCCGGCGTGCACCCAAATCCTGACGTTGGACCGGCCCAGTAGCTCATACAGGGCTCTGTCCACCTCTGCGTATTAAAGATTCATTTTCATCATCAGCTCATTTTATGGTCCCACTGCAGGGGCATGAGCTTTCCCTTTGGATGGATAGGGAGAACGGGCCACAAACCACCACGCGGGCCCAGTGCAGATTGGTGGTTATTAACGACTGCTAATGCTACCGGGACAGGGACCAACGGCTTTACGTGCCTTCCAAAGCACGGAGGAGCTCAAGATGATATATTTTTGGCCAAAAATTTATCATCTTTAGCTCCTCCGTGCTTCGGAAGGCACGTAAAGGCGTATTTCACATTGCATTCAACATTGCTCAAATTGAATTCTGGGATCGTAGAGCTTGTTTATTTTTTTTCTTTTCAGTTATTTCTCTTTACAGTTATTTTTTATGTTAGTCCGGTTTTTTTAAAGATTATGTTATGGATAAGTAAATAGGCAAAGTTATTTTTGAAACAGTAGTAAAATTTTCAGAAACGACTCAGAATCGGTAAGAAAAACCTTTCTCCTAGTAAGGGTCGAACATTCAAATATGTTCAAATATGTCAAACATTTTTGGACTCTTCATACAAATCAAGCTGATCACGTGTTCGCTTTAGTGTCCAAAAAAAATTTGGCATATTTCGACCCATGCATGGTAGGGCATCACACACTTAAAAGTGCTTGTCCCCGTGCCCTACTAGATTCTCCGAAGGGAATTGCACGAATTACATTTTATAACTTTGCCCAGCAGTCAGTGCCGGATTAAGCCAGCGCGGGGCCTGTAGCAAATTCTGGGCCTTTGGTTTGCTTTAGGTTAAAGGTATTTTAAATAAAACAAAACAAACTTACAAACAAACTTTTCTGGATTTAATTTGGGCAAATTTAGAAATAATTGTATCGTCTTTTATACTTTTAACTGTCTTGGTGCGCGGGGCCCTCAAATGAGCGGGGCCCGTAGCATTTGCTACTCTTGCTACGTGGGTAATCCGCCACTGCCAGCAGTAGAACAGTTACTTATAGGCTGTTCTCTTTTCTTTACTGTTTTATGTACTAGGAGAAAGTTGTTGAGTGTCGAGTTACTTATTGAAATCAAGTCATCACTACAAATTTTGGTATTGGCTTAAACACCACGCTTGCCAAATGCGGGTTGGTGATCACAAACCCGGGCCATAGAATTATATTAATAAATAAATAAAATAAACAAATAAACTTTCCTACACTCACACCAATTATCTAGCCCGAGAGAAGCTTCGTTATGAAACTCGTTAAAATGGTTACTAGACAACGGATAAACATACTTAAAATACTTAAATACATACTTATTATACATAGAAAACATCAGACCCGAGAAAATTTAGAAAAACAATAATTTCTAAATTGACCCGACCGGGGATCGAACCCGGGACCTCAGAGATGGCGACACCATGAAAACCGGTGTACAAACCACTCGACCAAGGAGGTAAGGTATAATAAGGAGGTATTAATTAAAGTGATCAAGACTCAATGTGTTAGTATTAACTTATTCTACATAATATGTTAGTTACATGTTCTTATTAAACCGAAATTCATTTCTGCGCCATACCAGACGATATGTCGCAGCAATGATTTACGTATCGGCAGTCAAGACTGCTGGCGACCATGCTTAGGATGCTGTTGGTGTTGCCCCGCACCCTGCGCACCAGAGACGCGCATCGCTTTCGTCATTCAAAACTTAAGTTAAATTATTGATTACTAGCGGCCGCTCGCGGTTTCACCCGCGTGGTTCCCGTTCCCGTGGGAATATCTAGAAAAAAGTATCCTATGTGTTAATCCAAGTTATAAACTATCTGTATGCCGAATTTCATCCAAATCCATTCAGTAGTTTTTACGTAAAAGAGTAACAAACATCCATCCATACTTACAAACTTTCGCGTTTATAATATTAGTAGGATCAAAGGATGAGTAACCTAAAGTCTAAATTATACTACAAACTGTTGATTTTTTTAAATGTGGAGAAAGTAAAGGGCCAAAAATTCGGCGCTCTTTGCCGACTAGTGTGTTAGGTGTGTGTGCGTGTGTGCGTCTGGCTGGAATGTATTTAATACCCACCGCTCTCACTATCCATCAGCAGAACAGCATCAGTGCCGTTCCTACTCTCCAAGTAAGCATCTAATGCTGTCAACAGCTGTTGAGACCCCATCAGAGTCCTGACCAGCGGCAGCCCTGACTCTGACGAGAGCTGTTCCATTTGCTCCCAAGGAGACCAGGATAGGTCTACTAATATGGATACGCCTTTGGAGACGGCGGCACAGACTGCAAAGAAACAAGTTTTCTTGTAACAACGAAAGCGGAGGCATTCTATCTAATTGTGCCCGTGCGTTCATTGTGAATGCAAAAGTATTGGTCATATTAGTCTTTAGACCTTTGAAGAATCGGCAGCTGAACCCATAGATGGTTACATCATCATCGCTAGCTCATTTTATGTCCCCACTGTTGGGGCACAAGCTTTCCCTATGGATGGATTGGGAGAACGCCGCCCAGGCCTTAAATCGACCAGGACCAGGACCCAGCGTAGATTGATAGTTGTTAATGACTGCTAATGCAGCAGGGACCAATGCCAACGATTTTACGTGGCACGGAGGAGACCCATATTGTCGTCTTAACGAAGAATGCAGTAAAGACGGACCTTGAGTAACCTCTTTACTGAACTCTTCGTTAGGGCGGCCGCGTGGATGCTTGGGTTTAACGCGACAAAATCGTGTTCAATCTCCATCATAACTTCGTTAGACTATAAGGTTTTTGTTTTGTTTATATCATTTTTAACGCAAATTTTGTTGCGAACAAATTACAAATTGCAATTGGGAGAGCTCCTGACCCGGTATGTCAGAAATCCTGCAGCGCTATTCTCTAAGCAAAACAGCGTCGAACTCGACGTTGAACTCGCTTATAACTTGCAAACGAATTTCAACCTACCACTAAAAGTAATAAAGTCTTCATTCGTTTGCAAGTTATGAGCGAGTTCAATGTCGAGGTCGACGATGTTTTGCACAGAATAGCACTGCTGCTCGTGGAAATTTTTTCAACATTTGTATTTAAAAAAAAATACTGGCAAGATTAATCCACAGGCTTACCTATTACCGGAAAAATCAACTAGTTGCTAGATGTACTATGGAAACGCGACTGCTTAAGTAGTTCATCATCATCATCATCATCAGCTCATTTTGATGTCCCCACTGCTGGGGCACGAGCCTTCCCTATGGACGGATAGGGAGAACGGGCCGCTAAGTAAGTAAGTGTTGCGGTTGCTCAATTGTTATTACGGACACAAATCGCTCAATGATCGCTCGCTTAGTGTGTATGGAAACTAGCGCCAATCGCAACTGAACGGCAACCACTGGCAACTATTAGAGAAGTTAAAAAATTTATTGCCATAAAAATAGATAAATGCCGTAATAGGTATAATAGGTCACGATTACTACTGTCACTTAAAGATTGGTAATAAGCCTGGCCTGCCACTCCCTCTAAAATTCCGACGCGATTTTTTTCGACATTTCCAAGTTAAAATGAAACAACTTTTACGGATCTACTCGCGTTTAATTTACACATTACTTATTTACTGTTTATCCTGACGTTTCGAACCCTTTGCAGGGTCCGTGGTCACAGGGAGACTGAGGTGTTGGTCATCTCATAATTAGTTGGTAGCTTGTATACCCTCATTTAAATTTAATCAGGTGCGTTCCGTTTTACGCAGAAAGAGCTTACAGTATCTTTTGGTCTGGCAGTATGGTGTCGGGGCTGGGATTTAATATTTTGTATGATGGGATCCCAGGCTGGTGGTTTGTTTCAGAGAGCACGCGGCATCTGTGACACCCAACACCTGGCTGCTGAGCTTCAGCATGTCAAGCACGTACTACAGGATAATAAACTGAAAGTACCACGGCTTTGTCACAGAAAACGCAATAAACCAACCACAGTCGAGCGCCAACCTGCTGTACTTCCATATATGAAAGGTGTCACTGACAAGATTGGACATATCTTAAAGCGAGCTTCAATCAACACTTACTTCAAGCCGCCGAAGAAGATCAACCAATTTTTACGACCTGTCAAGTGCAACATACCCCTTCAAGATGCAGGCGTGTACAAACTCGACTGCGACTGTGGGCTCTCTTACATCGGGCAAACAAAGAGAAGTATAGGAACCCGTGTTAAAGAACATATAGCCGACGTCAAGCATAGGCGCGAAAATAAGTCTGCAGTATGCGAACATTCCCCAGAGGGGCCCAACCATTACATCAGATTTGATAAACCACAAATACTCGTTAAAGAACAACGATTCATCCCCAGGATGATACGCGAGGCTATTGAAATTAAAAAACATCCTAATTTTAATAGAGAAGATGGTTGGAATCTACCACCAGCCTGGGATCCCATCATACAAAATATTAAATCCCAGCCCCGACACCATACTGCCAGACCAAAAGATACTGTAAGCTCTTTCTGCGTAAAACGGAACGCACCTGATTAAATTTAAATGAGGGTATACAAGCTACCAACTAATTATGAGATGACCAACACCTCAGTCTCCCTGTGACCACGGACCCTGCAAAGGGTTCGAAACGTCAGGATAAACATTAAATAAGTAATGTGTAAATTAAACGCGAGTAGATCCGTAAAAGTTGTTTCATTTCAATGTGTAGTGTTCGCGTAAACTTAAGAAAACAATATTTCCAAGTTACTTTGGAAAAAACTCCTAAGTAAAAAAATTGTTTTTTTCAAGAACCGCGCTGGGTCAGATTTTATAAATGTTTGGCATAGTGTTATAGATTGGTGCCATGAATTCAGCGCAGATAACTTCATTCCGGGGCAATCTCTTTTGCGTAAAATTACATACTTACCTACTTTTATAATATTAACAAGATAAACATTGGGGGATGCCTGTACGGGACGTCTTTGGATGAGATGACGATGATGGCGACGTTGAAACCGACGACGCCGAGACGGTGCCTATATATAGGGTCTAAGAATATCAATAAGCGATCGTTTAAGGGGAGCATCTATACATCATACTGAGCATGCTCACCAAATTTGGTCCAAAACTAATAATTAACCGAAATAATTAACTAAACAAACCCGCACGGCTGTACTACACGCACACAAAGATAGCCGTGTGTGTGTGAATGTCATACAGTGGTATTTCAACTGTGTGCGTGTATCTGTACTTTTTATTGACGCTTGCATGCGTGTTAGTAAAGATACAGCATGTTTCATGATGTACATTATTTTAATTGATTTAGTTTGTCAGAAAACATAACTTTGAAAAATCACTATAAAACTGGAGTCCATTTTTTGTTATTCAGAATTATGTATAGATACCGCCATTAACGTTCGCATATTAATTTTGTTAGACCCTGTAGTGATTTGTTAACTATCCGTATGATCTTTCGATAACGTTTACGAAAACGAAAATTAGTATGGCATTGAAGCAGCGCCTCCTGGCGGCACACGAGAAGAGATAAGGTTTTGCTATACAAATTCTCGGTACATACAAATTAACGCCTCGGTGGCCGAGTGACAGAGCGCTCGGCCCGATACCTGAAGGTCCCGGGTTCAATTCCCAGGTCGGCAAAAGGTATTTCGGATTTTTCGATGCATAGCCCGGGTTTGTGATCACCAACCCGCATTTGGCAAGCGTGGTGATTAAGCCATTACCCATCAATTGTAGCGATGACTTGATTTCAATGATGGAGGCCTTTGCCCAGCAGTGGGACAATTATAGGCTGTTTACTTATACAAATCTCGTTTTCGTTAAGGGTGCGCCGACCAAATAATGCCAAAAATGCAGTTACGGTTCAGTAGATATAATTGAAAATACTATCGTATTAAATGAACAAAATATATATTTAGAATCATAGGGAACGTGTTTACAATTTGTCAGAACCATAAATTCATAACACGTTATAGTTTTTTCTACAATATCATTTAAAGTTGGGCAAAAATCATAAAAACGAGTGGCCGCGTTTGGTAGATTTCTTATAGTTTATTTAAATTATTGTACCTCTGATTTTGTCTAAACAATCATCAATGGATAAACTACAAATTGCTAGACTACATTATCGATTCATCAAGTGGTTATTTAAATAATTATTTTTTATTAAGCACCTTAAATTCCCCATACAAAATTAGTATGGCCGCGCGGCATCAAATAAATATGGACGACGACATTTCAAATAAAACATATGACACTTGTCACTTACGGACGGCGCACTCTTAACGTGATCGAATGGCGAATTACACTCGCGCTTGGCACCCAGGGTCTTCTCGTATGCCGCCAGGAGGCGCTGCTTTAATGCCATGCTAATTTTCGTTTTCGTAAACGTATTCGAATGAATACGGATAGTAAACTAACTAAACTCCCACTAGGCACTTTGGTGAATGTCGCGTGCAGCCGCTGAATACTAACCCGCCCCCCGACCGCCTAACCGATTGCTTTAACTTCGTGTGTGGTTTACGACGTCATCTTGTCGTTTCGTGCCGCTTATGAAAGCAATATCGAAAGCTATAGCCTTTAGCTTTTGATATTGCTTTCATAGGCGGTGCGAGGTGGCAAGGTGACGTCATAAGCTATACGTCGGGCCCCCGGTCGTTGGTTGTGGAGATCCTTGGGAGAGCTTTTTGTCCAACAGTGGATGTCTTTTGGCTAAAGCTCTGTAGGCCGATTCTACTAAATAACTGCAACTACACTGCAGCGTCGCGTGTGTCAAAATGAGCAAATTTTGACGTTTCGGTATTCTGTTATGCAGCGCTGCTGCCGTAGTGTTGCAGGGACGGAGAAGTAACGCAAATAGGTATTCCACTAACAAAACTGCACTACACCTGCACGTTCACTGCAAAATAATCGTATTCCATTAAAATATTTTGACATTTGTGTAGTAATGACAGCAGTATTGGTGCAGTTTTTGTGCAGGTTTATTGAAGTAGATCGTGAGCAACTTTTGCACAGCATATTATAAACATTTTACGTATTTAGCGAATTGTAACATTAGTTCTTTTACTTTTATTGCAGGATTCGTGCAGCTGTAGTGTAGTAGACGCGCAGTTGTAGTGTAGTTGTGGTGCAGAGAATTTTAATAGAATACGTCTATTTCCACGGCACTACTCCTACACGCGACAAATGACAGGCGTAAACGTGCAGTTGCAGTTTTCTAATAGAATTGACCTCCTGGTTTCCTAGGATGGCGGTGCCGTTATATAGCGGCCGTAATATTACGGACGCAAATAGTCACACCGTCAGTTTCTCACACCGTCATCTTTTTTTTAAACAACCGTCAAACGAAACGTATCCAGGAGAGAAAATGGATGACCTTGATTTAGCTTTAATAATTTGCTTGGAGGATGAACTATCATCAGAAGAGGAAAATAGTCGTATGGGGAAAGATGATTTATTCAAATCTCGTGGTACAGAAGGTGCATTTGATATTTTAGTACGTCGGTCGCCGTTTGCTGAGCAATGAAGAGAAATTCGTTTTGTACTTACTTTGTACGGTCAAAAAAAACAAATAGGTAAGTACCTTCACCGCTATCGAAAAACGTTCACGAAACTATCCGACACCGTCAAGACGGCCATCATACAAATGGCGGCAACGCTTTTTGACGTTACGGTGTCAATTACCGCTCTCTAGGAAACCGCGCCATTTTGTTTACATAGACAACGTTATATTACGGCCGCTATATGACGGCACCGCTATCCTAGGAAACTAGAGCTTTAGATAATGATGATGATGATGAATGTCCTTATAATATAACTCACGCTTCCGATAACTCTCGTCTTCGTTTTCGCGGTCTAATTGCACAACGGAGTCACTGATACTCAGTTCCGGACGTTGCTCTTCCGCCATTTTGAGTGCCTTCCCGATCTGTTGCGCCACATCCGGCTCGTGAACTTCTATTACGAAAACTGGTAAACGATAAAAAGCAAAATTATTAGCTATTGGACTTGGTGTATGTCGTGCCATGTACCTAAACAAAAAGGAGACGTGAGGTGAACACATAATTAACCTTTTTACCGCCAACAACTTCTATAGAAGTTCGAGATTTTTGTGCCGTCTACGCCAGCACTTCTATAGAAGTTCTTCTTTGTACCTACATTATTAAAATACATTTATACGTTGGCGTACAGCGGGACATCGCGTGCAGGATAGTTGGGCGGTAAAAAGGTTAAGGGGCCTATTACATTTTCACCATGATTTTTGCATAAAATGCCCAACTTTGGCGTTCCTGTTCAGAGCAACTGAAACCCTTAGACAATTTTGACTTACTGTATGGTGGAGAATAGTTATTAGTATAATTCGTAGCGGCCTCGCTTTCTGCAATTTTCCCTTATCTATTTATATAAAGCCAAAATTCCGTAGCTAGTTTTCAATTAAATACGCTGACGGCAATTTTCAAGCTCATGGATTGAACTACTGTACTAAGCAAACGAAACGAAAAAGATATAATAATATCTCTTAAATAATGGTTAAGTTTGTAGCGGCCTCGGAATTTCGTAATATGATTGGAATTCCTACAAAAAAAATCCCATTGAAAGCCATAGAACGTTCAGAATTAGCTGTAAATACGAGTATCTCCCCGATCCGATCCGAACCCTTCGGAGAATCTAGTAGGGCACGGGGACGCGCACTTTTAAGACTGTGCGATGCCGTTCCCTCTAGAAAACCTCCGAAGGTAATTCGTTTCACACGGCTTGAGGTACACTTTACGTACCTCGCCGCCCCCAAAAAAGCCAGGTGAGGCTGAAAATGCCGTTTGAGGCAATCAGCAATCTCTCACAAAAAAAAATGTATTTTATGTCACTTTTAGTTTTGTGATCACCTGTGACATTCAAAATCCCTGGACGCTATTCCCCACCGCTGCGGCTCGGTCAACCTGGGGCCCGACCGCCTAACTGATCGCTTTGACTTCGTGTGTGGTTTATGACATCATCTTGTAGTTGCGTGCCACCTATGAAAGCAATATCGAAAGCCATAGCCTTTAGCTTTTGATATTGCTTTCATAGGCGGTGCGAGGTGGCAAGATGACGTCATAAACATACGCGTAGTCAAAGCTATCGGTCAGGCGGTCGGGGGGCTGAGCTGAAGGGCTTTAGAGACGCCCTCGGGTTGTTCCGCTCTCGTGCTGATCCGAATTCCTTGAAGAATCTACTAGGGATCTAATCTACAGACAGGTTTGCTTGATACCATCCCTTCTAGAAACTCTTTGCGGCTTGAAGAACTTTTAGTAAGATAGATTTTTACTAAAAATCAACCAGTGTCAGAAAGCACTAGTAGGAATCGAACCAACGACCTTTGGTTAACCGGTCCAATGCTTGGCTGCTGAGGCTGAGCTACCGAGACACTAGAAGACTCGTTGAATTTTTCTAGTACTTCGTGATTTACGCTGCAAGCCAACGTGCGGTATTACGTCACTGTGAAGTCACTACCTACCCTCACAGTCGAAAGAACACTTGCAGGTATTAAATAATCGGTACAAACGTAAAATATTTTTAATTATTGCATTTACAATTCCTTACCGAGCTACCTGAATGGTTGATTTTTTCTAGTAAGTATTTTTTTTATCTTGTAACTACCTAACTACATAGTTACATAATATATCGTATTGTGAATGCTAAAATTACAAATAATAAAGAACCTTTAGGTCTCTCTTCACCTAAACTCCAATTACAAGGCGATTACAAGGCCAACAGGGTGCCTAGTGCCGAGTTTCATAAGCCATTAGATCAACTAAAATTAAAATCATTGTCATGCAAAGGAGAATGGGCAAGTTGGTCTACCTACTCAGCAACAACAAGCCATACATCAATGAAAAGGACATCTCTTATCACTATCTATCTCTATCTCACTTAGGTAGGTCCTTAAATTTTTTGTATGACCGCAAATGTCTAGCTTATGGGGTTCTTTGTGAAAATGTAGTTTCTCCTTCGTTATATTTTAAGAGCAGATTTTACATTTACTGTTCTATATTACGAAAGGGTTTTGCGAAAGAGAGGGCAAGGAGTGGTGTAGGGTTCAAATCCCCAACGCAAGCGCAGCCCATATAGTTATATGGGCTAGCTCCCCTCTCCGCGCCGCGCTTGCTTTGTCTTCGCAGCTGCCCATCTGAATAATGTTCTTGTGGATACTAGCATCATGTGATACCGCCATTATAATATTATGTAATAAATCACCGATTTTTTCTTGACATGTAATCTTTTTATTAGCATAGATGGCGTTAATGCTGAGTAGGTAGACCAAAGTTCATATATTTTGTCCATTCTCCTTTCGTTCTCGTTAACGTTTAATCGAATGGCAAATTAAACTCGCAACAGACACTCAGCAATCTCTTGCCAAAAAAAGTAAAGTAAACCAAATAGACTATAACTGTCCCACAGCTGGGCAAACGTTTAGTTGAAATCAAGTTATCACTAGGTAAAAAAAATTAAGAAAAAAATACTTTTTAAAAATATGTAATTTGTGTAGTTAAGAGAATTGTATCTTACCAAAACGCAAACTTAGCTCCGACACGACACTGCCCAAACTAATGAAGAGCATTAACAAAAACAAAATGGGCACTTCCATTTTAACTCAACCACCGCAAGATTTGCATGTACTACAATTTCTAACTTTCCTCAACAGTATGCCCGAAATATATTCTTGCAACAGATACGGTATAAACAAACAAAGGAAAAGGTAAAATAATATTCGCAATTTCTCAAACATAAGTGCGTTTAGTTAAACCTCTTTGTAGGTATACTCAAACATTTCTAAAGCATTCATGTTTAAACTCCTTTGTTAAAATACTTGGTAAAAGAAAAAATAAATGAAAAGCGCGCGAACTGTCAAAGATGTCGAACGATAATGGCGGCCCGTGATTCTTGGACTTGAAAATAGGCGTATTGTGTACGCTTTGATGAATTATTAAGGGGTTCCAAGGCAAATAATGCTTAGACAAAGCGAAGACCCATATTGTAAGCGATTATATTATAGTTTAATATGGACATGGGTACAGTCAAGTACAGTCGCTACATCAAACATTTATAAATAATGTTTCTAACTTTGACTATACATATACATTATCAAAGGTTCCTAAAATTGCTATGGAGCGGTTTTTTTAACAGATGATTGTCACACATTACTAACGTATGCTCCTTCGTAATTCGTATTCGAAATTATAGAAGGATGATAGGAAAAGCTATCGCCTACATTTCATTGCTCTGAGCAAAGTCTTACATTATATTTTAATACTTACAATAGTGCTCTTTCGACTGTGAGGGTAGTAACTTCACAGTGACGTAATGCCACTGGATTGCAGCATAAATCTCAAAGTTCTAGAAAAAGAGTCTTGTGGGTTCTCGATAGCTCAGCAGTCGGAGCATTGGACCAGTTATCCAAAGGTCGTGGGTTCGATTCCTACTCAAGCCGAGACTTGTTGATTTTTCTAGTAAAATTTTATTTTTCTTAATAATAAGAAGACAAAAAGAGTCTTTTGATTTTTTCAAATTGTAATTTGTTCGCTACAAAACTTGTGTAATTACCTATTATAACCATAATTTCTCAATAGACCTTGAACTTTATGTAAATATATATATGGTTAAACATTTATTGAAGACATTTTACAGTTTTAGATAGGTTGATGTGCAAGAGTCTGTACAATATTTCAAGTGTTTCGTCGTTATTTCATACCCATCTTCACCACTAACGTAGTAGGTATCCAGGTTGCCTGGAAGATACTACGTGTTAGTGATAAGGCCGTCCTATGTACAACTTCTATATGTGATTTTAATTTAAGGTAATTCGTGTACAATAAAATACTTATTCAATTTATTTTATTACATATTTGTAGGTTATGTGTACGACTGTACTAGCGAACTGAATATTTAAGCTCGCCTCTTTACGTAAACCTCTGCATCTGATAATGAGTGTGAGAACCTGTCATATGCTGCTAACATGCAAGTATAAGTTCACCATGATTTAGAAAGCCTCTTGGGATATTTAGGTATAAAATTTATAAATTACAGTGCAAAAATTAAACGCCTACCCGACCCAGCCAGGAATCGAAACTGGGTCTTCCGCAATCCGGGCGGCTGCACTTAACGCTATGCTAACGTAAGCGCTGAATTTTGTCACTGCTTTATAATGCTTTTTGAGTGCTAATAGCGGCACAGCGCGCCATCTATCCAACAGTAATTGCAACCGATGGCTATGCAGATTCATCTTTGCAGATGAAATACCACAAATTTGATAACACGATATAGTAAATTTTTACTTTTTATTTTCAAGTGCTAATTGCTGCACTGAAGCTAAATTAAATATATAAAATTTATAAAATACAGTAAAAATTTAACGCCTACCCGACCCAGCCAGGAATCGAACCTGGGTCTTCCGCAATCCGGGCGAAGCGCTGAGTGGACACCTTTTAGTGTCATACTTAAATTGTATTGTGTTGCATGTTTTGTTTTATTTTGTATTGTGATATTTGTAATAGTTAATTATGACATTAACCTTTTCACCGCCCAACTATCCTGCACGCGATGTCCCGCTGTACGCCAACGTATAAATGTATTTTAATAAAGTAGGTACAAAGAAGAACTTCTATAGAAGTGCTGGCGTGGACGGCACGAAAATCTTGAACTTCTATAGAAGTTGTTGGCGGTAAAAAGGTTAACACTTTTTCTATTCTATTCTAAATCAAGTCATCGCTACAATTGATGGGAATTGGCTTAATCACCTCGCTTGCCAATTTCGGGTTGGTGATCACAAAACCGGGCTATATCACTGAGAAGTTCCGAGACTTAAGGCCTGTTTTCACTTTGATTAGTGATTAGGAGTAAACTCGTGTAGACAGCGATTGATTAGTGCGAGTGATTAGTAACCTGCGTAGTAAAGTGATTAGACGCGGGTTCTATTTTTTTGCGAGTGGACTGCGAGTAGCCACGTCCCGCGCGCCCTCCCTTTCCCCTCACTCGCAGCCTGCCTGTACTGTGCTGCACTACACACGTTTAGACAGCAGTGTTTAGTGTTTAGCGTTTGTTGTCGGACGCTAACAACTGAATTTACTAAACACAGCCACTTGACAAAATTGGACACTTCTTGCACTATACACCTGCACTAAACATTCGCAATTACTAATCACCTGCACTCGCACTAATCAAAGTGAAAACAGGCCTTTATCTTGGCTTCTTACACTGTTTAGTATAAAGAGCTGCCATCCGTCCGGGTTTCCCCGGATTTGTAGGACAAATCCGGGGAAACCGGGTTTGGAGGGCGTCCGGGCGGGGTTTCTAAGAAGGGTCCGGGTGAAACCCGGGCACTTTTTATGCCAGGGGAAATCCGATTAACTTGATAGAATGGAATGATTAGCAATAAATTACAGCATTTCTTCGGTGCGGCAAATATATCCGCGCACTCGTGAGTCTCGTGACGTGACGTGACCTCCCTAGTCGATTAAGTTGATTTTCTATAAATAAATAAAAATATGATAATTATGTTTTTATTTTATAGTAATTTTTTTTCGATGGAATCCGGGGTAATATCTTTATTTCACCCAAATGTCCTGGGTCCGTAATTTAGCTGATGGCAGCCCCATGCATAACGATAACGATGAAAAGGCCCATCAAAGTAAATCTTTTATTCTAATTAACTTTAAAAAAGTTCTTTTGATTCGTCCAAACATATTTTTACCTACTACTTAGTAAAACGAGTACAATGTCCCCTGGAACTCGAACCCGGGACCTCTGCTTCTTGACATGGAAGTCTAACTACACTGGCCTGCAAAATTAAGTATCACACTTTTAAAATTGCAATAACTTTTTAAGTACACAAGATATACTTTCGAAACAAAAAGGAAAATGTTACTAATGTATAATTACTTTAGTTTTAAAGAAAGCTGATAAAAAGTGCTGCAAAACGTTTTTTATTTAAAAATCTCTAACTTCTATAGTTTAGAAAATAAATAAATATTAAAAGTGTAGTACTTATTTTTGCAGGCCAGTGTAGTATAAAAATGAATGTTGCTAAGCGCAAAACTCGAGAACGGCTGAACGGATTTGGATAAAACTTTGCACATAGACAAACCATACTCGGACTAGGACATAGGATAGACATAGGACTTTTTATCCCGGTAACAGGTTCCTGTGGGATAGTGTAGTCTTCGCGAACGAAGTCGCGGGCGACAACTAGTTTAGTAATAAGCTTACATACTGTTAGTGTAAAAACACACTATGCCGAAAGTACGCGACCGAAGTTCCGCGGCTGATTTTACGTTCCGACGTATTCGGCTGATATGACACACCATAAGTGCCGAACTTACGCCCCGCCCCCGGATCTTCGTAGGCAATCGAAACGAACTTCGGTCGCGTATAATGTGTGCTCTATAGAATAAGTTGCCGCTGAACTTACGCCCGACCGAAGTTAGGCTGTACGCTATAACGCAACGTAATTTCGGTATTGTGTCGTCAGTAATTCAAATAGCATTGCAGGCGTAATCATGCCGAACTTCAGTCGCGTAATTTCGGCATAGTATGTTCCTACACTTAGGTTACTAAGGCATCCATCAAGGAAATTAAATCATCACTGCTGAAGAACTACAGGCCCATCTCACTTCTAAGCCACGTCTACAAGCTGTTTTCAAGAGTCATAACGAATCGTCTCGCACGCAGGTTTGATGACTTCCAGCCTATCGAACAAGCCGGTTTCCGAAAAGGCTTCAGCACCATAGACCACATACATACGCTGCGGCAGGTTTTACAGAAGACCGAAGAGTATATTAGTATTATTATTATTATTATTAACTATAGTTTTTTTTTGACTTTTACTAGTACTGTATGATATTGTAAAAAATTTAACTGGTAAATTATGTTTTTGCTGACTTAAATATTTTATTTAGTTATATTTTATTTTTTGTTTTTTTTTTTTTTTTTTTACATGTTGTGATTGTCCTTTACATTTTGTGTTTTTATTTGTGATGGAAAGTGTTCTTTATGATAGGGCTTTTTCCAATATTTATGACGCTGTAAGGGAGAAAAGAGCTGGACACTTGCTGAGTTTCTTGCCGGTTCTTCTCAGTACAAGATCTCCCGCCCAGAGTAGATAGACTTACGAACCGATGGCTTAAAATGACGTTCATAAGAGCTATTTGTAGCCTAAACTGAATAAATGATTTTGAATTTGAATTTGAATTTGAATTTGAATTATAACCAGCCTCTTTGCTTAGCGTTTGTGGACTATGAAAAAGCTTTCGATTCGATTGAGACATGGGCCGTGCTACAGTCTCTCCAGCGGCAGCGGTGCCAAATTGACTATCGGTACATCGAAGTGTTGAGGTGTTTGTATGAAAGCGCCACTATGTCAGTCCGTCTTCAGGACCAGAGCTCGAAACCTATACAGTTGCAGCGAGGAGTGAGACAGGGAGATGTGATTTCTCCGAAACTGTTCACTGCTGCACTGGAAGATGTTTTCAAGCTTCTGGACTGGAAAGGACTCGGCATCAACGTCAACGGCGTATACATCACTCACCTTCGGTTTGCTGACGATATAGTGGTCATGGCTGAGACCCTGGAAGACCTCGGCGCAATGCTCGGTGACCTCAACAGAGTCTCTCAACAAGTGGGTCTTAAAATGAACATGGAGAAGACGAAAGTTATGTCGAACTCACGTGTCGTACCCACTCCTCTGAAGGTTGGGGACTCTGCCCTTGAAGTTGTGGACAATTATGTTTACCTGGGACAAACGGTCCAGCTAGGTAGGTCCAACTTCAGCAAAGAGGTCAATCGTCGAATCCAATTAGGCTGGGCAGCGTTCGGTAAGCTACGAAATATCTTCTCGTCCGATATACCGCAGTGTCTCAAGACGAAAGTCTTTGACCAGTGTGTGTTGCCAGTGATGACATACGGGACTGAGACGTGGTCGCTCACTATGGGCCTCATAAAAAGGCTCAAGGTCACTCAAAGAGCAATGGAGAGGGCTATGCTCGGGGTTTCTCTGCGTGATCGAATCAGAAATGAGGAGATCCGCAGAAGAACAAAGGTAACCGACATCGCCCGAAGAGTTGCTAAGCTCAAGTGGCAGTGGGCAGGTCACATTGCTCGCAGGACTGATGGCCGCTGGGGCGGGATAGTCCTGGAGTGGCGACCGCGTACCGGAAAGCGCAGTGTGGGCAGGCCACCAACAAGGTGGACCGACGATCTGGTGAAGGTCGCGGGAAGCCGCTGGATGCGAGCAGCACAAAACCGGTCGTTGTGGAGATCCTTAGGGGAGGCCTTTGTCCAGCAGTGGACGTCTTTTGGCTGAGATGATGATGATGATGATGATGATGAACTGACCACTAGACTATAGAGTAATAATAAGGTTTGGGCAAAAAATAAATAAATAAATTTAATTATGTAGTTTACTTAATTAATTTTATATTTTTAAATGAAACGACCAATTTTAATATATAATAACTATTTATGTAAGTATATAAACATTACATCGATAAGAAAAAAAATTGATTTACCTAACTCACAAAATGAAGGAAAAATAATAATCGATAATAATATACCTTAAAAACAACAGACAACCTCACGCTACACGTATATTTTTAATTTAATAATTAAATTAAAAACCATTTTTTTAATATGCTCATTGTTTTTTTTAACTCAGTTTCTCAACTGGCGTTTGTCAAAATCCAATTTTTTTAAATTCAGTATTACACTAAATTCACTTAAAACTAATCTTTTATTCAACGCTGCATTTTATTTTACAATTTTTGGGTCCGTTTAGTGTAAATTTCGCTAAAAATTGATATATTATTTTTTTTATTTAAATTTTTTGTCACAAAAATTCTATCAAAAAATTAAGTTACACCACAATTACACCAAATTGATTTTATTTACAATTTGTCTTTTTTTTAATTATGAAACTTACTATGAAATGACAAAGTCCAAATAATGCTTTCAGTCGAGATTCAAAATCGGTATTCATTTTTTGAGGTATATTTTTTGGTATCACTAAAAGAACCCAAACTTGCGCAGAACTATGGACAGAGCGAACGCTCCAGAACTTAAACTCTACCTCTCCAAATATCTCTATGAAATATTCTAATTTATACAGATTTCCATACACCCCAAGAATAATATAATCCTATACTACATCAATGAAGATACCAAAATAAAAAAACTACAACACATCTCTATCTCATGGTACAAAATTTCCAAATATTTAACCCAAAATTTAAACGTAACACTCAAAAATGTATTCAAAAACTTAAACAAATAAAAACTGGTATCATTTGTGGTATCTTTATTGTATGAATACATTTTTGAGCTGCTTAAGCTTACAATTTTATGAAAAACAATGCTTTCTCTGAAAAATATTGTTAAAACCATATGTATAATATTATAACATGTATAAATGCGTGTGCCGACGCGAGTGAAATTTTATTTATACAATTTTGATTCAACAGTATGGTTTTGTAAAATTCGGTCGCGCGCCTGAACTTAACATAGATAAGAAGGATCTTAGTCAGAGGAAAATCGTTCAAATTATATTTTATATGAAATAAACTGTATATTATACACTTTTGAAAAGTTATTGATGCCTTTAATATCGAACAGTTCAAATCCTAATTAAAATATATTGTAATTTGTAATACATGTAGATTTCAAATGTTGAAATTTAACGAATTGAACATAAAAATGGTTTTCAGCAACTTAAATATTAAAAAATAAAGGTGTTGATCTACAAGAAATGTATTTATCAGTTAATAATAGATTTTATATTATTATATTAGAGATATATAGAATTTAATATTGTCAGATATAATTACGGATGTTTCGAGTAAAATTTCGTTTCTGACAATGAAAATACCTACCTTAAAAAATTATTTAATTAACCAAAACAGTATTTATGTTTGTAGCCAATTCGCCAAAATTCAAATTTTTTTCCAATGAACTAACACCTAGGAGGATATATTGCACAAGTATATAAGTATATAATATATTAGACATGGACTTGAGTGCTTAGTAAAAGTTCTCCTATTCCATTAAGTTAAACTTAAGTACACGTGGGTCAATAGATGGCGCTGCTGGGATCCTATACAAATTGAACTTTAACTCTATCGAACGGTGAAATTAACTCTCACTATGTAAACTAGCAAAGGATCAATTTGCAAAAACGTTCTTTTAAATATACATTTACGGATTCCGTTATCTTTGTCTATAACCAGCATATAAACGACAAAGTTAATGAACTAAATACGAAAAGGTATTTCAAAAAATTTTACGTTAGTTTTACCATTTGATACTAAAAATATAATTATATAATAAACGGACCTGTCATCACTGCATACATTTTCATATATTCTATCAATCGTATCACCAATATGTTATTATATCAATAAACTTTTTTAAAACATTTATTTGTTTGATTTGAACGATTTACATCTAACTGGATCGCAGCAAACGCACCGAAATCAAGTATCCGTCGATCGCTTAAGAAATAATAAAAAATACATATTATCTAGGAACATTAAGAGCTTAAAACAAGACGTACGCTAAATAATTTATTTAACGAAAAAAATATGCGGAAGATATCGTATTATAATTTATTTGTAAGTTAATTAACCTATTTGAACGCACGTTGACGTCAAGAATCGGTGCGTTACATTTATTAAGTAATTAAAAATAATAAAAAAAATTGAACTATAGCATTAGTGACTTATAGAAGACATTTGATTAACTTCATTAATATAATAACCATTTGTTTTATAGAAAATAGCGAATGATAAAAAGAGTATAGAGTTAAAATCGTCAGCTTTACATGTTGGCAAAATTAACATATTATGTCCTGCTGACTCCTGCTACACAATTATTAATAAAAATATTTTTTTTAAATTACCCATTTTTGACAAAATAATCTTTAATACATTCTGAAGCTACTTTCAAAGGTTATACGTATTACTGAACGACCATATTTTTTATTTTAGTTAGTTAAGACATATTTTCCTTAAAACCCTGCAGAAATAAGAAAGTTATACATTTTAATACAATGATCATTTAAATATATTTACCAAACATCTAAATATCATTTGTCGAGTTAATTTCCTCTTTGTACTTGTAGAGAACTGTATACAAACATTGTATAACATATAATTTAAAATATACTATATCTGTTTTATAAGACACGATGCTATAGCTCAAATAAAAAAGGCTAACCGTCAAAATGGCTCTTCAAGTCGAATGTCACCATAAATAAAATCAAAACCTATGTAAAGTCAAATACATACATAATCTTTATTCGATATAAAAATTCTATATAACTAAATATCATAGATAATACATAGCAATATCACTAATTAACTTATTCTCTTTTCTATTTCAAGTCGCTACTATGTGCAGAGGCCACGTTTAGACTATTTCGACGGCAAGATAGAGAAAAAATAATCGGTAAAACTGAAAACATATAAAATGATTTTTTATTTTAATATATTGTAGCGGATTAAGTAGATTCTTGTATCGTGCAGCGACAATTATAAAAAAATCGGTATATTTTTAAACAAATCCGTAAAACTGTCAAAACAGTCTTAAACACGCCAAAAGAGGAAGAATACGCAAAAAAACTATAGTGTCTCTAAACAATAAATAACGTGCGAAAAATGATAGAAAATGTATTTAATAAAAAAAATGTTAATAATCCTCTTCAGATCGTTGGAAAATAACCGAAGTGCGTCGCCAACCCGCCAAAACCGCTTTTGAGATCATCAAAATACTATTTTTGACAAATTTTTAAACCGAAACTGTATTTGGCGCCATTTTTTTCGGTATCAAAGACAGCACTTTTTTAGGTACCAAAAAGTTTTGATACCGAAAAAAAGGGTGCACATTTTTTGGCAAGTTGACAGCATTTCGTTAGTGGAATCACTGCATAAAGTAGTCCGGGTGGTCGGGATCTTTCTCGAATCGTTTCGCCTCCTCTTGCATGCTCTCTTTGATTTTCAAAATGGCGGCGGACTCGGTCTGGTCGTTCTGATCTCCGCCTGGGCCGCCGAAACCTTTTGGACATCGTGTTAGGTAAATGCAAAACTTAAATAACAAAAAAACAATCTTAATAATAATTAAATTAAAATCTTTACAGTATATACTATCCTCGTCTATACATGCAACCAATATTAATTCCGTCAATATTTCTACGACGGGATTCGAACCCGTGATTCTACTACACATATTTACAATTAAAGTCAAAAAAGAGTATGTCAGCTATCGGGACTAGCCTCATAATTATTAAAATTTGGATCATCGCACGCAACATTATGACAAAAACTACATTTTGGTCGTCTTCTTAATACTACAAACAAATGCGTTTTTTGCTAACTATAGTAATAATTAAGCTACTTTGGCCACGGTTAAAAACTGGATGCGTGACGAATAATTCTCCCGATTCTTTTTAATACTTGAAAGAGCACATTAAGCGGTTGGTCCTAGCTGCCATCAGAAGATTGCAAGTGTATAAACAAACTATCTCAGAAGCCTGAATGGTACTGGCAATCCTCTAGAGCCATTTAAATTTAAAATTAGTCACTTAAAATGAAGAAAAATCTATTAAGTATCTATTCGATGATAACAAGACCATTCTACAATTAAGGTTTAATCTAAAATCGGTCAGTCGTTTTACGAGTAACTATAGGAAAATCAACAAAAACATTGTAAAAAAAATCTACAAGCCATGCATTTCAATTACTTTGTCATTCAATGTACAGTGCAGACAGACAGACTATCCTATTGTGGTTCGGACGCTTAAGGTCGTAGATTTGATTCCCTTAATTATGTTACAAAAGCAATAAAATATATATATAAGACGTAACTTTTCCAGTGTAAAACATTTTACAGGAGTAACACCGTCTAATAAACAAACGCTCAATTCAAAATTACTAAAAATAATGGTGCAGCGCACATTATCGCCCCTGAAAAGAAAAAAACAACTAACACCCACTTTAATTGACATATTCTATTAAAGACACCGATATCTGTGGTCAAACAGTTCTTAATTGCACAAGTCTTTAAAAAAAGAGTATTCTCCAAACAGTTTACACCGAAAAAAGTTACAGCTCATATACAAAAAAAAAGTAAATAGTCCAGCAAACAACCTACCGAGCGTCGATGTCCAACTTTTCAAGTAAGTAGCTAAATAGACATAGCGTACTCACTTAAACTGTTGTAGTCTCCCATGCCTGACCCTGAATCTTCCCGGGGGGTACCCGGCCCTCCGCCTCCAACGCCACCAGGTGACGATTTCATACCGTCTACGCCTCCTAGGCCTGCGACAAGCGAACTTTGAAGTTAGAAGGGTGTAAAGGAGTTTTCAACGCCACCGTTTGATAGACTATTACTGTAGGCTGTTATAAGCAGGCAGGCGCGGGTAGCAACTCGTTTAACATCGGTATTTGTTGAGCAAAATATGATTTTTGATACCAAATATTGTTTTAGACTGAGTTTTTGGTACTTATAGCGACAATGTTATGTTGTGTGATACCAAATAAAATTAGGATCACTTTTCATCAAAGTAAATTCTTATGTCGTATGATACCAAAAAAGTTAGGCTCAGTTTTCGCAGAGCAATAATTTTATGTAGTGTGATTCCAAAAACAATTTATTACAGTGGATAAGAACATCATTAGTGTATAAAAACCGGCCAAGCGCGAGTCGGACTCGCACACGAAGGGTTCCGTACCATTATCTATAAAAATATTTCAAGTTTCTACCTGTTATCGTTAAGACCGAGAAAAAAATTGGAAAAAAATCACGTTTGTTGTATGGGAGCCTTAAATATTAATTTTATTTTAATTTAATTATTTATTTTTATAGTGAATAATATAACTCAATATTCTGTGAAAATTTTAACTGTCTAACTATCACGGTTCATGAGATACAGCCTGTTGACAGACGGACAGACAAACAGACGGACAGCAGAGTCTTAGTAATAGGGTCCCGTTTTTAAAAAGTATTTAATTTTGGTAATATCTACAATTATAGTATCAGAAATAAAGACAAAAAAAAACATTAGGCATTTTTATACTTGTTAAAAATATATTCTGTTTGGGAAATAAATCTAAAAGTATTTTTTATTAAATATTTTTTACTTTTTAGTTACAACCACTTTGCTAAGATTATATTATCGCTAAGTTTATCTTATGACACATTTTCTACATCATGTCGGATAATGACGAAGTCATCTAAATATAATAATAGAGCACTTAAATCATTTGGCCCAATCCTATGTTTAAAAATGTGTGAATAGCAATCGAATCGAATCTAATATGAATAGTGTACTTTTCCACCAATCAGATACAGGAGTGCAACTTTTTTTCATGAAAATGAGTCTTTTTATAGTTATGAAAAGCTAAACGAAAACTGAGTATACTCTTTTTTGAAGTCATGTAACTCGGTTCAGTAAGACAGCAAACTATTAAAAAATGTTAGCTTTTCACACCTTTTCCTTTCCCCAACTCCCTAATTTTTTGGTAATGAGATCTGAAGGTTTCACTTATATTCTTTAGGAAAATACAACGATCTAGGGTGACAGTAAACAACTTAAAAAACGTTTAGTTAACTGAATTTAATTGGTTTGAAATTTTCCAAAGCAATTATAAATCGAATAAATTCAGTCGAATGAACGTTTTACTTAAATTTTGTATATTAACTTACTAGATATGAGATATATTGTGTGCCATGTTGAGTTACATCACCACATGACCCATCATTCGGTTTGTGCATAGGATAAAACAATGTCACAGTGCTGATCGCAATCAAAAAAAATAAATGATCAAAAGTCGTTAAAACCCACCAACTTTCATTGTGCCAGCGTGGTGTGTAAAAATCTGATTACCCAATAATTATGCTACTGTTTATATAGGAAGGCCTGAAAGTTTGCCAATGAAAGTTTTAAGGCTGATGAAGAAGTTTATAGTTATTTTCACATACACTATACTCGAGTTGCAAGTAGCGCCGCTTGGTAACAAAACTAACTAACAACCTTTATTACTGCCTTCTGAATACACGCCTTAAACTTTTTTGATATTTGACGACAAATTATTTTAATTTCAACAGCAATAGCAATTTCTTTTGAGTTGATGTCTGCGCCAGCCTATGATAGTGAATTCGAATTCAATGTGAGTTTATTTGCACCATACTTTATTCGATGCTCATACAAAACCATACATTCCACGTGCAATTAAGCTACGTCACTGTCGACTTTAGAAATAAACAAAGCCAAATAAATGAAAATTAACGAAATATAAAAAAAACAACTTCAAATTAGTAGCATGCTGTATTTAGTATTTGACTTGTGGGTATATTGGTCTGTTTGCTTCATTCTCCGAATAAACAATTATAAATTTTATGTATCTATAGTAATCTTAATTACAGTGTAAGGCGTCGCCCTAATTGGCAATGATTGTACGATGACACGATGCGTTTTCGTCGTGCGATGAAAATTATCGTACTATGATTGAACAGGGGTGTCCTTATAGATCGCGCGATCCCATCGTGCGATGCCGTCGCTCGTCCCGTGCCCCTCGCGATTCTGTGCTCGCGCGATGACGCGGACCAATTAGGACACTCAAAAGAGATCGGTGTATTTGATCGAACGATCAAACCCATCGTACGATCGTTATTAAGCATTGCCTGTGCTCGTACGATGACTTGCGAACTTAAATTAGGACACTCTGAAGAAATCTGTATGTTTGAACTTATCGCACGACGAGAACGCATCGTGTCATCGTACGATCATTGTCAATTAGGACGACGCCTAAAGGTTCTCGAATGATCACACGTAGAGAACTGTTCTTGTAAGAATGTTTTATTTAAAATAAATATTAACTGCCCGCACGCAGAGACACCAGTTAACTTTAATAAATGCTTAGCAACTTCGTCTGCAAGACATCCTAAGCACTTAAAAAAACAATTGTCTCTCTGTCTTTGAGTACGGCAGTAAATATCCTATTTCGTTATTACTGGACTACAAGAACAGTTCTATAATATATTTATTTTAATAACTAGAATAATTGCAGGGTTCAGAATCCAACTTATTAAAAACGCTTGAACCGCTTGAATCACACATCTGTTGAAAAATTGCTTTATAAAATGTTCCTATCCTAGTTACATGTTGTATCCTACTTGTGCAAAAATAACTATTTACTTACTTTGTACGCCAAAAAGCGTTAAAAGACAGAGACAAAACCCAACCTAACTCACTGCTAATATCTTAGCTAATTCATTAATTATGTTTACTTCGCTTTGCAGGACGACGCAAATCAACAAATTCATGGCTATGTATCATCGCAATCTAGTTCACATACAAAATAGCAGCTGAGTGATAAGTTTATATTAGAGCAGTAAACCTATTTTAACAACTAATAATGTTTTGAACAATCCAAAACGTTGGCTCGTATCGCCTCTATTGCTTCAAGCGCGCATAACAGGATATATTCATCATAACAGGATTAAATCAAAACAATTGAAGAATTTTTCAAATTCGTACAATAATGATATTATTTTGACAGTGGCACAACTGTACTAAAAACATAAATAATGGTACCGAAAAAGGAAGCATTCACAAAAAAATTGGTATCGGTATGATAAAAAAAAATATTAATAAATATTGCAACCAAATCGCATTTTAAAATAAATTGTTATTCTGAACCCTCATTTTAATTATGTATTTTTTTCTTTACTTAATAATGGTAATTTTGAAACGACTCAAATCACGATATTTTATTTCAATCAAGGAATTTAGCTAATTAACTTTTCATATCTTATTGTATTACTGGGAGGCGATTTTTGAATCTTAACGGCGATCTCGAAATTAAAAGCGCCATCTATAATATTAATAAGGATCACTAGAAATTGGTATCATAGCATAAAAATTAGTCACCGGTTCAAAAATCGATCCCAGATCATAAAAAATAATCACGTGTATTTAACCGTATTTCGAAACTGTGTTCTGAACAATAAAACTGAATCACAAAGCGAATACCATCGCTCAAGAGTCCGTAAATAACTTAAAATATATGATGAAATTTATCATGGCACATACTATAAGTTGACTTTCATCGTCTGAAAAAATCCTAATAGGATATTAATTTGAAAAAATATTAAATTTTTCTTTATCTCGAGACTGGCTATATTTTAGCAGTCGATAAGAATTTCTTAAAATAGGCTATAATATAATTTATTTTGCGAGAATGCAATATACGGATGATATTAATTAAGTGATGTAGGTATCTATTCTGATATCAGGTAGTCAATATTTTACTATATTTATTAATTTTTGCCTTGAAATTGGTATAAACTACACTTAACAATATATTAGTTCTAACTATAAGCCACGCCACTGCTTTCCCACAGCATGGCAAAGGTCTTTAATTCAAATTACTTTTATTTACAAGAGCTTTTACGTTCTCTCCAGCGATGAATGCTTTGTGTCCATTAGCTCTTCTCTTTAAAGCGTAACAAAATCAAAATAAAGTAATCCTAATCAGTATTATTTGTTTATTTATTTCAGCATTTATTTTAGAGCAAGTCCATAGATTGCGTGTAAACAATACTATAAGACCTTAACAAAGTATAATTATATAATAGGAGACTTATATATAAACCACCGCCCAAGTTTTTCATTTAAAATGTTGAATGTGTCTTTTGTTATAAAACCCCTTAATAAAAGTTGATTTGAAACCATTTTGTTTGCACTAACTAAATAAGGAACTTATTTTCAGATTTTTATAATTTTTTATCAAAACAAATTTAACAACCACTCGTTTCTGTTTAATTTCAATTAAAATTTCTCAATTGCTTTCCCATATGTAAAGTAATACTTATTAAAAAAAGTTTTGACCTTGTACATCACCGCAAAATTTTGTCAATAAGAGGACGTTTTTGTGCTCTATTATTTATAATAATAATAAATAATATTTAATGTTATTTATTTATAATAACAATGAAGTACTTAAATTTATTTGTTTTAACCTCGTTACGATTGTAAGAGAAGGCATATATTCGTTATACACGGTACGGCGGAGTCACCTTCGGCCGCGGGGGGCTGTCCGAGGTGCTGAGGCGTCGGGCCATGCTCCACGCTCATCGGGAACTCCGCCCCCAGGGCGCCTGCGCCCACCGGCTTCATCAGCGTGTACATGTTGTCTCCGCCTGTCGTACCAACACCGTTGATACCAATTTTTTGAGGTATTGAAATCTGTTCTTTTTTTTGCAAAACTAACACGTGCCCACAATTCGTTGGACGTGTTTTTGAATTAATTTTTAATTTTCAATATTTCTATGTTACAATTTTGATTAATACCAATGTTTGTTTAATTCAATAAAAAAATAGTTAATATCGAAATGAGGTATTGAAACAAAAGTACATACAGAAAGTTAAATTTATTGGGGAAGACAAATTCATATTTCTTTACGCAATGTACAAACAGATTAAGTTGTAGACTATAATCTATGTTTATAATAAAGTATTACCTAGTTTTCTAATTAGTGCAGTGTTATTAAAACAGAATAACTATCAAATTTGTATTAGTCAAATTATAGTACATAATATATAAATGATTTCTTTTACAACCCAATTATAGTGTTACATTATTTTATTTTCAAATTTTGAAGTATTTAATTACAATGAAAGATACAGATATTACATTCAAAAAACATCTTATATAAATACTACAAGATTTGAAAATAAATAAAGTTAAAACACAATTTCAAGATTATTTTCACACAATACAACTAGTTAGAAAACTGTCGTATTCTCCAAATATTATAAAATAAGTTTAAAGACTCATATTTATAAATATACATCAAGAATATTACTTACAAAACTTTTGAAGACGTTCTCAATTTTTAAAGACAATTTTTGTGATAACATTCATCGGACAACTCTTTAGATCCGCTGGGCGATTGTGTAACTTAATTTAACAAGAGAATCAGCTTCATTTCACAGACGGAAACCCATTGCGCCACCATCTACTTAGCTCAACATTGATGCGTTGTGTTGACAACGAAGTGTACATTATGTACATCTGTGAAATAAAGCTCACATTCAACTTCATGTAAGTTACGCATTCATCCTGCATACGCCGTAAGTTACTCTCTTTTGAATATTTGGAAAACACCCAATTAAAATCATCTTACAGACTAACAGAATTACAAACATAAATGGATGAAAAATATTGTATTACAACAAAAAGGAACATGAAAAGCGTCATACAGAAGTGACCCAAAGCGTGTATCAACCAAGGTTAGCGAGGACGAGAATGAAGCAAGCAGAACTAAAAGTAAGAAAATAACAGTGAAGTTTTAATATGTTTAATTCGTAAAATAATAAGTTAAAAAACATCCCATAAATGCGCACCCAGAAAACTGGCATCGACGATACCAGAAAAAAATACGGTATCGGGCCCGATTCACGGAATGAACAAACAAAAAACGCCAAAGGAAGTTCCACAGTCAAATACCTGGTTTTAGTGTTGTAAATATATCAAGAACCTGTAACTTCTAGGTAATCGTTAAGAATTACTCTTCAAGGTGTGCTCGGGGTTTAGTCAAGTGTTGTTAACGGGGTCAAATGGGCGATGCGCGAAAGACATCCGAAATTCTTTTTATCTAAAAAAACATACAAAACACATACGACACGATTTCGAACAGCTTCCGCGTAATTGGACACAGTTTTACTTTGAAAAGCGCTTTAGGATACCAATTTTTTTTTGTTTATTAAATTTAACTAACCCGTTTTTATTCTAAATAAAAACGCATCAATTTATTGTTTGTAAAGTTTTTTTTTAACAAAAAAAAGATACCAAAAAAATTGGTACCACCAAAATAAAACAAACCCACCGCCACACCGCCACCTGCAACGTTCATCTACACTCACCCGAGTTGGAGGAGTCTTGCGGGCTCGGCATTATGGGGGTGGGCGGGCCGGGCGGGCCGTTACTACCCGGCGGCGCGCCGTATGCCCCAGGCGAGCCGCCGCTGTAGTTGAGGGGGGCGGAGCCCCCGCTTCCACCCGCCCAAGCGCCCCGCGGCCCCATCCCCATGGGTGGCATACCTGTTTTTGGTAATGTTTAATATTTAAAATAATAATAAGTAATCCCATGCTGGTCTGAGACGTAAAAACAATGTATGCAATGTATGCAATGCCTTACTCCCCGTGCATGTCGTAGGAGCCGACTAAGGGACAAGGGTGTCGACCTCGACATTGAACTCGCTCATAACTTGCAAACGAATGTAGACTTTATTACTATTTAAAAGTAGGTTGAAATTCGTTTGGAGGGAAGGGAAGGGAGAAAAGAGCTGGACACTTGCTGAGTTTCTTGCCGGTTCTTCTCAGTACAAGATCTCCCGCCCAGAGTAGACTTACGAACCGATGGCATAATGACGTTCATAAGAGCTATTTGTAGCCTAAACTGAATAAATGATTTTGAATTTTGATTTTTTTTTTTTGAATTTTTGCAAGTTATGAGCGAGTTCGACGCTGTTTTAGAATAGCGCTGCTGATGTTACCTATTCCACCTCGGAGCCCTACTTTGATTAGCTAAATGTGGCGTGACGTGAAACTCGGAATTATATCGAGGTATCGGATTGGCACCACGACGCTGATCTTCTGCAGGTACCAGAAAAAGTGAAACGATACCAGACTTATTGTCCTTGCAACGATCGTAAAATCTGAGATACCACAATTTTAACCAAAAATAAAAAATACAAAAAATCTAATCTAATGTAAAATAAAAGCGGAAAATTTCGTTCGAATTATAAAATAACTAGCGGCCGCTCGCGGTTTCACCCGCGTGGTTCCCGTTCCCGTGGGAATATCGGGACAAAAAGTATCCTAAGTTTTAATCCAGGTTATAAACTATCTGTATGTATGCCGAATTTCATCCAAATCCATCCATACGTTGCAGCGTGAAGAAGCAAAGTTTATAATAATAGTGTGATTAACAGATTTCATTAATTAGTATGGTCAGGTTTTGTCGTTTAGAAATACATTAGGGAATCATTTGGTTATATGTTAGGGATCATTTAGTTCTAAGTTAGAGGATCACTTAAGCACACGTTAGAGAATCATTTAGGCATACATTATGGATCATTTAACTATATGTTAGGTCATTAAGGCATTAGTTAGACATAATTTAGATAATTTAGTGTGCATTTTTTTGCGCCCATTCTTCTCCACAGCTAAAAAATAGACATCCTGGGGGGTAACCACAAGCTCTTATAGCAGTATTATTGCAGTTGTGAAAACGAGACGCGTGTAGCGGCTAATATATTTGCGTCTCTTTTCCACAACTGCAATAATACTGCTATAAGAGCTCATGGTCAGGGGGCTGAATGGGTAGTAGTAAAGAATGTTTGTTAGATTCAAAAGTACTTATTTTGAAGATTATTTGAATGAAAAAATTGACGTTGACTATAAATTTTATATATAGATTAGAGGTTCAAGTGGGTTCAAAGTCTCGCCTGGTGCCTGAGGCGGGGAAGGGAATCAAGTGGGATCACAGCTAGGTCTGACCTGGTGCCCGAGACAGGGAGGGGAATAGGGGATTAAATGGGTTCACACAGCTTTATTTATATGTTATACATTAGGGGTTCAAGTGAGTCCACACAGCTTTAGTTATCAAGTTAGGGGATAATTTGGTCATATATTAGGGGTTCAAGTGGGTTCACAAAGTCTCACCTGGTATTCACACAGCGTTATTTAAAACTTAGGGGATCATTGAGCCATACATTAATTATAACTGTCATGTTTGAATCAATAGTATAAGTATCTAAAAGTAAGTAAGTATCAATAGTATATTAAGTATTTATTATTATTTATTGCTGTGTTAGTTATACTATAATTATTTATAGTGCACCGAGACGCGACGACAAATCCACTTCAAACTCTATTTTTTGTCTATCCAAAGGTTGTCTGGAAGACATCAATCACTTTTATGTAGTTTTTTGTCAAATGCTTTATTTTTGGTGTACAATAAAGTTTATTTATCTTATCTTACATTAGGGGTTCAAGTGGGTCCAAAGTCTCACCTGGTGCCTGGGGCGGGGGGCCGCGCATGCCCGAGGCGTACGCGCCGGGGCTCATGGGCCCGATGCCCGGTCGCGGGGGCGTCATGCGCGGCCCGCCCAGAAGCCCCGCCGACCCGGCGCCTCCGCCCCGCTCCATCGAATTGCCCATCATGCCTTGACCTGCTCGAAATAATATATACCGTTTTTTTGTGAAAAATTACTTTTACACTTTTTGTCCAAGTGACAATTTTTTATTTCTAAAAAGACTAAAGGCATTAAATGTTTCACAGCTAGGAACATTTTGTATTGGAAAATTGAATTGTTGTTTTTAGTTTTTTCCGTTACTTATTATTTATGTTTCTCACCGTTTAAACCTTCCCTGAACTTCCACAAATATTTCAAAATCAAAATTAGCCAAAACGGTCCAGCCATTTTTGAGTTTTAGCAAGACAAACGAACAGCAATTGATTTTTATAATATAAAATATAAGGACATCATCATAAGATATCTGCATCACACAACAACCCACACATGGCTAAATACATATGGATGACTGCCCTGAAATGTATAAACAAACATCGTATCTAGTAGTACGTAATGCTGGATAGCTAAATATTGTTATTTCATATGTAAAACGATTCAGGAACTTTTCAAATCTTTGCGAAACTGAAAATAAAGTCACAGAAACTCCTACTTCGTAAATAGGTTAACAAGCTTCAATTAGACATTTTGCTATAAACTTTAGCTAGGCGTTTGTTTACAGACTTTAATAGCTTGGTACAAAAATATATTTTGCTTGGAAAAACTAACTTACTGTTTTTTTAAAACTTGTATAACTTGGTAACGTAACGGCATATAATTTTGTAAATGTCGTTACATATTGAATTAAAGCTGTGGAGTTTCTGGCGCCCATTCTTCTCCACAGCTAAAATATAGACGTCCTGAATGGGTAGTAGGTAAAAAAATTGGTACCACAACTATCCAGATTCGAGACAATATAGAAAAAATTCGTTTTCTACATTGACCTAACCGGAAATTGAACCCAAATAGTCTTCACAGACGACTGATTGCAGACACAAATGAAAAAAAAAATACTTTCTTTACAAACGCCTCGGTGACCTCGTGGCAAAGCGCTTGGCCCAATACCCAAAGGTCCTGTGTACAATTCTCCGGTAAGGTAAAGTGAATTTCGGATGTTTTGATGCATGTTTGCCAACCCTCATTGGTTAGCGTTGTGATCAAGCTAGTACCCATCAATGGTACCCTTTGCCCAGCTGTGAAACAGTATAGTGTCTAGTTTTTACTTACTTTATTAACACAATAACAACAATCTTGGTATCCCACCTAAAAAGATTATATGCTTTAGGTATGGGCTTACATCAGTAGTGTATTATGAAGCTATGGACTAAATGTTTGTAGCATTGTTGGGTTCCGGCAGCTACAGTTACGATAGCCAGTGCCTCGCCTCAGTAGCTGAGGAGTCCGGGTGAAGTGCGCTTCCAGAATGGTGGATAGTGGGTGGCCAATGGGCCTTATCATCACTTAACATCAGGTGAGATGAAAGCACTGTACTAACCCGTAAAAAATATTTAAAAAAAAAACTGAAGTTTACTTCAATACATTAAAAAAATTAGATTTTTACCAGGATCACCGCTGGTGTAACGTAACGTCAGGTATAAAAAGGTATAATACCTTTTACTAATTAATTTACATCCCTATCCCTGTTCCCTGTTTAAATTCTTAGAAAACGATTTAATGCGAACAACATTTAAAAGTGTATAATAAAAAACACTCCTTACCTGGTGGCCCATTAAAATCGTTCCCCATCCCCATCCTGACGGTGCCCCTTGGTCCACCCCCGGAGTACCAAGGCCCTATGAAAGGCTGGCCCGTGCCCATCAGCTGTGGCTGCGGCCCGTGGGGGGAGGGCTGCGAGCCGGGGTGGGGCGCGGGGGGCGAAGGCCGCAGCGGGGAGTTGGGGAAGAAGCCGGGGGGCATGCCGCCGCCGCCCATGCCTGGGACACAAACAAATTATCATTTAAAGAGGTTGGTAGCATTCTTCCTTACATTTAAAAGTACTAGATGTTTACTAAGTGCCTCAAATGCTCTTGATTGCAGTCTTATTACAGTATTAAGTATTAACCTTTTTATCGCCAACAACTTCTATAGAAGTTCGAGATTTTCGTGCCGTCCACGCCAGCACTTCTATAGAAGTTCTTCTTTGTACCTACTTTATTAAAATACATTTATACGTTGGCGTACAGCGGGACATCGCGTGCAGGATAGTTGGGCGGTAAAAAGGTTATTAAGTATTAAGTATTAACACGTCAACAGTCCGGTGTACCGTATGTGGTACACAGGGAGCGTTTCCCCAGAGTTTGTGTACCCTATGAGGCACACAAGCCCTTATTATGCTCTATGGGCTCTAGAACCACGGATTGTCAAATTATTTAGTGTTTTCTTTGTGGACTTGTGGCCAAGGGTATAATCAATAGAAAAAGTCAAAAACATGTTATTGTGTGTTATTTGGACATCGAATAATGGCCAAAAAATAATACTCATATGGACATATGGTACGTGTTAAGTATTAATTTACAATCTGAATCAGATTTATGGTTTATTATAAACTGTTGATGCCACTAAAAATTTGTGTTAAGTATTAATTTACAATCTGAATCAGATTTATGGTTTATTATAAACTGTTGATGCCACTAAAAATTTATTATGTTGTGTAATAAGATATTTAGATAAGTATGAGCAAATGCAGCTATTTTCGCCATATGCCATTGATTCATAACTCTACACAACAGGGTAGGGGAACCACAAATCAAACCTACAAACTTTGGGTATTGAAGTACGGTACGGTACACTGCCTTGTGTAACTTACAAACCGATGGCATAGTGACATTTTTAAGAGCTACTTGTAGCGTATACTGAATTTTATAATTGTTTTATGTAATACATCACGCTGTTATGGCCTAATGATATAGGGAGCCTGCTCTAGGTGCCAGGAAGTACAAATAGCATTCTGATTATAGAATCATTCAAATCCATAGGGTAGCAACAGATTTTAGACTGTCTGTTTGTGAAACATTGCATCAGAATCACAATAGGAAATAGAATTAAGCATTAATCTGTTTGTCAAATAACTAATGTGAGAATAGGATATTTATTGTTTATTTTAGCTTTATTTATCTGACAGGAAACAAAAGTTTGACTTTAAAAACAGACACAAAAATATACAGCATAATCATTGTAGCATGTTTAAATTCTGCACAGCTTAAACACCTCCTGAATGGGTGGAAAGCAACGTATTTTGAAACGATTCAAAAGTGCTTATCTAATAAGTTTGCTCTAATAAAGATCAATTTCATTTAATTTAAAAACTATAATTATAATGCACTTTAGCAGTACAATTAAACTGATCAAAACAACACAAGCATCCATATATATAGTGGTTTAAAAGGAAAACTAACCTAAAGAATTGGTGAGATTGGCAAATATTTGTTGTTATTTTTAATCTAGTTCATAAAATGTTTTTGTTTTGTTTATATAATTTTTAACGCAAATTTTGTTGCGAACAAATTACAAAAACACAAATGTTAAAAAATTTCCACGAGCAGGATTTGAACCTGCACCATTCTGACATACCGGGTCAGGTGCTCTCCCAATTGAGCTATCGTGGTTCTAACCAGCCCGCCGAAACTATTCAACACTATTTACTTTTTACTTTGAAAGCCAAAGGCGCCCATTCAATGTCAACAACTATCGTCACTAACATCCGATCATAACATTTTTACAAATATTAAAGATCAGTTAAGAAGTAGGCAAGCTATTTATAATATGTTTTTGTTGCAAACAAATTACAAAAACACAAATGTTGAAAAAATTTTTTTAGTTCATAAAATGTTTTTATACAGATATTTGGACCCTGTAACAGGCAATACAGATTTTATATTTCATTGCTTTTCATTTTTATTTCAAGTGCTTAGGGTACAATATTTGGTGACAACATAGTTACCAATTCCTTTGATACAGTTAAGTTGTCAAGTGACCAACCAGTATGACTGACCATCAGTCTTTTATCAAACAAGAATTACTCTATAGAAGTAGTGTCCTGTAACTTTTAAACTAAACATAAAAATATTAGGTTACTGCAGACATCAACTTTAGGTAACATTGAATAAAAAGGTTATTTATGGAATTTAATGTATTCTTAAATTGTTATTAGTACTTCTGTGCTAGTGACCTACTTACGGAGGATTAGGCATTTAAAAGATAACCTGGCATGCAAGCTCAAATTTAAATTTCCTCTTTAACTTTATTTGACATTTTATAGTTTCAATTTCTTGTTACATACAAATATTACGCGTCTGGTTATCTTCATCTGAACAGTTTTAAATATGTGAACCAGTCATTTCTATTTACACTAGCAGATATAGTAGCAAGTGGCCTACAAAACTAGGTGTCGTAAAATATCGCGAATGACGCGCATTTATTGAGGTTTCTAGAGTACATACCGTCGTTCGGCGGCGCTGGGCCTGCGTTGTGACCAATACCGTTGACTCCATAGCCTGAGTTCACAAAACCGTAATCGTGAAAAGCTTTCGCTTCTGAGGAGTGTTCACATGTGTCTCGTCGCTCGGGCGCCGCGCAATACAGGTCCCAGAACACGCACCACCACGAGTGTAGGAACCCAGGCGGCTCCCCAAGCGTTATATTCTTCTCCCATCGAATCTCTGAGAGAAATGTTTGAGCGGCTTTCGTTGCGCCGACATGAAGTAGATACTCGTACACATACAGCGCCAACTTTTCGCGAGCCTGAGCGTCCGAAGGCACCGTAGAGCCTTTGCCCTTGGCATACATATCGACTGGAAGCCGACTTTTATGAAAAAATTGTTTATTATTTACATTAACGCTTTATATCAATAAATTCAACTTCACAAAATGTCATTGATCGATGGCGACATTTGGCGTCTGTGGCATAGAGAAATCGGCTTGTTCTCGTAAACACTGAACTGTCATAAATATTTGTCTATGCCCTACATAGAGTAATCTAATTAAGGGCTTATTTACACAATCAATATAAGGCGACGATGGCTTCACTTTATTTCCTAGAGCGCAAATTAATATTTATAGGAAACAGTTCTAAATTAAGTGTTAAAACAAGTGTATTTTGACAGAACTGATAATAATTATTTTTACTTATGTTTAAAAAACATAATAAATTTTTACTAAATATTTGCATGTGCTAATAAATTGCACTTGAAAATAAAAATTGGATAGATGGCGCACTGTGCCGCTATTAGCACTCAAAAAATTAAAAAGCAGTGACAAAATTCAGCGCTTACGTCAGCCTTCCCAGTAGCATAACGGTCAGTGCAGCCGCCCGGATTGTGGAAGATCCAGGTTTGATTCCTGGCTGGGTCGGGTAGGCGTTTAGTTTTTTCACTGTATTTTATAAAAAAAATATAAATATTCAACATAATAAAACAACATTATAGTAAAACTATATGCTGATGGCTTGATACATACAAGATTATATTTGTCAAAATAAAATAAATCAACATTAATTATTCTACTTAATAAAATCAGAGAAATTAATTCCAATAATAATTAGGACTCTCACAAACAATCACACACACTGATTATTGCTTCTATAGCGGCGGCACGGCAGCTGCAGAATACAAACCGCAAATGCAGACCGCAAGTGACACACAATTATATTGCTTTAACCAATATGCAATTTCCACTCCACAACCGGTCGTTGTAGAGATTCTTGAGAGAGGCCTTTGTCCAGCAGTGGACGTCTTTTGGCTGAGTTGATAATATTGATATGCAATAAATTCTAAACGCAGAACTTCAAATGAATTTGTGATGCTAAAAATTGCTGCGTTCTGAAGTTGTAGTTCCCAATCTACAGCTCCGCTACTACTGCAATCACGCTTTACAGTACAACAAGTCTCTTGTAGCTTGTCAAAGTATAAACAGCGGGAGCGAGATATTTGAAAATTAAATTCACCGCTTGATGAATAAAATAGAATAATTTATTGCCTAAAACTGTGTACCACGCTTGCACCCTGCACATCAGATTACCACAAACTCAAATCAAATTTCCTCAACAGACTGTGAACTTTAAACCTGAGGCATATGGTTGAATATTTGATGAAATAATTCTAAAGTTGAATATTTGATGAAATAATTCTAAGGTTAAACATTTGATAAAATAATTCTAAGGTTGAACATTTCATGAAATAATTTGACAATTTTGGACAGTCTGATGTGTAGGCGTCTGTATTACAAATCTACTGACATCCTCAACTAAGTTTAGTGTAAAATGTTCGCCTTTTCGATTTGCTTTGCACCTCTGTACAATACACGATTATTTTTATCTCTATGTATTATATTCGTTAGTGTTATGCTCTGTAAGGTGTTTGAGGTTACAACCACTCACTGTCACTTTCATTGTATTTCAAACGTATGCATGCATATCGCCATTACCATAGTAGCGCCACTACCGATGTCTGTTTATAAAAGCTTAACATTATAATTAATAAAATAATTAAGCATGTGTTCTACCATAGACCATAAACGTTTTATTTTTATAGTTTGATACTGAACATTGGAAACAGACTTCGACTCTAACAATGTCTACTATTGTCTATTCCTCTTTCCTTTTCGTGTGGCCGTGTCACCGCGTGGTTCACGTCCGCGTTTCTCAAAGAAACAATCAAAATGGCTATCAGACCAGTGTACAGGCCGAAAATCGTCAAAAAGAGGACGAAAAGATTTATCCGCCACCAGTCGGATCGCTATGACAAACTCAAGCGGAACTGGCGTAAACCCAGAGGTATGATACATGCATGTTCATTTCAATCAAATGTTTGTGATGAAAAACCTCTCCGATGTTTATTTTTACTGAAATCAACTGATTTGCAAAACATTTCTAACCTTTTACACTATTATTTACAACTTATTTACCTAGTTTATTTACAAAATTTCGTAACCTAAAATGTGCATGAGGTTATGTTCAAGTCTTAGATTAAGGTTCAAGTAAGGTTTCCAAATAATAATACACAATTAAACTATGGCAAGGGCACTCTGTGTTATACATTTATCAATATGATATCCACAATTTGTTACCTTGCTATAATAAATCTACTAAACCCTATTCGACATAGCTTGCGACTCGCTATGTGGTCATATTAGTAGAAACATTAAATCACAATTAATAGAGGTAACGTTTGCTATTGTTAAGTCATATTATCCTTTTTAATTTATTTATGTTTATGGCGTAGGTAGCCGAATGAGGACATTCTCAGGTTGAGTGTGAGAAATCGTGATTCAATACCTATTTTACACTCCATTCCGACTTAAACCTACAAAACTACCTGTAAGATATTGTAAAATCTAATATTTTCTTTATACTTACCACTAAATAAAATAAATGTGTATATCAATAAGTTTTTACCCCGGTTATATTATATTATTGGACATTGACAATCCAATAAGGTAGGTACTTAGTGATTTAATCATAAACATTTTTTTTAACTTTCAGGTATTGACAACAGAGTGCGCAGGCGCTTCAAGGGTCAATATTTGATGCCCAACATTGGTTATGGATCAAACAAGAAGACCCGTCACATGCTACCTAATGGCTTCCGCAAGGTAAGAATCTCTTCCATACATACATCACAAATACCAATGCATTACATAAATATGATATTAAACAATCAAATTCAAATTATACAATGTTATTTTTAGTTTATACAAAACCTGAAAACTGTTTGTTCAGAATCAGTAATAGAATCGATTTCAATATTTTTTATACCATGTTACATTTTGACCAAATAATATTTACAAAATCTCAAATAAATTATTCGCTACTAAAAACACACAATGGGGCAGCACAAAAAGCTTGTAACTTCGTGAGTTTTCAAGATATTATTTTAATTTTTTTTGTACGGATTCTTTTAATGAAAATATTTTACCCGTGTTTCGGTTTTCGTATAAAGTAAAAATAAGGTTGTATATTGGTTTCATATTGATATGTTTGATTGATACATTACACATTGAAATGAAACACCTTTTAGGAATCTACTCAATATGCCAGTAGAAGTGAGTAGGATACATTAATTGGTGTTTCATTTTTTTCGATCCGATCCGAACCCTTCGGAGACTCTGGAAGGGCACGGGGACGCGTACTTCTAAGTGTGCGATGCCGTACCCCTCTAGAAATCCTCTGAAGGTGTTTCGTTTCAACACGGCTTGAGGTAACCTTTACGTACCTCGCCGCCCCTAAAACAAGCCCGGTGAAGCTGGAAATGCCCCTCGGCAACCAGCAGTCTCTCTCCAAAAAAAAAAAAATTCATTTTTTTGTAAACAAGTAGGGATGTCTTATTTTGTTACCTAATGAGGCAATCCGTGTAGAGCTAGTTCATAACTAACAATACAAAGCAAAGTAAGCAAAGTATTTAGTGTTTTAAATCTTTTAAACATCCGTATCCCATGATGGACCCCTATATACACACAAAATTTCATCCAAATCAGTCCAGCTGCTTGGGAGGAGTTAGGTGAAAGTCACACGTACAGAAGTAGAATTATAATTATAATAATAAATTAAAACCAAAAACTGTAACTATGCAAGGGCACTCTGTGTTATACATCTTCAATATGATACCCACAATTTGTTACCTTGCTAAATTATCTTCTTCTAAAACCTATTCTACATAGTTACATATAGCTATGTGGTCATATTAGTTGATACATTTTACTATAACAATGCTTTAAGTATATTTATGCAGTTTTTCTAATATAAATTGAATGCCAGACCTAATAAAAACCTTAGTCTAATGTGGATGCTAATAATCGGCATCATAATATAAACTTAAACTTTCCTACACTCACACCGATTATCTAGCCCAAGAGAAGCTTCGTTATGAAACTCGTTAAAAATGGCTACTAGTCAACAGATAAACATACTTAAAATTCTTAAATACATACTTATTATACATAGAAAACACCCAGACCCGAGACAATTTAAAAAAACAATAATTTCTAAATTGACCCGACCGGGGATCGAACTCGGGACCTCAGAGATGGCGCCACCATGAAAACCGGTGTACAAACCACTCGACCAAGGAGGTCGTGAATATGTAGAAAGATTTGGCTGCATTCTGTGCTATCATACTTGTTATTGATCTATCTAGATCTATTCAGTTAGCCCCTAAACAACTTATCCCTGGTTCTGGCATTTAAAACTAACGAATATCGGACTTATTATCTTGGATGGTCTAGTAAGGTATGGGAATAAGTTCTCTTGATGCTGCTGTAATGCCAAATGTTTGATGAAATATTTCAGTAGTACACCTCTGGCCGAGTGGTTCTCGGCGTGATATCCTAAGGTCTTTGGTTCAATTCTCAAGTCAGGCAAAGTGTGATTATTCACTGCATATATGGAGTTTGTGATCATCACTGATCACCAACCTGCATTTGGCAAGTGTGGTTATTAATTCAATATCCATCAATTGTGGCGATGACTAGATTTCTATGATGGCTTTTGCCCAGTTGTGGGTCAGTATATAAATATCATCATCATCATCGTCTCAGCTAAAAGGCGACAAGGAACTCCACGATGATCAGATTTGAGCTGCTAGTGCCGCTAGTAAACGCTGGATGTGTCCAACGTTTACCAGGTGGCCTTCACCACATTAACTATAACTACTAAGGTTCATTAAACTTCTTCATTCACAGGTGCTGGTACACAACGTCCGCGAATTGGAGATCCTGATGATGCAAAACCGGAAGTACTGCGCGGAGATTGCCCACGGCGTCTCCTCCAAGAAGCGCAAGGCTATTGTCGAACGTTCCCAGCAGTTAAGCATCAGGGTAACCAACGCGGCCGCGCGCCTCCGCAGCCAGGAGAACGAATAAACTTAACGTTAATTAAAAAACTTTAAAAAAATCAATATTTGTTTTTTATTGTCTTTGCGTCGTTTTTATCTGTGGAAGGAAGCTTTCAACTTTTGATTACCTTGAAAATTTAAAGTCTTTGGTGTGGCCTTGCTTTATCTGTGAAAGCATCAACTTCCGATTCTCTTACAAATTAAAAACTTTTGTCTATGGACGCTTTTTTTTATACGTAGCATGGCAATGACTCCATTTCAAGTGAATATTAAATCCAGATGCAACGACAACTGCTGCAGCGTGAAAACAACGCAGCATCAGTTACCATCATCTGCCGGCCAACAAGTGCCTCTTCACGCCTCATTTGAAGGACCTCAGGGAAAACGTGCTGGCAAACTATTCCATGGTTTGGAGGCGTCTAGGTTTCCGCTCGAAAAGCTAGAAATGTGTAGGGAGCAACTACTAAACTAGAAAAATTCGGGCTTAACTTTTGTACCTATTCTCTATCAATAAAGTTTGGTAATAAGTAGGTAGCCAACAACGTAGTCTAAAACCGGGTGCGTTACCCCAGCGGAATGTTGTCGAATTTCTTAGATTCTTGATATAGAATAATTAGTGCTCCATCTCGTGTAATTGTGCGCGAAATCTTAAATTTGTGCGTCCAGTAGTTTTTGAGATATTCGCGAAAAACAGATGCCGCTGGGGTAACGTTACCCCAGCGTCACATTTTTTTTCCTGTGGACTTATCAAAAAAAAAGTACCCAGGAAGATAGATCTTGGGGCGCTGTAAATGTGCGTTTAGTCTTAAATTTATGCGTCTTATAATTCCGAAGTTATTCAAAATACCGCTGGGGTAACTTTTGGGTGGTTGCTGTATCGCGAACGGTGAGGCGCACAAGTATGATTTTTTTTACACACAATGTAATAAATTTGTGCGTAATTTCAGCAAAGCAGAATTTGAAAAAAATGCACCGTTTTGAAGATATATTTATTTTGAAGAAAAAGGATAATCGGTCCTAGCTCCCTAAATACTAACCCTAGAGACTAATTTCTGATGGTGATTCGTACCTTATAATACCCTACAACGTCTATTAAAAGCTTACTGCAAGTCGTTAATGAGTTAGGCACTTTAAATGTCACTGGCCCGTGAGAATATTTTGGTCGTCGCTTACATGAGTTCGGTATGGAGCAGCAAATCACTTACTGAGCAAATAATTAGTGCCTTCATTCATCTAGCCATTTGAAAATTTTCAGCCCAATCCACTTATTATTTAAAGATTTAAAGTAAAAATGGTAAATGAAGCGAAATAGTGATAAACCGACCAAGTTAAGATGAATATTAAAAAGCGGCCGCGCCATACATGACGCTAACCTTCTAAAATTGATGGCATTATGATCGGTACATGTGCATTTTTGTTATTATTTATTAATCACTGATTGTTTATTGTATTATTATGTAGTTAGTTAGTATAGTTTGATGAAATCAAGTAGTTATCACAAAAAAATCACTATTTATTTCAGTTTCGTTATGAACTATCAGGTATGTAGGTAATCTATACTAATATATAAAGCTGAAGAGTTTGTTTGTTTGAACGCGCTAATCTCAGGAACTACTGGTTCGAATTGAATAATTCTTTTTGTGTTGGATAGTCCATTTATCGAGGAAGGCTTTAGGCTATATAACATCACGCTGCGACCAATAGGAGCGAAGCATCAGTGAAAAATGTTGCAAAAACGGGAAAAGAGCCTAAAAAATTAAAAATGCTGCCGAAAGTCACTATTCCACGCGGACGAAGTCGCGAGCACAGCTAGTGTGTAATAAGCAGCAATGTTTTTTTTGTCATACGACTGCATATTTGAACAAAATGTAATTATAAGAAAATGTTTATCTTCATTAAGATAAAAAAACGTTGTACCTACCTACTAACAATGGTTTACGATTAATAATCACAAATATAAAAAACATTATTATAAATCACAGATCAGTATAACTGCACAATCCGTATTCATTCGATTACGTTTACGAAAATGAAAATGATGAGATTTAGGTTTAATTTTGACGATGGCGTTTAATGATTAATTTCAGTTCGCTTTCATTATTCATATATGGATTTTCATAGCAGGAAATAATCTCGGGCAACAAGCTTGAGGCCCGTACCAGCCAATGGCTAATGAGATCTGTTGATGTTGAGCGAAGGTCGCTGAAGCTTATTATTATACTTACGAAAAAGTCGATGTAGGTACCTACATTTTGAAAACAAATCTTATAATATAGTGCTGCAACGTCACCTTGGTGCTTGCTTGGTTACTCCAAAACTGTAGCAGTTGTGCTGTTTATGGTGACTGTGTTCAGAGGTATCTTTGTCACGATAAGTATTAATACAATAAGCAAAACTTTATGACCCGCCTGAACTTAAATTCAGTGCAAGTCACTCAGTAGGAGCATGGGGGCGCGAGTGCTGACTTGCCCGATTGTTTTTACAAGCACGACCTCTCATTTTGTGGACTTAAAGTTTGCACCAAAATATCCTACAGTTAATATTATTACTTATATAAAAACATAAATTTATGACTTTTTTACATTATAAAAACAATTATAAACGATTATTTACGCACATACGGGCTTTAATTTAAAATAGATAAGATTACATTTAAAAGTCAAAGTTAAAAGTCATAAAATGTTAAATAATGAATCTTTACTGTACGAATTGTGTAAACGTCTGTACAAATAATGCCATCAATTTTAGAAGGTTAGTGTCATGTATGGCGCGGCCGCTTTTTGATATTCATCTTAACTTGGTCGGTTTAACACTGTATTTCGCTTCATTTACCATTTTTACTATAAATCTTTAAATAATAAGTGGATTGGGCTGAAAATTTTCAAATGGCTAGTTGAATGAAGGCACTAATTATTTGCTCAATAAGTGATTTGCTGCTCCATACCGAACTCATGTAAGCGACGACCAAAATAACCTCACGGGCCAGTGACATTTAAAGTGCCTAACTCATTAACGACTTGCAGTAAGCTTTTAATAGACGTTGTAGGGTATTATAAGGTACGAATCACCATCAGAAATTAGTCTCTAGGGTTAGTATTTAGGGAGCTAGGACCGATTATCCTTTTTCTTCAAAATAAATATATCTTCAGAACGGTGCATTTTTTTCAAATTCTGCTTTTGCTGAAATTACGCACAAATTTATTACATTGTGTGTAAAAAAAAACATACTTGTGCGCCTCACCGTTCGCGAGATACAGCAACCACCCAAAAGTTACCCCAGCGGTATTTTGAATAACTTCGGAATTATAAGACGCACAAATTTAAGACTAACACGCACATTTACAGCGCCCCAAGATCTATCTTCCTGGGTACTTTTTTTTGATAAGTCCACAGGAAAAAAAATGTGCCGCTGGGGTAACGTTACCCCAGCGGCATCTGTTTTTCGCGAATATCTCAAAAACTACTGGACGCACAAATTTAAGATTTCGCGCACAATTACACGAGATGGAGCACTAATTATTCTATATCAAGAATCCAAGAAATTCGACAACATTCCGCTGGGGTAACGCACGCTCTAAAACCGACATTTAAAATAATAATAACTCGCATCTAGTGACAAACTTCTGAAACCAACTTGTTACAAAGTGGGCGTTGCTTTCGATTCGATCGAAACAAAAATGGTGGTTGACTTGATGACCGAATAGTTTCAGGGTTTCCTATACCAGATATTGTGGCTAGTGCGAGTTTTAATGTGATCGAATGTCAAATGAAACTCGCCCTAAGCGTACTTACCTATATAATATTTATATAAACTATACAAGAAAGATTAAAACAAGTGAAAAGCGTAGATATTACCCACATAAAACTTTGCCGCTCATTAAATTCCTCTATTGTTTCGCTAGCTTTCTTCAGAGTCAACTTTAAAGAGGCGCAATGCAATGTTAAACTCCATTTTCACCCATAACTGACACTAAAAAACAAAGATTCCTACCAGTAGGTAGGTACTTATTTATTAAGAGTAATACACATCATCGATATTTTTTTAAATCTAGTCTTTTAAATAAACAAAATGATTACCGGATTTCATTTGGTCGTGTATTATGAGAACAGCCCCCTGACTATGAGCTCTTATAGCAGTATTAATGCTGTGATGTATGGAGTTAGTATGTACGACTATCTATTTAAAAGGCATGTATCAATAAATTATATTCAGTATTTATCCAGCATTCATGTGTATTATTTCACTCCCGGCTCACGACGTTACATGGCGACCCTGCCAAAAGTAGAGACACGCGCGCGAGGATCCTGACACCGCCCGGCGCCCGCCGCCGCTGCGCCGCCGCCGGCGCCGGCCGTAAAAGGACTAGTTTCTGTAAATATCGGCCTCTCGGTGTGTTTCAATCATGGATGAAACAATTCATTTTAAAACTTTCAAGTGTGACAGTTGTGTATCGCAAACTTTAAAATGGGAAAGCAGCAGTCAAAAGAAGAAAATATTGTAATAGCCCAAAACGCAGCTGGGGGCCAAAATAGTGCGCCAATCGACGAGATTCGGTTCCATTTGTCCACCACAAATATTCTGATGCTGATCATCGTGCTCTGCGTGCTTCTTGGAGTACTGTTCTGGATATTCCGTATATATCGGAAGTGTCACTTGCGGTGGATTCGACAAGAGGTCGAGCAGAATGGAAACAATAGAGGGCAGCGATTATCCTTTCGACGGCGATTCAACATGTACCCGGATTTAAACGTGGAAGATAGTAAAGTTTGAAAGTGCGGTTTCTTATACGTATCTATTCATGTGTGGTGCGTAAAATTGTGCAGTGCGGTTTGTGCGGTATATTATAATATTTTTACGTACTACGCGTAGGCGCGACATTCTACTACGAGTATAATAAAATAAATAATAATGGACACTATTTAATGGACACTATTTAGAAAATATGTTTAACCTGTCATAGAAATTAAAATTGTATTAATCTTTATACCTAATAATTAATGTTGTAAGCGAGCAAAGGTACTAATATTTTACATATTACAGCTAAATACAATGAAGTTCTACGTCTTGACAATGATAAAGGTGCGTATTTTTAATGCTATGTTATTATAACTATTGTATTTAAATTTAATTCTTAAATTCCCCTATTCGTAATATTTTTTTTGTTAATAATTATTAAATTCCTATGGCCACATATATAAAGGAATTGTATGAAGAGTTATTTGTAATAAGACAGTATTTAATTAAAATTGGCCCATCTAGACGACAGGGTAATATTTTACAGAAAAAGCTTAGTGAAGCCAAGTTAATCGGTGGCCAATATAATACTTATATAGAAAATATTAATAAAGTAGGCCGGTTAGATGAAAAGGAGAATATTCTAATAAGAAAGTGTTGCGAGGATTTTAATAATTTATTTAAGGAAATTACTAAATTGTGTGAATATTCCGAGTCTTTAGATTACGTAACCAAAATGGACAAATTCGATCTGAAAGTGGCTTTGACCTTATTACCGGTTATGAATGACGAAATTTCTAATACAAAACAACTGATGGACGGTATAGAATATTACAGTTCAGTCATTAATGCTGAATCACAGTCGCAATTAATTTCTTTTATTCTTAAGAGTAGGCTGTCACAGTCTGCCAAGTTAAAGTTAGGAACAAACTATGATACTGTTCCTAATCTAATAAATGACATGAGAAAATTATTATTACCTAAAAAGTCAGCCAGCGCATTGCAAAAGCAATTTTTAAACTGCAAACAAAATAATTTGTCAATTGATGCTTTTGGAAAAATGTTGTCCGAAATGTTTGTTGAACTTACCGTTTCCCAGTCCGACGGAGATAGTGAAAAATTTAACGTTTTGAAATCAATCAATGAGAAACAGGCAATTAGACAATTTAGTGACGGATTGAGAAACCGTAGGATCGGTACTATTATAACTGCACAAAATTTTGATAATTTAAAAGATGCAATTCAGGCCGGGGTAGACGAGGATGTTTCAGGTTCAGATAATATGGCTGAAGTCATGGCATTTAGACGTAATAATAATAGAAGTTTTAAAAACAATTCCAGGCAGCCTCAATACCAGAACTACCAAAGAGGTACGTACAACGCGGGTCGCGGCCGTGGTTCCAGCAATTGGCATCAACCTCGAGGGGGTGTCAGGCAGTGGTTCCAGCAGCCGCCGTCACGGGGACATACGTCCCGAGGCAGACATGCGTATCGAGGTAATAGTTCCAATAATAATTATAGAGCTCAGAGACAGTTTAGAGAACAGATAAGGTTAGTAAATGATGATTCACAGTCGCAACCCCAGGCTAGTACGTCGACACAGATTAGAGAAGCTGAAAGTGAGTTTTTTCGTGCCTAAATGTTATAGTATTCTAGCTAGTGACAGTAGTTATTGTGTCGAATTATTTTATAAAGACATTTATGCGTTTAGTTGGCTCATTGATACGGGGGCTTCAATTTCGGCAATAAAATACAAATGTGTTCTTGATTTTAATATTCCACTTTACAAAGAGAACATAATTATAAACGGTATAGGTGGCAAAGTGCCGGCAATCGGATATGTATGTTTACCGTTGTCAATACATGGCCATAGTATTAATCATAAGTTTTATGTATTTGATACTCTGCCGTGTAAGTCGCATGGTATTCTAGGACAGGACTTTTTAGGAAGGTATGGATCGGTTATCGACATGAGGCATAACACTTTAACGTTATGGCCCGATAAAAGTAAACAGATTGTTTTAAAATTAATGAGTTCATCTAACAAGTTAATGTCATTGCCCCCTAGGTCAGAATCTATACATTATATTAACACTAACTTAGTAGAAGATTGCGTAATTTGTACAAAAGAAATATGTGAAGGAGTGTTTATTGCCAGTATGTTAGTTAGCCCCACTAATGGTAAAATACCAGTGCGAATTTTGAACACAACCACAAAAGAATTAAATTTATCAGAAATAAAGCTTGATATTCAAAGTATAAGGGAATATTCTATTTGTAATTTTGAGGAAAATGAGAAAAATGCAGTCCGAGTTAAAAGTTTGTTTTCAAAGTTAGATTTAAGAAATTTAAATAAGGAAGAAAAAATAAGTATAGAAAGTTTATGTGCAAAATATTCCGACATTTTTTATTTGGAAGGGGATAAGTTGTCAACCACTGATATTTATCAACATACTATTAAATTAAAACCTGACACACAGCCAATTTATTCAAAACCGTATAGATTACCGCATGCTTTAAAACAGGAAATAAAAAATCAGATTGACCATATGCTGAAAGAAAAAATTATTGAGCCTTGCCAAAGCGAATGGTCTAGCCCTATTTTGCTAGTGCCAAAGAAAAGTGACCAAAACGGAAACAAAAAATGGCGTTTGGTTGTTGATTATAGAAAATTAAACAATAACATTCATGATGACAAGTTTCCACTTCCAAATATAACGGAAATATTAGATTCTTTGTCCGGTTGCGTGTATTTTTCTCATTTGGATTTACATCAAGGATATTATAATGTTAGTTTAGACCCAGACAGTCGCAAGTACACTGCTTTTTGTTCAGGACAGTTTCAGATGACGAGGATGCCCATGGGTCTAAAAACTAGCCCAAGTTCGTTTTCTCGCATGATGACGATGGCAATGACTGGATTAACATATGAAAAATGTCTAGTGTACCAAGACGATTTAATCTGTTTTAGTAGAGACTTATCGAGTCATATTAGTAACTTACAACATATTTTCGAGAGATTACGTAAAGTAAATTTAAAATTAAACCCTCAAAAATGTTCCTTTTTACAGAAAGAACTGCTTTATTTGGGTCATATTGTCTCAGCTGACGGCGTCATACCCGATACCGAAAAAATAAAGGTTGTTCAGAATTATCCGGTTCCTAAAAAAGTAGACGAGGTCAAACGATTTGTAGCTTTTGTAAATTACTACAGAAAGTTCATTCCAAATTTTGCTACAAAAGCGCATGCATTAAATAATTTATGTAGAAAAAATGTAGTTTTCAATTGGGATGAGAAGTGCCAAAAGTCTTTTGAGTTATTGAAAGAAAATATAATATCTCACCCTGTGTTACAATATCCTGACTTCTCAGAGCAAAATCAATTTATTTTACAAACTGATGCATCGGGGTATGGCGTTGGAGCAGTTTTATGCAATGGTGATGGAAGGCCTGTAGCATACGCTAGTCGAAGTCTTAACAGAGCAGAAAAAAGGTATCCGACTATTGAAAAAGAATTACTTGCGATTGTGTGGGCCGTAATGCATTTTCGACCATATCTGTATGGCAGGACGTTCAAAATTCAAACTGACCATAAACCACTTATTTATTTATTTGGAATGAGAGATCCATCCAGTCGGTTAATGAAATTTAGATTAAGATTAGAGGAATATAATTTTATATTAGAATATTTGAGAGGTAAAAATAATGTCGCTGCTGACGCTCTATCTCGTTTGCAAATAACGTCGGAAGAGTTAAAAGAAATGAATCATGCGTTAATTAATGTAATGACGCGAGGGCAAAGAGCTAGACAAGCACGGGATGCTATTGCTTCTAATAACGATTGGATTGATCACCCAAAAGTTATAGAAGTACATAGCAAACCGAAATATTTCACTGAGTTACGTTTCATAAGCGCTTATGAACTAAATCGATATCGTAAATTAAAAGAGATTAGTCACGAGAGTACGTGTTTGAGTTATGCGCCCTTATTGAATACAATTTTTATAGATTTAGCTTCTCGATCACAACTGACGCCAGGCGAATTTGTGAGAGAGCTGAATATATTTTGTGGGCAAATCGATATAAAAGAAGTATACTTCATTAAAAATGATAATAATAATATTTTTGTCGAAAAGTTAATCAAGGAGATAAAGAGTATAAGTGATTGGTCCGGACCACGAGTATGTATTTTAAACGACACAAAAAGAATAGTTGATAAAGACGATCAACGTGTAATCTTGAATGACTTCCACCTTTTGCCCACTAGTGGCCACGCGGGCATAAGGCGGATGGTGAATAATATTAAAAAATATTATTTTTGGCCGAAGCTTGAAATAGATGTTACTGAATTTGTGAAACGATGTGACAAGTGTCAAAAACAAAAACACTCATCACATCATACTAAGGAGCCGATGACGATTAGTTCTACAGCAAATTCGGCTTTAGAGAAAATCTATTTAGATATAGTAGGACCTTTAGATAGTGATTGCAATGGTTATAAATATATTCTAACTATACAATGTGAGTTGAGCAAATACGTCGAGGCCTATCCATTAGAATCAAAAAGTTCGAATGAGGTAGCTAGGAATTTTGTTAATAATTGGATTCTTAGGTATGGTGTTCCGAACGAAATCGCTACAGACAGAGGTACAGAGTTTCTGTCAACTACAATGAAGGAGGTTTGTAAACTTTTACATATTAACCAATTACAGTCTACCGCGTACCACCATCAAAGTATCGGTGCTTTAGAGAATTCACACAAACACATGGGAAACTATTTACGCATCCAAACAGGTAATCACCCAGAGGCATGGAGTACTTGGCTTCCCTTTTGGTGTTTTTCCTATAACACTTCTGTTCATACGGAGACTAAGTTTACTCCCTTTGAGTTAATATTTGGTAAAAAATGTACATTACCGTCTAATCTAAATTCAAGAATGATTGATCCTCTGTACAACTTTGATAACTATCCCTTAGAATTAAAGTTTAGAATTCAAACTTCACAAAAAGAAGCACGTGACAATTTAATAGCTAGTAAATTAAATAGAAAGGCTAGGTACGATCGTAATGTTAATCCTGTATCATATAAAGTAAATGATTTGATTTTATTAAAGAATGAAACTGGAAATAAGTTTCAAAGCCTATATTCTGGTCCGTATAAAGTGTTAAAAGAATGTCCACCAAATGTTGTAATTATAAAAGACAATAAAAGATATGTTGTTCATAAAAATAGGACAAAACGTTATTATTCAACAGTAGAATGATTTTATATTAAGATAAGAAATGTTGTATTGCTGTCAAATTTTTAAAGATATGTATATTATCCTATGTACCTACTAAAGACTTTATTAAAAAATATATATGTTTTAGACAGTACCTAATATAAGTACTAGAATGTTTTATATTTGATGTAGTGTAGAAAAACCGTTATCATTGTATCGTTAATACGTTTAAAATAAAATAAAATGTATCCTTTTATTTTATTTTCTGTATGGGAAGGAGGTGTGATGTATGGAGTTAGTATGTACGACTATCTATTTAAAAGGCATGTATCAATAAATTATATTCAGTATTTATCCAGCATTCATGTGTATTATTTCACTCCCGGCTCACGACGTTACAATGCAGTTGTGGAAAAGAGACGCGAATATATTCGCCGCTACACGCGTCTCGTTTTCACAACTGCAATAATACTGCTATTACAGCTCGTGGTTACCCCCCAGTAGGCTTAACCAAAGTAACATTAAGAAAACGATAGCGAAGTTCGAAAAGAATAAAATATAAGGGATTGACATAAGCCGCGCTAAAACACTCGTGGTCAATCCTATATTTTTATTTCTTTTCGAACTTCGCTATCGTTTTCTTAATGTTACTTTGGCTACCGCCACAGGAGGAAAATTACTCTGCTGAACCAAATAAAAGACTTCCCATCGTGGCTATAAATAAAGAAAGACAAAAGTTAATTGGAAACCACTTATCAATACTTCTTGAAGTTGATACCTACCTATCTACAAATTAGTGTTCACCACAGTCTAACTAAGTAAGTCTAAGCTAATCCAATTGAGTGGGATAACCAGAAGATAATCACATTGCCGGTATGCCTATGCGTGCGGTATATCGCGTGTCATTCGTTCATAACTCCCGAGATTGCCAAACCGATGTCAAAACGTTGGCGGGACGATGTTATGCTGCGTCAGCGGTGATCACTGATCAGATCAGCTGTTAGGGTCATCCGTATATTATTACTAGTTGTTCCATGGCTGTTCCCCACCACGTCGTATCATCATCATCATCATCATCATCTCAGCCAAAAGACGTCCACTGCTGGACAAAGGCCTCCCCCAAGGATCTCCACAATGACCGGTTTTGTGCTGCTCGCATCCAGCGGCTTCCCGCGACCTTCACCAGATCGTCGGTCCACCTTGTTGGAGGCCTGCCCACACTGCGCTTCCACGTCGTATCGCGTAGCCCGAATGCGCTTGTATTTTGTATTCGCTTAGCATTTTTTTCTGGGTTTTCTTTGCATTGCTCATAAAGTTATGAAGATGTCCCATAATATTTTATGTTAACTAGCTGACCCGGCGGACTTTACCACTTTAACAGTTTCCATGACAACAAAACAAACAAATCATTTTGTAGTGGATAATTAAATTGTCATTTTTAGTATTTTCCGTTACTTATTATTTATGTTTCTCACCTCTTAAACGAATTAGGCATTCTGCGAGTTAGTCCTTTTGAGAATAGTCCTTTCGCGAATTAGTCCTTTTGAGACATGGTAGGCATTTTGCGAATTTGGCATTATGCGACTAAACGGCCTGTTCTCCTTATCCATCCATAGGGAAGGCTCGTGCGTCAGCAGTGGGAACATATAACGAGCTGATGATGATGATGAAGAACAGGATTTTTACCATGGCATAGGCACAGTTGCATGCGCTTAATCACGTTAGTATACTAGTGGACCCGGCGGACTTCGTACCGCTTTGACAGTTTCCATCAAGTGATTAAATTCTCTTTGGTTTCCATGACAACAAAACAAACAAATAATTTTGTGTTGGAAAATTAAATTGTCGTTTTTAGTATTTTTCGTTACTTATTATTTGTTTCTCACCGCTTAAACCTTCCCTGAACTTCCACAAATATTTCAAAATCAAAATTAGCCAAATCGGTCCAGCCATTCTCGAGTTTTAGCGAGACAAACGAACAGCAATTGATTTTTATATATATAGATATGTAAGTATTAATTTAGGTACCTACATGTACATTCTACATTGTAGTTAGGTGTTTTTGTAAACTACGTTTGAATTTCGACCACTGAGCGGCCAATAGATATTATTAACGGATATATTTCAATAAGAGCTCGATGGCGCAGTGGTAAACGCGTCAGGCCGCGATTGCTGAAGTTAAGCAACTTTCGCAAAGACCGGTAATCAGATGGGTGACCAAAAATGTGTTATCTTGCTTCGGAAGGCACGTAAAGCTGTTGGCCCGGCATTATTAACAAGCCCCACCACCAACCAAACCGAATATAAACATGTACGGCGCAGGGAATCGACGAACCCAGAACTATTGGGTTTGAGACCGGCAGTCTTAACGACATAAAGGCGGGTTAATCATAAGTAGACTTTGTAGTTAATGTGTACAGCAAGGTTACAGCAGATATTTGCGTTCGTCCTTGCCATACAAAACTAGGTATTTATTTTATTTATTTATTACCAATTCGTAAAATATTATTTACTTGCGGCAACACCGCATAAAGCCATCCAAAATGGCTGATCATTGGCGAAATGCGCTGCGATTTTATTTTTTACGATACACGCGCGCCCGTACCAAGTACGACTGGTTGGGGATGTTATACAGGTTGTTGCGATTATTTACATTTATTTTATTTTAACCTCATGGTAATTCTATGGATCTCGTCTTTAACGAAGACGCGTCAAATACGGTACATTACAGCAGCGGCCGGAAAGCTACTAATATGCTTATGTACGAACGAGTAGAACATCTATAAACACTTTTAAACTTTCGCGTTCCATAATTAATTAAACAAAGGAGATGTTCGTTTTTGGGCCCTGATTTTATTACAGTTTTGAAGTGATGTTTTTCTGATAGATCTGCCTTCTGAGATGATGTTTCCAAAAAGAAAAAATATATAAAAACGCCCCAACATAATTTAAATAATATTTAAAAACTTGAAATCTTGGTTTCTTCATCAAGTTTTTCTTATTATTTTTGGGTTCTAATGAAAGTTTTAAGTGTTTATTATATATTGCTGAACTTATATAAACATTGTAAAAGGTATTTTAAGGCTTCAATGCAATTTCCTGGAAATGAAACCATGCAGTTGCTGGCTGTAATGGATAGTACCATTGCATTACTAATTTAAAAATAAGATTTGACATCTGACGCTGACAGTTCACTTCACGAAGTTGTCAAGACATTAGAAAAGCGAAGTTGCCAAGGTAGAAAAAGTTTAGGGTTGCTATTTTACGAATTTTTATTATCAGACCTTTTTTTATTATATAATACAATGTTTGGGTATGTTTAAAAAATATATTATTACATGGAAAGGTTTCTTATTTTGTGTTCTTTTCATAAAATATAATTTCATCACTGTAAGAATTAGGGGGCTCAGCCTCCATACAAAAATTGAATATAAAGAAGGTATGATACTAATTAGCCCTTACCTTATTACCCTTATTACCTTTTTACTAATTAGTTTGCGTTAATCCCCGTTTAAATTTGTTTGAGTAGAACATCTATCAACAACACTTGGACATGGAGCAGGGTGCCTAGTGTGAGTTTCGTTTACTATCCGTATTCATTCGATTACGTTTACGAAAACGAAAATTAGTATGGCATTGAAGCAGCGCCTCCTGGCGGCATACGAGAAGAGTTAACATTTTGCCATACAAATTCTCGTTTTCGTTAACGTGATCGAATGACGAATGAAACTCGCAGTTGGCGCCCACAACATTCTTTTGGTTTACTTTCTTATCGTGTGGTTAGTGGCACAAGTTTAGTTTAGGTTTTCAGCCATATAGCCAGGAAAAACGGGGTAAAACTCGAAAGACTGCTCATTACTGGCAAGTTAAACGGCAAGAGACCAAGAGGTCGCAGCCCAATGCGTTGGTATCTGTCTGATCAGATCCGCACCACCCTCGACACCAAATTTTACGATGCCCTCCACTCACCACTCCACGTCGTCTCAAACAGGAAAAAATGGCAGAACATCGTGAGAGACAAATTATATCGTGGAGGTCACGACCCTCAGCATTGAGGAGGGGGGGGGGGGGGCACAAGTGTACTACACCAGTTTTACCCGCCAAAATTTTACTGAATGACACTAGCTAGGAAACAGGCTGGTGTTCTCTATTCAAATTGTTGTCAAACATCATTTGAAGTGGTCTGTGTACAATTCTACATTCGCGAATAATTTTATAATTGAAGACAAACATTAAATTGCTGACTCCTATTTTTTAAAATTGTCCAACTCTACTTAGGTATTTAAAATATTGAAATTACCAGTTACCATTACCAGTGACATTGAATAAGAGTGAAAAGTAAGTAATACTCTAAGGGGCTTATTATTAAACACAGTGTAGGTAAGCCTGGAGTAGTTACTCCGTGTTTTGTCTCTTTTATTCTATTATGAAATTAAGTTTACATGACGGGAACCAAAACACGGAGTAAGTACTCTAAGCTTACACTTTGTTTATTAATTCGTGGGTAAGTGCCTTACACCCTTCCATGTGTGGTGCCGGGGTTAAAGAATTGTACCACCCCATCTCTTCCCGTGGGTGTCGTAAAAGCCGACTAAGAGAGCATTCCAGAGGATGGGCAGCAGCATCTCTCTGAGGTTACTCTCAACCTACTGCGATCGCCAACCCGCCAGCCAAGCGTGGCGATTACGGCAAATACCCCTCATATCCTTGGGGGAGGCCTTTGTCCAGCAGTGGACGTCTTTTGGCTGAGATGAAGTGCCTTACAAATAAACAAAGAATAGTTATTCCGTGTTTTGTTCCCATCATGTAAACGTCATTTCAAATTACATCAAAAGAGACAAAACACGGAATAACTATTCGGACCTTATTCTTTGTTTATTTGTAAGACACTTAATTGATATCATAGCGTCATAGCGAAAGAATTAGTAACCGGTTATAAAATAGCACCCCAATTTGCAAGAATATTTCGCCTGAAATCGGAGCAGCCCGTATACGGCACCCCGTTTGTTTACCGCGTCCCGTGTCGCGCATAAACTGTGCAAAGCTGAGCGCACAGAACTGGCTACCCGCTGACGCAGACACGAAGGAGTTTGGGGCCGGGGCTCATATTTAGGTAAGTTTTTATTAAAACTAAAAAAGAAACTATAATTTTTAATAAAAAAAATTGCGTACGATTTATAAAGATATAAATAAAATTAATAAATAAATCGTTTATTTGCACAAAACATGGTCTAAAATGATAACATTAAACAATAAAAGGTGCTCATGTTTCGCTAATAAAATAGCATACAAATAGTTAACAATGTTAATGATATTAATTTTTATTACATTACATTACATGGAATCAAGATTGCAATAATAAATAAATGTCTAGAATCAAAATTTCAATAAAATAAATGTCAGTAAAAATCCAGCTTGTTGTCAATAAATTCCTTAATACTATAAAAATTTTTGTCATTAAGCCATTCAGTTAACCTTTTTTTAAATAAGAAGTTATTTAGCACTTTCAATTCATTTGGTATCTAATATATAAAATTCTGGTGTCACAGTTTTCGTTGCCATACTCCTCCCAAACGGCTTGACCGATTTTGATGAAATTTTTTGTGCTTATCCGGTATCTATGAGAATCGGCCAACATCTATTTTTCATCCCCCTAAATGTTAGGGGTAGTCCACCCCTAAATATTTTTTTTTATTTTTTAGACAAAATTTTTAATTTCTATTTTTTTATGATACAACATACAAAAATACATACAATCCTCAATTTTCACCCTTCTACGATCAACCCTTATTTGTGGTACGAAGTCCGCCGGGTCAGCTAGTTTTGTTATATATTCTGACGCACAGAATATGGAGAAGTGTTTCAAATTTCGAGGAGCATATGGAGCGCTCTGTTTAACGGCGCTCGATCTGCGATTGCTGAGGTTAAGCAACAGTAAGTACAGGCATGTCATCGGATGGGTGACCAAAAACTTATCATCGCGAGCTCCTCCGTGCTTCAGAAGGCAATTAAGGCTGCATTAGCAGTCGCAACCAGCACTAAGCCCCGTGGTGGTAATAGTTTCAGAATAGTCTTGTAGTCTTAAACAAGTCCTGTTTTGGGCACAAACTTCAAGACCTTTAATCTTGTTTTGGTTCTGCAAACGCCATTGAAAATGCTAGTTACTCTTAATATAATCTTGAGAACGCCTTGTTTCGTGCTAATAAATCTTATACTGTGCAAATTGAGAACAAAATTTAGCTTTAGCCGTCAAAATTTAAGACATAGCATTATAAGTTCCTATTCCAAGAGCAACTTGTTTGCTGGGCGTGACTGTACCTACTCTACTTCTGGCGATTTGTATCCGTTGTAATTCAAATATCTATTTGACAGTTGTAAGATTACAAAATGGCGACGAAAACTATGCACCCAAACAAGATGGCGCGCAACCCGCAACACTCGGTACGATTCACGTCTGACGACTTGCCCAAGTTCAAACCAATGGTGAGTATTTTTATATCACTGACATTTACTTATAACTATTTATTAAAAATACTACTCTTACTTAATAGGTTGGAAGTTGGAGTTTTGTATGAAGATTTTTTATAAAATTTTATTTTTCATACTAACGTTTTTTTTTAATTTTCTTATTATCTATTCATTTTAACACTATAAAAATTGTAGAGTGTAGTGTGTTTGTTTCACTAGCTAAATATAGCAGACATTAAAAAGAAAAAAAATCAAGTCCCTTCAAAGCTACAATGAAACAAAGGGACAATTCCGCGAACAAAAAACTAGTCAATTTAAAAAATATTTGGGGCGATAAAGACACAAAATTAATAATCATTGTTATTACTGAAGCCTAAGTAACATAGTCGTAATTAAAGGTGTTTAATAATAATATTAACAACCGGTATTGACTTTTAGACTGCAATTTCATAGGTAAGGACCTATTATTATATCCTAAAAAAAAGTAGACATTAAAATCATTAATTTTGAGTATAAGTACTTGCCATTAGTGACCCAGCGCCACATTTAGCATACTTAAACAAGTAGGGTTCCGAAGTGGAATAGATACCATCAGCTCCTGGTTGCAGCCGATCGCCTGATGTGCAAGCATCTTGGAACCCTTGTCCCTTAGTCGGCTCCTACGACATGCACGGGGAGTTAGGGTTAAAGATATTTATTTCAAACGTACGTGTTTTGTTAATTTCAAAAATTAAGAAAACACGTACGCAGGTAGTTTTATTAAAACTCCGATTCGACCGCTAGGAGCGGTCCGTACAAGTACCGCTGCCCGGAGTTAGCCAGCTGATACTTACATTGTTTTCACGTCTCAGACCAGCATCTGGGATACATCACTGACCAAATATAGCTACCTACCTGTGACAGAGAGTTATTATTCAGCCAGCTAAACACGAGAAAAACCTATCGTTTTTCATACTTCTCCAATTGTCGGTACAGTCAACCGCAAAGGTAACTGATGTTGGTCAAGTTGCAAAATATGAAATCAGTATGAAAATCAAAACTTTTTAGACGCATATCGAAAAACCTTCGAGTGTCTACTAGTACCTGCAGACCTGCTTTAGTACCGGAGGCCCATCTCTCACCCCTCCCCCTTCCCAATTCTTACTCCCTCCTCAAGATCCAACTCCTTTCCAAGGTTAACAACGCATCTGCGATAACTTTGGTTTTGCGGGTGTCCATGGGCGGCGGTGATTACTTTCCATCAGGTGACCCGCCTGCTCGTTTGCCTCCTTTTAAAATAAAAAATTAAAATAAAAAAGACTTTGACTGTAGTAGGTATATAGAAAATACCGACTTACACCATCGAAACTTATTTTGAAATCTAGTAAACATCATCTACTTTTGCTGTTGACTGTACTACCTACACTAACTACATAACTACTTAATTAAAACTATTTTCGGGACCTGGGATTCGATAAAAATAGATTAACAATATTTTGATGGTTTTAACCCCTCCTAGTCTTGTCCTAGTTGGTAATTCATTCTGATCACTGATTATTATCTTGATAATTTCGAAACCTGGCAGCAAGCGCGGATCCACCGTTTTGTGGGCACAGTGGGCATGCCCACAACCTTAATAAAATTGAGATCGAAGATATATTTTTTTGTGATAGTTATGTTTTAATGTAGGTATTCTTATGTATGTATTATGTATCCGTTTTGTATGTTTTATTGTTATGTGTTGTGCAGGTCAATAAATGTTTCTTTAACTTTTTCTGCGGTTATATTCAATCCCTAAAAAAACTAGCAATGAACCGTGTGCGTGTGATTCTGAACGTAAAGCAGCACACAACACGCACACATTCACAGCTATTTATTTATTTATTTATTTTGTGGCGGCTCCACCTACCGCATACGCCGCACATTAATTGACACGAAGCAAACACCTTCTCATCCGTGTCAACAGATGGCGCCACAAACGCAAGCCAACGACGTCGCCATACTTAGACGATAAACAGTATAGGAAGCCTGCATCGCGGTAGCGAAGTTACACCATCTCCTTCGCTATATATAGCACCTCTATCTAACATCCGTTGGACTTCGGTCCCCGAGCTATACCACCCAGCTCGGAGGAAGATCTTCCCTTTGGCCTTCCTCAGTGTGGAATCCTACCTACCATCCGCTCACTACAGTGGTGAACCCCTACGGAGCACAGAAAAAGCACCTTCGACATCGTCGCAGCAGCGCCCATCCACCACTCCTCATCCATCATCTACCTTCGCCAGCAGTCACAGCAAGCCAGCAATCGAGTCACAAGGTTCCACCGCAGCATCTTGGACGACGCTTCCTGGACCTCCGGCACACTCGACGGCATCATCCCGACCTGGTCTCCGCAGCCCACGACCGGTGCATCAATGTCGGCCGCATCACTCCGGCGTGGCAGCCCTGCACACCAGCAGCTCGGTCCCACCGTCATCATCACCTGTCTCGTCTCACCGCAGACAGGAACAGCACACTGCATCACTGGCAACGCGCCTTCACCCCACCCGTCTCGACTCACCGTAGACTGGGGATCCTGCAGCAGCACTCTCCACTGGCACTTGCAAGCTCTGACGCACTGACTGCTGAGAACACTTACTGACATCGACCACCGGTCTCGGGGGGGAGTGATGTGGCGGCTCCACCTATCGCATACGCCGCACATTAATTGACACGAAGCAAACACCTTCTCATCCGTGTCAACAGATGGCGCCACAAACGCAAGCCAACGACGTCGCCATACTTAGACGATAAACAGTATAGGAAGCCTGCATCGCGGTAGCGAAGTTACACCATCTCCTTCGCTATATATATAGCACCTCCATCTAACATCCGTTGGACTTCGGTCCCCGAGCTATACCACCCAGCTCGGAGGAAGATCTTCCCTTTGGCCTTCCTCACTGCGACGTTCTACCCTGCCATCAGCTTCCTACAATTTATTTATTGGAACACCAACAGCAATATGTACATTATAACATACCTAAATATAGGTGGAATAGTACAGGTCTGGTACATTTGCCAATTAAAGGTGTGCACAACATTCATAGAATACAAAGTTGAAAACTATAATATATATAAATGAAAATTAAATTAATTAAATTAAAATTATTATTAAATTAAATTAATTACATTTGCAAATTAAAGGTGTGCACAACATTCATAGAATACAAAGTTGAAAACTATAATATATATAAATGAAAATTAAATTAATTAAATTAAAATTATTATTAAATTAAATTAATTAGCTATAAAACCTTACCAAATGCAGAAGTAAACTGTTTAATTACGACTTGCATTTGGTCGATTTTTGGTACCCACAGCCGTTTTTGTGTGCAGAATCCGCGCTTGCCTGGCAGTAACTGACGTGCTGACGTGTATCATATCATTTATACTTAGATGAATGATTGGTCTCGCGCTCGATTAGATAGCGCTTCCTAGAAACAATAGCTCCGTGAATGCGGCAACTCAATATTGTAGTGTGTGTAAGAACGGTGTCCATCTTATTTCTTGTACCTAGTATTATTTTTACACAGTTTAACTACGCAAACTGGCATTTTACTTCGGTTTATGACCAAAATTTAACAAAACATTCGGTAAGTACCACTTACCGAGTACACACAGCTTGCAACGCGACTGACAGCAGGCGACTGACTCGGGTACGCCGCCTTCGGCGTAGTATTTTTTGCCGCATTTAACAAGTACGCCGGCGGTATCTGATCGAGCGCAGCGAAACCAATCATTCATCTAAGTATAAATGATATGACGACCTCCTTGGTCGAGTGGTTTGTACACCGGTTTTCATGGAGTCGCCATCTCTGAAATCTCGGGTTCGATCCCCGGTCGGGTCAATTTAGAAATTATTGTTTTTCTAATTTGTCTCGGGTCTGGGTGTTTTCTATGTATAATAAGTAGAGATGAAACGGATAGTTGTTTGGCCGGATACCGGATATCCGGCGAGCTGTGAGGCCGGATGGCCAGATATCCGGCCGCCGGATATCCGGCGGAGAGTAAGTAAAGGCGCTCTGAGGCAAGTTGTGACATGTTTAGCACGTGCAGCTGCGGGCAACGCGATTGCAACATTTCGGGCGGTTTCGGGTGTCATCGGGACTCGTCGGGAGTGCTCGTGTGCATTTGTGAATGAATTACAGGCGAAAATCAATCAATCGTTTACTTGATGCTTGTGTGGCAGTACGTGCGTTATTTGATTGACTTTGGATTTTGTAAAAATACGTAGGTACACAATAAAATAATTGAGGGACAGAAAGATGTCGTCAGTAAACAGATCGTCTATTTGGCAATATTTTGACATTTCCAGTGAAAATAATAAGTTTGCTGTTTGTTTGTTGTGCCAACTCCAGGGGGGTAACCACGAGCTGTTATAGCAGTATTATTGCAGTTGTGAAAACGAGACGCGTGTAGCGGCGAATATATTCGCGTCTCTTTTCCACAACTGCATTAATACTGCTATAAGAGCTCATAGTCAGGGGGCAGATTTCTCGAGGTGGTGAAGGGAATCATCATTATTGCGAGCTGTAGGTCAATTCTATTAAAAAACTGCAACTGCACGTTTTCGCCCGTCATTTTTTGCGTGTAGGAGCAGTGCCGTGGAAATAGACGTATTCTATTAAAATTCTCTGCACCACAACTACACTACAGCTGCACGAATCCTGCAATAAATCTAGAAGGACGAATGTTACCTTATATTAATAATACGGTAGGTCCTGGGTAACAGGTGCAGGTAAAAAATAACTACGTTGGGCGCACGTGACCTTAAATTAATAGCATTTTTTATAGCTTTTAATACAATTTTCAATAAATCCGTTTAACTTAAAAAGAAAATTAACTAACTTTTCAAAATCCTTAAGTTATAATATACGTTGTGCAAAAGTTGCTCACAATCTACTTCAATAAACCTGCACAAAAACTGCCAATACTGCTGTCATTACTACAAAAATGTCAAAATATTTTATTGGAATACGATTATTTTGCAGTAAACGTGCAGGTGTAGTGCAGTTTTGTTAGTGGACTACCTATTTGCGTTACTTCTCCGTCCCTGCAACACTATGGCAGCAGCGCTGCTTATCAGAATACCGAAAAGTCAAAATTTGCTTATTTTGACACACGTGATGCTGCAGTGTAGTTGCAGTTATTTAGTAGAATCGGCCTACTGTTGTCTTATTTCATGTACGTTTTAAACGATTTTTTTGAAAAATAATGCCTATCCGGTATCCGGCCGGATAGTAAATTTGGGCCGGATAGGCCGGATACCGGATAGTTACCGGATATCCGTTTCATCTCTAATAATAAGTATATATTTAAGTATTTTAAGTATGTTTATCCGTTGTCTAGTAACCATTTAACGAGTTTCATAACGAAGCTTCTCTTGGGCTAGATAATTGGTGTGAGTGTAGGAAAGTTTATTTATTTATTTATTTTATTCATCTAAGCATTTATATATGCAGCAGGAGTCACCGGAGAGTCTGCCGGGCTACGTGCCTCAGTATCAGACGGACTCAGGCGCGCCCAGCCCTGATGGTTGCAGCTTTACTCCAGCAGCGCAGCGGTACAGACTTAACGAGCAGAGTTAGTAAGAACATACTAGAAGCATTATTTTTCATTATCTACGGGTAAGCATTGGCCTTCATCTCACCAACACGTTAACAGTCCCCATACAAAATGGTCTAACCACCCGGTAAGTCTAAAAGAAATTAGTAGGTAATTACAGTTGGTTTTATTAAACTTACCATTTTCGTCCGCTTTAAAATTGAGGAAGAAATATTCTAAGTCCTATGAACCCATATGGGGTCAGGGACGTATGATGTAATCTGCTATGATCCCATGGGGTCATATCACTGTCAACGTGGTTGATGATGGTAGATGATAAGGCCGAGGGTGGAAGCGCACTTCACCCGGGGTCCTCAGCTAGTGAGGCACACGCTATCTCATCTCTAGCTGCCGGAACACAACAATGCTAAAAACACTGATGTAATAATAGGTAGCAAAGTACCTATACTTTATTTATTTTTATCAAAATAAAATGTAGCAGATGCTATACGCAATAATTCTATCAGTGAAATAACTTTTGATATTTTACCAGTAGCACCAAGAAGATTACTTAGGTTAGAGATTTCTAGCAGTACCTTATATAAGGCTCCATAAAGTAAATAATCATTTACAGGCCTGTGTGTACGTTTTTACCATAAAGTTCCAAGAAATATTCAAAAACTTGATATTAATTAATAGCCCAAGAACTTTTCGATATTTTTGTAAAAAACTCAATAACAGGCCATTTTTTTGTAAACGGCCATTAAATATAATTATAAGAGACTATATTTTAGAATCCAACAAAATCTCGCATTGGAAGGTATCGAAAAAAAGTTATACCCCGAAAATGGTGCAATTTTACAGCAAATATGCTATCACCGGTTTTATCGTGAAAAAGTGTTTATGTTCAAAAACACAAATGTTGAAAAAATTTCCACGAGCAGGGTTTGAACCTGCACCCTTCTGACATACCGGGTCAGGTGCTCTTCCAATTGAGCTATCGTGGTTCTAACCAGCCCGCCGAAATTATTCAACACTATTTACTTTTTACTTTGAAAGCCAAAGGCGCCCATTCAATGTTAACAACTACCGTCATTAACATCCGATCATAATATTTTTACAAATACTAAAGATCAGTTAAGAAGTAGGCAAGCTATTTATAAATGATTATATAATTTTTAACGCAAATTTTGTTGCGAACAAATTACAAAAACACAAATGTTGAAAAAATTTCCACGAGCAGGGGTGCAGGTTCAAACCTGTTTGTTCAAAATGTTTATGTTCACCTTATCTAAGCACCAAAGTTGAAATCCATAAAGATATACAACGGGAAACTAATACTTTAGGAAGAAGTCGGTTGTTTCACTAACTGCACAATGTACTCTAAGAAAATAATAATAGCAGATTTTTTATTATCATTATATAATTTAAATTGGATTTAGTACATTACGTGTAAATGGAAGCAAATGAAACAAAAGTAATTAAAAACTGATCTGATAGCATTTTTAACATAGGTGTAATGCCACTTTCGAGTTTACGTAGAGTTTTTTTAAGTTTATTTGTTTTTCATTTATATTTATAAGAGGATTATTAAATTTCACGAAAGATAACTAATAAAGGTATTCAAATGTAAAGTAAATAATATTTATACCATTTTTGCTCATTTTTTATAGATTTTATAAAGCTTTGTATTTGTTTATTTTAATGTCGCTGTCACAAATATTGGTGGATTACTAATGAATTATGTAATAAACTAGATAATCAAATTTTTTATGTTAAGAAAATACAGATATAGAATTATTGTTGAGTCTCCATATAGCGAATTAGTTTGGCTCTCAGGCTATAAAGCGGCTGCGACGACGCATTGTACTATAGCAGTGATAGAGAAATTCTATGATCGATCCTTTGGAAATAGTTCAGTAACTTTTTGATTTTTATGTTCATTTATAGGTTTTTAAAAATGTTTATATCAATCTTACAATTAATATTAAATACAAAAAAAATGTTAACGAGTTTTTGTAAATATTATACAACTTGTTGATTTGCATTCACGCCATATTCATAGCAGCGGTCGTAATGCTTATACTTATTACAAATAAATTATAAAAAAAATATGAAAAAATAATAATCATATTTTCAAAATCTATAAATACGAATCGCACGTCTGCGTAGCACTAAAAATAAACGCTCGTTCGCGTACGCCCCGCTCACCCGACCACGCGTAGGTAGCAACAAGCTCGAGCTTCGCGGCGCGCCCGCGGCTTTGTCGGCGCGGCGAGCGCCGGCGGCCGGCGGGCGGCGGGCGCACGCCGCACGCATCAAAGCCAGTGTGCCGCGCAACCCCGAACGAGTGACACATTTCTTTGCCCTAGCGAATTTGGAGCGAAACGTGTTCTTAGGTGTGTTGTTTGTGTGTGTAAAAAAAGTAAAATGACGGAAAATTATTCTAACGTAGAACTTGTGGAGATGGTGCGATTATACGCAATTAGTGGGAACAGTCTACGTCGAGCCGTGGTCATGTTTGTGGAAATGTTTCCAAACAGACCAACTCCATCGCGCGAGGTGGTTTATAAAGACGAAATCACGAGTGTTGTGCAGTTAAAACAAAATATTTTAATGGCTTTTGAGAGTGTAAGGTCAAATCGTAGTGTGCTGCAAAAGTTACCTAGAAACTTAAGGCGCCGTGCTCATTTGTGCATAGAACGTAAAGGTGCCCACTTTGAGCAGTACCTGCGAGTATCTTAAACATGATCAGTAAGTACCTAATAATAGTTTATTGCAACAAAGTATACTTATGCGTAAGAGTTAGCCACTTTACCACAGAATACATAATAGTACCTACAAGTTTACGTAAGTTCATCGACTTAATGTCCGCCCGCTGCGCTCTTATGTACCTACTACGGTCTGCACCCCTATTCTCATCAGTCGACGGTCGCTATTCTAATTTACACTGAGATCATTTTATTAATCAATCGGTTCCTTATTACTTTCTCCGTGTTAAAAGTATTTTTTAGTCATTAAGTGTACCAATTACGATCAGCTGTAAAATTATGGCGGGAATGCAAATCTACAACCTGTATATATATTTTTAGCGCCACCTATCGGGAAGAAGCGTAAACGCGCACGCACACGTCTACTACCGCCATCTATTGTACAGGGAACCTAGTTTCCCATCTTTTTTTCTATGAAAGGCACATCTCTCAGAACAATAACAATATTATTCTGAGACACATCTATACCCAATATTATACATAGTCTATGGTCCACGGTATCTTGTATTCAGCTACCTACGCTTTGTTTTGCAAATGGTGCTTAAATGGTGGACGGGATAAAAAATAAAGCGTTGAACCTTCCTTCCAGGGATCAAACTCCTTACCACTGTGAACCAAATCGTCCAGCAGCGCGCCGAGCTCGAGTCCAACCGCGTTACACTCTCTGGACTCCTAGACGAGCTCAGGAGGAAGCTGAAGAGGAGGATAGAGGAATGTCACTTCGAGAAGAAGGAGCAGATGAAGGTTTCACTACTCGTAGCTAGATGGCGCTGCTTTGGTTCCCATAGAAATTGTAGTTACATAATTTCATGTCTAAAGAATTTTAAAGTCACCACGTAACGTAGTTTATAAATTTATTTTATTTTATACTTATAAAGAAAAAGAAATAGGATAAATAATAAAAACAAAGGAGAAAAACAAAGAATAAAAATTGGTTCATCTGCCTCTACCAGTGCTTTGATCCCATAGAAAGGGTTGTTACCACATCCAGAAAAAGAAGTTGATAACTACACGAATCATGAGGTGTGAAGAAGCAACTTGCGGGTCAGGCAGAGCAAAGTTACGGTCAAAGTCATTTGCTTCCAACTATTTAAAAAAGTGGGTTTCACTACTCATCAATAGATGGCGCTGCTTTCACCTCATACAAATTGTATAATGTGGAAATCAGGAGGTAATTTTCAAAAATGGCCAAATCCAAAACATCGGCGTAATAATAAAAAATAACTAAATAAAAAAAAATAATAAAATAAAAGAAATAAAAAAATAAATAAAAAATAAAAAAAAATAAAATAAAAGACATTGGCTTCATAAAAATTCTACAAGATTTCTCTACTGATAATACTTACCTCAGATATTGTTGTTCTGAGCATAATACCTACATATAAGCCATTGTTTCTCGATTTGTTAAAATTGTTCAAATTTTGGATGGTACAATTTTGAAAGAATACATACATATGCCACATAGAAGATGGCTTGAATTTGTCGGAGAGGTCTTTGAGATACACAAGAATGACATTTTCCGAAAATGATGTAGTTTTCTTTTCGATCTTCCATGCCAAATAATTATTATATTCTTTTTCATATAATTTTCTAGATTTTTCTGGCAAAAGATTGTGAGTTACTTTTGTTGCCAATTCTAGAATATCCGGAGGCGTACAAATATCATCGTCGCTGTCCATTTTTAACTTTTAATTTGTATTTTAAAAACAAAACACATTGCGAAACATTAAATTCACGCGTACGTGTATTGTCACAGTGAACTTGCCGCCATTAAAATCTAACCAATGAGAGCGCAGCTGCGCGCGCAGGGCCAATCAGGAGCGAGCGCGCGCTGTTCTTTTTTTATTTAATTGGCACAAGATCTTACCAAAGAGTTTTGTGTATGTAAGTTTAGTAGTTTCGACGAAGTTTTCACGTACAACCCAACTGTTTTCAAAAGCCAGCCTAATATCAAAATTTTATACAACTTGTATGAGGATTTTGACATAAGGCTCGCCAGGTTAATTGGTCGCGTTTTATTGATGTTATAATGAGATTTTACGATATCGATGTGGATATTATACCATCATGTGAAATTGCTTACATTGAGTGTTTTGTTGTCTGCGCTATAACAGTAGTAATTATAAGTCAAGTATTGGAAACATGAGTAGAATGTTACAACATTAGTGTAGATAATTTTTTTTATGATTGACGCACGGGATGACGCTGAATCTGGAGTGACGTCACCAGCTTGTAAACAGTAAATGTCAATCAAAGTTTTGTACGTTTAATTTGACAGCTAAAAGTTTGTTTACAAGCAGGTGACGTCACGATATCACGTGACCTGCATTCAGCGTTTTGGCGGCTATTTTATTAATTTGAATTTTAATGGCGATATTCATAAAAAATAAAGAAATTCACAACGAATTAATCAAATTGCAAATATATTATGCTATAATGAACCATTAGACATATTTTTCTAAAACCTGTCAAATACCCCATTGAAAATCACCTCCTGAAATATGTTTTTTGTATGTTTTTTGTTGGTACTGTTTTGATGTGTACAAAGAAATAAATAAGAATAAACTTACAGGCACTAAAGCAGGCGAACCAAAGATTAGAAAAAGAAAAGTTCGGCATCATGACGGAAATAGAACATCTGAAGAGACATCTCGAGAAAGAAGAGTCGCACCACGTAAAGCACGTCAGGAATGTGGTGGCGCAGGTGAGATATAGGACCAAACAATACACCTAGGTTTTACATAGAGTTGCACCAGTATTCGACAGAAAAGATTATGAACATTTTTTTCCTTTAATCACTAAAAAAGAGGTCAGTTACCTGATAGTCTTTACTGTTTATCAACAATTGAATACAGACCACTGAAAGCTAAGTAGTCCGTATTTTATCTGTTGCTAGTCACAAGAACAAATTATTAGAATAAAACAAAAGACCCGACCGCTAAAACAGCTTTAAAAAACAACATACTCGTAAAAATTGGACTAACATTAAAAATAACTGCAAAGAAGAATAACTGAAAACAAAAAAAAACAAGCTCTACGATCCCAGATTTCAATTTGAGCAATGTTGAATGCAACGTGAAATATTTCCTTGTCCGATACCTATACTTAAATAATAAAATCTATAATAAATTAGTATTTATAAATACATTGAATATTGATAGTTGTCGCAGACGGGGACAGTCATCAACCAAGCGGCCGTGGCTAGCTCAATTAAATCCGGATTGTTGACTCGTGGTCCCACCAATTTTGTCCTACCGGACTCGTAGCCCTACCAAGTTAGGGTTCGTGGTCCCACTACAAGTCCCACTGAGGGTGACATTTAAGATTCATGACTCGCAGTCCCACCCCGTCCCATATAAGTCATAAAAATAAGTGAATATTGGGAAAACAAGTGAATGTCGAAAAACAATTAAATGAAATGAATGTCAAGAACTCAACTCAACTCAACTCTCTTTGGTTGGTTGGTGATTGTCCCAGCTTGAAATTTTTTTTATAAAAATACACATTTTTACATTAAATTATTAAATAAAATGAAACTGATAATTAGATAAACAAAAACAAGAAAAAAAATATATTTATACGATCGAATTGCGAAACCTCCTCCTTTTTTGAAGTCGGATAAAAAGGAGGAGGCTTCGCAATTCGACCGTATATATCTATTTTTTTTGTGTGCTCGCGGATAATTTCGTCGTTTATGAACCGATTTTGATGATTCTTTTTTGTTGAAAAAGAGATATCCCAAGGGCGGTACCATGATAAGGAAACCAGGATCTGATGATGGCATCCCAGAGAAATCGAGGGGAACCTTCGAAAATCGTAGTGGCGACTAGTGCGTTAGTAAATTTTTTCATAACACTGCTATTCAATGAAGGTTTGGAGTCGATCTGATGATGGAGCTGAATGACAGTCGGGGGAACTTCTCAACTTTACAGCAATTACATGGTGTTTGGGCTTGATTAATTTATATTGATGAGAACTTTACACCTAGATGGGTTGTGACTGTCATTAGGGGTCTGATGATGAAGCGAAGGACAGTCAAGGGAACTCCTCAACGTTTTACAGTAGCTACCTTGTGTTTGGACTTAATTCATTTCTATTTATGAGAACTTTGCACCTATATAGGTTAAAAGTGCCATTACAAGTTTAATGATGGAGACCATAGACAGTCGAGGGAATTCCTCAACGATTTACAGCAGTTACCTTTTGTTGGGCTTACTTCATACGGTTCAATATGCCAAAATGTTCAGTTCGTACAAAAATAATACCTGATTAAGAATGAAGTTTTACATAGGAATACCACTACCCACTAGGCCGTCGTTTCCTCATCCGAGAAGCATCCTTGTTCGGTCTATCTATCACTAAAAATCGTAAAATAAAATATTTTTTAACAAAAAAAAACCGACTTCAAAAAACAGGAAACTAAAAAAGTAAAAACAGCTCTAAAAAGAAAGAAATAATATTGAAATCATATTATTAATTACCTTGATACGCAGCTTTTACAATAAAAAAGTGACAACTACAAAAGTTTAAATGAAACAAAATGGTCCCCCAGCCGACCACCAACCGACTTCAATAGACCTTCTTTAAAACTGATATGCGTATCCAGGTTCTCTTATACATATATCTATTTCTTGCTTTTTAGAGCTGTTTTAATTTTTTTACTTTCCTGTTTTTTGAAGTTGTTTTTTTTTTCAATTTCCCAGTTTCTGTATTGACCAACCATAGTCATATTCCAGGTCATTCAAGGTGTAGTGAAGAACACCACGGAGCTGTTCACTCCATGCTCGGTGTCTGACTTACCGAACGTGGTCTGCCGTAATGTAGCCAGGAATGCACCGTCACGACTTGTAAGTCAACAAAATTTATCAGTACACTGTAAACTATCTTTGTCGTCTGGTAGAGCCACCACTGGTGTCAGACCTAGTAGAAGTCTAGTCTATTTGTGACGAGCAACGGTACATAATGATTGTATAATACAATTTTGTATTCGGTTTGTTTACTATTAGGGGTTGTTCTAAAGAATTCTGTCCTACCTTCTCCTGCTCTCCGGAGTCATCGTTTCACTGTCACACATATCCCGCCGCGCATAAAGAAATTTGGTGACTCGTTTCTTTGTCGCACCTTCAAAAGATGGAATAGTCTACCAGCATACGTTTTCCCTCCTTCCTATTATATGGGGTCCTTCTAACGAGCCGTGAAGAAGCCTTGGACCTTGTGGGCCGGCAGAGTGAGGTTGACTGATGCTGCAGGTGGTATGGAGTCATTTGTCGTGCTAGGTATAAAATAAAAAATAAAAAAAAAGAATCCAAAATAACAAAATGCGAGCAATGTGTCCTGCCCACTGCCACTTGAGCTAAGCAACGCTTCGGGTCCCCCACGACCCGATCAACCCGAGTCGAGGTCTTACCTAGCCTTTAAAGGCGCCCTTTGTCCGCTCTCAATCCGAACAGAACTCTTCGGAGAATAAAGTAGGGTACGGGAACACGCACTAGTACGTGATGCAGTGCAGTTTTATAGAGGGAACTGCATCAGATGCAGTTCCCACTACAAAACCTCTGACGGTGCTTCGTTTCACACGGCTTGAGGAACCCTTTAAGCTTCTTGCCCCTAAATAAGTCCGGTGACGCTGAGAATGCCCAGTGGCATCAGCAAGATTTAAACTCTCCTTATTTCTGATTCGATAACGTAGAAATACCCCAAGCATAGCCCTCTCCAGCTTTCTTATGAGGCTCTTGAGGCACATTATTATTATTTATTATTTATTATTCATTTGGAAATCCAAAACTTAGTAAACAAAGTAGAAACTTAAAATTACAGGTCCTCACATATAGCAACAAATTAAAGTAGGGTTATTTAAACATTGCAAGCATAGCACATTAACAAAACAAGACAATAGGTACAATAACAGCACAGTACTTTAACCATTAAAATAAAAACAAGTGGCTCAATAGACGCTTCGCAGGCAAACAATTTGTGTTAAATAAATCGATGTCAACCTCCTTGGATACTGCATTGAATTGTTACCCGCACGCAACATTATGAGTTCTGCTTGAAGTTCATACAACTTACGTAAGTATTTTGCCTCTACTTGTATAATGCGTACAGCCAAGAAGTGAAATTCCATCCGGCGGCGTCGGCGGCGTCAGTGTTCCCGAGATAACCCCCAGGTTTATAAAGCTAGGAGTGAATAGGCTGTTTCTGGGCAAGCTGCTCGCTCCATCGTCGTCCTGTTCTTAGCCCTAGGGATTCGAATGAGGCCAATTTTTAATTAAAAAACAGCATTTTTTAATAATAAGTGCGGGACACGCCCACAGAGGGTTCCGTACAAATTTATAGGTAGGTACATATTATAAGTAGTTCAGGAATCAAGTCTCGAACTTTTTCCGAAATTCAGTTTTCAAGGTATTTCTTTTTTCATTTTTCGTCATAAATCAAAAACTATACATCATAAAAATAATTAAAAAACTGTTTAAGCTTGTGCAAATGAAGCCCTTTCATACGATACCCCACATAACACGGTTAACTTAGGTACTTCAAAATTTGGACCCCTGTTTCTTGCATAATACCCTTTTTTGTGATTTAATTAAATAGGTATGTATAGTTTTCAGATTTTTCCCTGTACTTGTAGTATATGACGATATTTTTGCCAAACTTCATAGTTCTATGTCAACGGCAAGTAGGTACCCTATGAATTTTGATTCCCTTGAGAGTGTCGAAATATACGTTTTTTGTGCGACTTCCGTATCCGTTTTTCGCTAACTTAGAAGTTTGATTTTTTCACAGCTTCAAAAGACTGTAGACTTCAGTATATGGTTTTAATTTCAACTCGATACCTCCACGCGTTTCCGAGATAAAGGGTCTTGACAGACAGACAGACGGACAGACGGACAACAACGTGATCCTATGAGGGTTCCGTTTTTTCCTTTTGAGGTACGGAACCCTAAAAACTAAAAAAAAAAATTTGAGAGGTGTCAAGGCACCCGGATGGAACGAAGTTCCTTTCGATTAATTAGTGAAGGAATTGTGATAAAAAAATTTTTTTTTTTTTTTTGTCAGGATTCTTTATTATTATTATTTTTTATTATTTATTATTTACAAAAAACCTGTATACACTCAACAATAATAATCGTCGCGACACCACACTGTTCAATGCGAAATAGAAATGAAAATATCTGGCTTGCTTTCTATAAGAGAGAGAGAGAGACAGACAGAGAAACATGCGACGCCGCACAGCTTACAATAGCTTACTATAGCAAAAAGTGTCGTGACAACTTTTCGTAAGAATTTTTTCCGTCTAGCCCCCTTTCACAACGCGCGATAAGGAACTTCGTTCCAAAAATACTTTATGTTCTGATTATAGGCAGATAATAAGCTAGCAGCCGCGCGTCTGATGCGCGACATCGCTGAGCTGAGGCAGCGGGTTGCACAGGTGGAGTGTCGGCTTGCGAACGAGCTCAAGGTAAGTCCACTATAAGGTTATTTATGTATTTTATTTATTTATTAGGTACACAAAACAGATAGAAATAAAAAAATAACAATAAATATGCATGATAAATAAAATTGTATAAGAGCTAAATTCCTATCTAAAACATGTGTACACAACACGATTAACAATAAGCGTCCATGTTAACTTGCGAACGAGCTCAAGGTAAGTCCACTATAAGGTTATTTATGTATTTTATTTATTTATTAGGTACACAAAACAGATAGAAATAAAAAAATAACAATAATGCATGATAAATTGTGTAAGAGCTAAATTCCTATCTAAAACATGTGTACACAACACGATTAACAATAAGCGTCCATGTTAAAGTTTACCTAATCTACAACTATATCCAATAATCCAATAATACATACATACATATATATAATCTCGCCTCTTTCCCGTAGGGGTAGGCAGAGACCACTTTTTTCCACTTGCTACGATCCATACATACTTGTTTCGCTTCGTCCACTTTCATTATGTCCTTCATACATGCTCTTCGGTTTAGGGTACTCTTGACCTGGCCTTTTTCCAAGACGTCCCCGATTTGGTCTCGAAACGTCCGCCTAGGTCTACCCCTTCCAACACTTCCATTCACACTCCCCTTATACACTTTTTTCGTCAATCGTTCTTCATTCATTCTCTCGACATGTCCAAACCATCTCAGCATACCTTTCTCAATTTTTGTCACTACATCTTCTTTCAGACCACAACGTTTCCTTATCTCACTATTTCTTATCCTGTCACTCAGTTTAACTCCTATCATACTTCTTCTTCTTCTTATAATATATCCAAAAATATACGGCCTGCTTTGAGAAAAAAAACTATTTAATAAACTTAGTACTTGGATAAACACAAATACCACGCAATTTGACCAACAAATAGGTATAGTCGACAATGAAATTGCTTTACCACCTTAGAGGTGAATTTTGTTTGCATAAAATAAAACAGCAAGATCTATTTTTGTTTAAAAGACCAAGTGACAGATACGTTGTCATTATTGACAATGAGTGTTAGCGAAATTTTATTGTAATGGAAGTTTTTGTCAAAAGTGATAAAGCAATTTCATGGTCGACTATACATTATTATTTTAATTTTTGCATTCACAATTCTTTATGTAGTCACACTAATATTATAAATGTGTGTATGGTATGTGTGTATATTTCTTGCTTCTTCACTCTGCAACGGATGGATTTGGATGAAATTCGGCATACAGATAGTTTATAACCTGGATTAACACTTATGATACTTTTTATCCCGATATTTCCACGGGAACGGGAACCACGCGGGTGAAACCGCGAGCGGCCGCTAGTTACAAGATAAAAATATACTAGAAAAATCAACGGCAACATCACAGTGACGTAATAACGTTGACTTGCAGCGTGAATCATAAAGTAGGTACTAGAAAAATTCAACGAGTCTTCTGGCGTCTCGGTAGCTCAGTGGTCAAAGCACTGGACGGGCAATCCAAGGGTTGTGGGTTCGATTCCCACTCGATCTTCATAAGACTACTGAGTTGATATTTTTTTTTAATTTTCATTATTCCACACCACTTTTTTCGCAGGCGACTCATTTAGAATGGGTTCATTTCATCAGGTTAACAGAGCTATGGGGATTAAAATAAAAAAAATATAAAATAATAAACTTTCCTACACTCACACCAATTATCTAGCCCAAGAGAAGCTTCGTTATGAAACTCGTAAAATGGTTACTAGACAACGGATAAACATACCTAAATACATACTTATTATACATAAGAAACACCCAGACCCGAGACAATTTAGAAAAACAATAATATCTAATTTGACCCGACCGGGGATCGAACCCGGGACCTCAGAGATGGCGTCACCATGAAAGCCGGTGTACAAACAACTCGACCAAGCCGACGTTTCCAAGTTCCCTTTTGCCGTCCAGACTTTACAACAAACTTCACCTGGCAAAAACCTCTTTACAACCACCCAAACCAAAAATATTCACATAATTAACTACACATATACAACGCCAGTGTGTTTGCAGCGTAAGAGGCAGGCTGAACACGACATTGGCCGGCTGAGGAAGGAGCTGTCAGCCACAAAGAGCTGTGTGGCGTCGCTGCGGTTGCCGCCGAGGCCCATGATGAAACAGTGCTCTAAGTTCGCTTAGAGTTTAGAACATGTATTAGCAATACTCTAAGTTCGATTAGACAGCAATGCTCTGAGTTGGTTTTGAAAGTAATGCTCTAAATTAGTTTAGAACTTAGAGCATTTTCGAATATAAACGCTTTAAGTTCGTTTAGAATTTTGAGCATGATGAAGCAATACTCTAAGTTCGCTTAGAATTTAAAGCATGAGGCAGCATCAACGCTCTAAGTTCGCTGAGAATTTAGAGCATTAACTTCGATTAGGATTTAGAGCATGATAAAACATTGCTCTAAGTTCGATTAGAGTTTAGAGCATCATGAAGCAACGCTCTCAGTTCATTTTTTAAGCATGGACGAAAAAATTATCTGAGTTCATAGCTTAGAGCTTGATGTACCAATGTTCTAAGCGTCCTTTGAATTTAGAGCTTGACGAAGCAATGCTCCGAGTTCATTTAGATAATAAAGAATTTAACAACAAGCAATGGGGAGATATTCTCTTCTATCAATAAGCAATTTATGTATGTCGTAGATGATCGGCCCCCCGACCGTCTAACCGATCGCTTTGACTACGCGTATAGTTTATGACGTCATCTTGCCATCTCGCACCGCCTATGAAAGCAATATCAAAAGCTAAAGGCTATAGCTTTCGATATTGCTTTCATAGGCGGCACGAAACGAGAAGATGACGTTATAAATCACACACGAAATCAAAGCGATCGGTTAGGCGGTCGGGCCCCTGGTTTAGCTAGATACTGTTACCACTTGGTCACGAGGACCACGGGCGGTTTCCGGTGCTCCACGCGATTTCTCTGTTCACTGCGCTCTTTCTATTACCGTTGACGAACCCTTCCGTATAGTAGCGCGCAATGAACTAGGATTTCATTCGCAGCGGAAGACGCCCGTGCTTGTGGCCGAGGCTTATGTCGAACAACTAGTCTAGTCACATTTGTTACTGTTCCTGCAGATTTTGCAGTTCGACATCACTTTCTTCAAAAGCATCATCGGTCTCCTAAACTGCGCTCCAGTGCCGGAGATATGAGCTTCAGATCCGGCAACTTAATTACATGGACAACAAATTTGGCTGAGTCATTAAATATTAAATATTAAATAACATCTTGAAAGTTTGCGAATTCAAAACGAAAGGACACATTCGGGGTTATGCGCATTTTGTTCTATTTGTAGTTCGTCCCATGCACAGTTGGTCCAACTGCGCATGGGACCAACTGCAAACGACACCAACTGCAACGGGATCAAACTGTGACGAACTGATGAACTGCGCATAACTTTCTCCAACATACTTATTACCTGAAGCATTACGTGATAAACCTATACAGCGTTATTTTTAGTTTATACGAAACCTCAAAACTGTTTGTTCAGAATCAGTAATAGAATCGATTTCAATATTTTTATACCATGTTACATTTTGACCAAATAATATTTACAAAGTCTCAAATAAAGTACACCCTACTAAAACAAATCTTAATCGTGCGCTGGCCGCGCGCATCGCTTATCACGTGGATGCGAGAGGGCGCAAGGTCGCAGCGCACCAATCGAGGCACGCGCCGGCTGCACGCACTTGGACGCACGCCACCCCCACCCCCCGTGTCAGTCACCCGGAAGCTTTCGACCGGTGTGTAGGTGTCGCATGCGCCCCGTGCGTCCTGCCTGGCCTGACTCTTGCTCCCGCGCAGTGTTAGTTTCCGTATCGAGAAAAAGGGGTTTCGATACCAAATCTCAGTACACAGAAATGGTACGAACGCAAGCTGATGTTGATAATGTTTCCGCGACAGTGCGACGTTACCAATAGGTATTTCAATAAGTGCAGTGTCGCGTGCTGTTTGTGACCACGTTCGCACGAGAACAACGGGACAGCACAAAAAGCTTGTAACTTTTTGAGATTTCAGATATTGTACTGATCTTTAAATGAAAACATTTGACCCGTGTTTCGATTTTCGTATAAACTAAAAATAAAGTTGTTTATGTGAGTTCCCTAATTAGACTAACAGAAATTGTCAAAAAGATATAGCACATTCCTAAACTTTAACGAAAGTTCTTTAAAGTTCTTTAAACCGCTTGGGGGGGAGGGGGGAGTGCTTTTGAACCAGTAACTAATTCTCATGCTATGTTATCAATCACGAGTGACATGAAAATGAGCTGATGATGCTAATGACTTGTGAGGCATATAATCGAATAGCTAGAGTCTAATTCGAGTTTCACTCACCATTTAATAATGTTAAGGAAAACAAGATTTGTATGTTGCAACTCACTCACCTTGTTCATCACAAGAAGACGCTGCTTGAATGCGTATGGCATTCTTGTTATCGTTAACGATCCGATGGAAAATAAAACTAAAAATAAGAAGTCAGATCATGGTTGATCACACAAATTAGTTTCACTACTCGTCACTAGGTGGCGCTGCTTCGATTCCACGGAATCCATACAAATTGTAGAAAACCGCCAAAATGTTTGTATCACTGTACTTAAGGATCGAAACAAAACCAGTTCTCCCCATTGCTTGTTGTTAATATGATTTGTTGAACACTTATGTACCTGCCTACAAATATATAAATCGTTATTTATTGTAGACAATTTAATTGAAAATTATTATATTTTGAAATAAAATATTGAGATGATTTTAATTGTTTAATTGTTACCCTAGACCGCCTATGGATTAACTATAATATAAAAATCAATTAAAAATATTTTATCTTTATAAAAAAACGCCTCGATGGCCGGGTGGCAAAACGCTCGGCCCGATACCCGAAGGTCCCGGGTCCAATTCCCAGGTCGGGCAAGGTGTGTTTCGGATTTTCCGATGCATGCCACCCGGGTTGTGATCACCAACTCAATTTGTAGCTATGACTTCGATGATGGAAATCTTTGCCCAGAAGTGGGGCAGTTATATACATAAAGGCTATTTATTTCACTTTATAAATACCTACGTGAAAAACCAAAATAATTTATGACTCAAATAATTGTATTTTGTTTCGTAGTTATAGCTTCTACTCTAAATAATCTAATTAATATAAAGTTGACTTTATAAAAGAAACTCAGACTTGACGTAGAAAAAGTTATTTATTAAACTCGGCACGAAGTCTGTTGATTAAAAATGGCGTCCAAACGTCAAACATTAACTTTTTCCCGCGCAGAGCGATGGAGCGTTTTCGAAGGCCGCTTTTTCCGTAACGACTTAGGGGGACACTGATCATTCGATATTTGTTTAGTATGCACCTTTAAATGTTTTTCAAAGGCCTCACTATTTTTCAAATCCTTCCCACATATGTCGCAGAAAAACTTTTTCCCGTTGCCGTGCATACATTTGATGTGCTCCGCCAAATGTTGGGTTGTCAAATATCTTTTTGGGCAAACTGGGCATCTGTATTTCGGTACGTTGCTAACTTTCAGCACATCTTCCTTGACTTGTGAAGGCTTTTTAGGCAGGCCAATCCTAGCAAATAAGTACACTGTAAAATTTTCTCAATCGACATTGAACTTTAAATATATGGCGTATGGTTGAAAATGTATTGAGGAAAGGAGATGTTTCAAGTTTGTATGGACACGGGCTTAAGTTTTTGTACAGGTAAAATAATCAAAAGAAATAAAATAAAATAAAAATGTTGAAAAATTTCCAAGAGCAGGATTTGAACCCGCACCCTTCTAACATACCGGGTCAGGTGCTCTCCCAATTGAGTTATCGTGGTTCTAACCAGCCCGCCAAAATTATTCAACACTATTTACTATTTACTTTGAAAGCCAAAGCACAAAGTAGAGAAACGGAACAGAGACAAAGCTTCATACAACCGCGCCGTCGTAGGTAAACTACTACAAGCATACGGCGCATGTGTGCGTGTCAACTAGCCGCTGCGTCGCGTACGCGCCGCCACTGGATAAAACCGGTTACGCTCGCTCGGCCAGTGGACAAACGGAAGGGCCTGCAGCACGTCTTATTTGTTTTGTACTCCTGTATATTTGTTACGAATTGTTTTAAGTGGAATAAACTGTAAATAGTTAAAAAGTGTAAGTGTAAATAATTAGTTCTGGACTTATAAAATGGTCGTTTACTGTACCGTTTGTATGAATAATACTAGAAAAAAAAGATATTTCATATTTCAATTATCCCAAGGAGTCTACTAGGTAAGTAAATTAAAACCAGATTATAAATATTTAAAATTTTAGATATGTTTAAGTAGGTCGCACATACCTTTATGTTATGTAGGTATGTAGGTATGTTACGTAGTTAATTGTTATTTTTACAACTTTACTTTTATTTAGTTTCACCTGTCCCGATGTTTGCTTGTGATCGAATCTTGCAAGTTAAATTTATTCCACTTCCTGGTTACCGATTAAATATTTTAAATATTGGTAATGAATGATATTCTGAAACGAGTACAAGATTGTACAATTAATATGCCATGTGATTGCTTCCCAATTGATTACTTGAAAAGACTTTTTATCAGATTCAGAATTTACCATTCTATCAAAAGGGATAACAAATTATTAAAATCCAAAAATTATTAAAAAAATATATTTAGAGTAAGCAATTTGTAAATATACTAAATACCTTATCTTGTCTACATACCTAATAAAAAGCTCATAAAAGTTTGTTTATTTTATTTTATTGTCTTTTGCCAACCCTACTAAAATAGGTAATAATTTCGTATGCTGCTTAAAAGCTTTGTCTCTGTTCCGTTTCTCTACCCTGTGGCCAAAGGCGCCTATTCAATGTCAACAACTACCGTCATTAACATCTGATCATAATATTTTTACAAATAGGTACTAAAGATCAGTTAAGAAGTAGGCTAACTTGCCTATTTCGGCGAGCTGGTTAGAACCACGACAGCTCAATTGGGAGAGCACCTGACCCGGTATGTCAGAAGGGTGCGGGTTCAAATCCTGCTCGTGGAAATTTTTACAACATTTGCGTTTTTGTAATTTGTTCGCAACAAAATTTGCGTTAAAAATTATATAAACATTCAAAGAAATAAAATAAATATTCAATTATTTATATTATTTCTTTATTAGCACCTTCGCGACGTCGCACATTCAAGGCACAATGCGTGCTGGGTCTGCTGCTGATGCTGAAAGTGCCGCGAAGCAGAAACATTTGAAGTATGCCTTGAAGTCACAGTACCACTTTCTCCCTTTCGCTGTAGAGACTTCGGGGGTGTGGGGCACGGAAGCGAAATCTTTTATTGCCAAATTAGGGCACCGTTTAGCGGATCGTGGGTACGATCGCCGCTGCGGGTTCAGAGACTCTCCCTGGCAATACAACGTGGTAACGCTGCCGGTATCATGGGAACCTTTGAGCCGGGGGTGGCCCGTGGTGGTCTTTTAGATTAAGGTTTTAAATTGGAATATTTATTTGTTATTTGTTATAACTATTTGATTGTATTAAAGATTATTAAATTGTAATTGTAAAAATTATATAATAATCAATTACAAACGTAAATTTTTCATAATTTAGCATTAAGTAGGTATATTGTGGTTCAAAGCATTTTAAAATATTTTATCTACACTAATGTTGTAACATTCTACTTATGTTTCCAATACTTGACTTATAATTACTACTGTTATAGCGCAGACAACAAAACACTCAATTTAAGCAATTTCACATGATGGTATAATATCCACATCGATATCGTAAAATCTCATTATAACATCAATAAAACGCGACCAATTAACCTGGCGAGCCTTATGTCAAAATCCACATAGAAGTTGTATAAAATTTTGATATTAGGCTGGCTTTTGAAAACAGTTGGGTTATACGTGAAAACTTCGTCGAAACTACTAAACTTACATACACAAAACTCTTTGGTAAGATTTTGTGCCAATTAAATAAAAAAAGAACAGCGCGCGCTCGCTCCTGATTGGCCCTGCGCGCGCAGCTGCGCTCTCATTGGTTAGATTTTAATGGCGGCAAGTTCACTGTGACAATACCTACACGTACGCGTGAATTTAATGTTTCGCAATGTGTTTTGTTTTTAAAATACAAATTAAAAGTTAAAAATGGACAGCGACGATGATAAAAAGTAACTCACAATCTTTTGCCAGAAAAATCTAGAAAATTATATGAAAAAGAATATAATAACTTTTTGGCATGGAAGATCGAAAAGAAAACTACATCATTTTCTGAAAATGTCATTCTTGTGTATCTCAAAGACCTCTCCGACAAATTCAAGCCATCTTCTATGTGGGCTAAATATTCTATGCTCAAGTCCACACTGAGTATCTACAACAATATTGATATCACGAAGTATTCAAAAGTCATAGCGTTCCTGAAACGCAGTTCAGAAGGACACAAGGAAAAAAAGTCCTTGACGTTTACATCAGGTCAAATAAAGATGTTCCTGAAAGATTCACCAGATATTTTGTATCTTTTTGAAAAGGTAAGTGTATTTTAGTTCTGTTATTTAATCTACCTAGTACTTACGTACTACACACGCAAGTTATCTAGACACTCCATTTAAGCGCTTTGTGTATAAATTAGGTAGTAGGTACCTACACTTTACTACTTCATAAATCATAGTTAAGCTACATTGATGAGTCTTTAATGAATAAAATTCAAGTCTCAAATACGATCTTGAACAGTATAGAAAACAAGACGAATGAAGTAATTATAAATATTCCAACTCCGTCTACGAGCTCTACTGCTTGCCCCGCGACCGCTACAGCTGCTGGATCAATAATTAACATTATTTTTCAAAATTGTACCATCCAAAATTTGAACAATTATTATAAATAACTATTGTCAGCTTTTACTCTTGTTGTTTGACTAATTGCATTAGTGAAGATAAAGTAGTGTATGCAACTGCATATAACACGGGTATTAAAACACTCGTTACTATTATGAAACTCGCTGCGCTCGTTTCATAAACTCACACTCGTGTTTTAATACCCTTCATTATATGACAGTTGCATAAACTACTAATGTGACATTTCAAATTCAACAATGGCGAACGTCAATCAATATCATTTTGACCATATGAGTTTGACATCTTAATCACGGCTTATTTTCATGTTTTGTCTCATTAACTCTAACTCTGAACTTCTTGGCGGGAAAGTGAAGCGTCATGACTGCGGTTTTGTTTTATTTTCTAAAATTTGTGTTATTTCGAATATTAATGTGAAATAACCGTTAAGTGTTCGAGAGTGTGCATAAGTGTTGGCAAATGAAACAAAACAGTGCAACGTTACTTTTCAAATTCTCTCAAGAAGCTCGTGTGAGGACTTAGTAAAGCCCCACATCGTTACTGAGATACTCGAGGGGTTGGGGGGTATATCATTTCTCACTTCCCATTTTTAATATCATTCATCATCATCATATAAGGAAATATTGTTTATTTATGTATTACTTGTAAGAAAAATTACTTTGACACTGGCTAAATGTGCTAATCGCACGAAGCCATCAACTAAAAAAATAATAATAAATAGTTTGTTTACAGCTAAACTTCTTCATACAAAAGTAGGCTCTAAATAGACGATATTTAAGTTCTAATGTCGAGTGGCGCCATCGAATTCGATCGCAGAACCCAAAAACTCTTAGGCGATTTTTTAATTCTTGATAATTTTGCAAATAAAATACTTTTTTTTTTCGTTTATTAACACTGGTTAATCTTTATTTCTGTTTTTGAACGCGTTATCTTTTTTATATCCATTTTTTTTATTCCTTTAGTTTTTAAATAGTTTTATAATAATTAACATAGCTCTGTTCATTTATTTTGTTCTTTTGTCCTGTAACAATTTATGTGTTTTATTTAATTGTGGAGACTTTACTGATAACTGCGTTATGTCCTTTGTAAAACCTACATGTATTTTATATCGTTTGTTTCTCAAATAAACTAAAATTTAAAAAAATGGTTTAAATTCGTCACAACAGTATTTATGAACCAAAACATTACTGGAGAAATAATTTCATTTTTATTTTTCTGTGAATCCTTGTATTTTTTTTCCTATTTTTTGAAGTAAGTACTGTACATAGACACGGGCCAAATTGAAACATCTCCTTTGACAGATTTCGATAAGTTGATCTGCAGGCGTCTCTATCTGTATGGATAAATTAGGTCCCGGGTTCGATTCCCAGCGGGGTGTACATATCTGTGTACTCAGTTTGGTTGGTGGTAGGGCTTGTTTGTCCACCTAGGATGCGTTCCGAGTTCGATTATATCGATATTAGCGCGATAACAGTCGTTCCAAATGGCCGTGAGCGCGTTCACAAAATCTAGCGTGACGTCACTCATGACGTCATTGTCTGCGCCATCTTGCGCTCACACAGCGATTAGGGGTGCGTTCCGAGTCACGATTATATCGATATTAGCGCGATAACAGTCGTTCCTAATCGCCGTGAGCGCGTTCACGAAATCTAGCGTGACGTCGCTCATGACGTCATTGTCTGCGCCATCTTGCGCTCACACAGCGATCAGCAGCGCTATTCTCTAAGCAAAACAGCGTCGAGCTCGACGTTGAACTCGCTCATAACTTGCAAACGAATTTCAACCTACATAGTAATAAAGTCTACATTCGTTTGCAAGTTATGAGAGAGTTTAATGTCGAGGTCGACGCTATTTTGCTTAGAGAATAGCACTGCAAGCCTCGGAGCGAAATTACTGTGAGCGTCCTGTCAGTTAGCTGTCAATGTCAAAAGTAGCCGGCGCCGCGCCGTCTGGACGCGTGAGCCGTGTGTTTTAACTTTGAAATTTTTAAACATGGATTTTGTCAGCCTTATTGTGAGGGACGAAGAAAAAGATAGAAAACAAACAAAGTTCGAGGTTATGAATAACGTAAGCTCGCTAACGAGCGTTCCGAATCAACATCTGTCATTTGTCGGTTTTAGCGCGATATCCGACTCGGAACGGCTGTGAGCGTTCGTAGCGCTGTAATCTCGGAACGCACCCCTAGTTAGCTACCCTATCTTATCTAAATAGGTATGTCGCCTTAAAATCAATGTTTGTAGCAATTAAATATTCATAAAATTTATAAAATACAGTGACAGTTTTTTCACTATAAATATTTAATTTAGCTTTAGTGCAGCAATTAGCACTTGAAAATAAAAAGTAAAAATTACTATAGCGTTGTGTTATCTGGTATTTCATCTGAAAAGGACAATCTGCATGGCCATCGGTTGCAATGGCCGTTGGATAGATGGCGCACTGTGCCGCTATTTTCACTTAAAAATTAAAAAGCAGTGACAAAATTCAGCGCTTACGTCAGCCTTCGCGGTAGCATAGCGGTCAGTGCAGCCGCCCGGATTGCGGAAGACCCAGGTTCGATTCCTGGCTGGGTCGGGTGGACGTTTAGTTTTTTCACTGTATTTTATTTTATAAATATTTAATTTAGCTTCAGTGCAGCAATTAGCACTTGAAAATAAAAAATAAAATTTGTAACAATTGTTGTGTTCCGGCAGCTAGAGATAAGATAGCCAGTGCCTCAGTAGTTGAGGATCCCGGGTGAAGTGCGCTTCCACCTACGGCATTATCATCACTTAACATCAGGGGCCCGACCGCCTAACCGATCGCTTTGACTTCGTGTGTGGTTTATGACGTCATCTTGTCGTTTCGTGCCACCTATGAAAGCAATATCGAAAGCTATAGCCTTTAGCTTTTGATATTGCTTTCATAGGCGGTGCGAGGTGGCAAGATGGCAAGATGTCGCCATAAACTATACGCGTAGTCAAAGCGATCGGTTAGGCGGTCGGGGGGCAGGTGAGAGGAAGGCAAAGTGCATTTTTTTTAATGGGTGTATTTATAATGGGTGTATTAAAAAAAAGGTGTGCCAAAGTAACTTGCGGGTCGGCAAGCGAGATGAAACCGCTAATGAGACGTTAACCTGCTCCACTCGCATCCTGGACTCCGCTTCTGCTTATCACCGGGTCTAGCAAAGAAATTTGCCTACTTATAGCAAAAAAAAAATTTTAAAAAAAGTAACAAAAAAATATCATGTACCCGTGCCGTGCCACCCAGACAGACCAGGAGCATTCTGTGCAATGCCCGTGAGGAGTTCCCGGGCAAGGAAGCTAAGACTTCGATGCCTGAACCAGCCCCAAAGGAGGGTCCGAAGAATCCAACATACATAGGTATAAAAGCACCCTTCTGACCTGCTCTTCGTCCTCACATCAGCTTTCGCATGCAAGCCCAAGTGCTCACGCATAAGACCGTAAGGTATCGCCACATTGCATATCCTACAAACACTGCGCTTCTCACAGATATTTTTACACCGCGACGAACAGAACAACTTATCCCCCCCATCAGACTGTAACATGCGCGGATACATCTGTTTGCACATCACATACTGAGCGTTCGTCTTCGCGACCAGGGAGTCCGGACGTTTCTCGTCCTTCATCCTTCTGACACTTTTTGTTTCACTATGAGTTTTGTTGTTCAATAGCTCTATAATGTCTTTATAGCTGATGATAGCTGGTTCCAGTTCTTGAAGTCGATGTTTGTTGCTGCTACCACTACCGATCGTACCTGTAAAAAGATTGGCGTTGTATTTGTACTGTACAATGGGTAGAAGACTTGACCTCCGGTAAAATAAGGTATGTCGCGATGACGCTGAAGGTGAATGCATAGTTGTAGGTACTGACAAAAAAACAGCTAGTGCCTCAGTAGTTGAGGATTACAGGGGAAATGAGCATCTACCTTTGACCTTATCTTCACCTATCATCAGGTAATGAAGACACATTTTTATTTAGTAGGTAGGTTATTATTATTAGCGAATAGCGTCAATAAAATGCAGGGTAAGGGGGAGTTCTAATGGCATCCTGGCGGTAATAGCAAAGAAGTTTGACTGTCCCATTCTTAGGCATTGGAACCGAGTGCATAATGGTGGGGCATTCCAATTTTTAAAGTATTGTGTTCTTATGTATTTGTTTTTTATTTTTAAAATACTAATATATTATTAGGTAGGTAGGTCTGAAATAAATGTTTTATTATTATTATTATTATACTCTATATTTGTTTTCTTTCTTAAAACTAGATTTTTACAATATTTTAATATAAAAACAATATAAAAACATTATAAAAACCTAATCCTAGAGTACCGCCAGCAGCGAGGCAGGGCCCGCAGAGTTAGGAACCTCCTAGTCCTGACAATACGTACCGTGTCAAGGAGTACTGCCTTTTGAAATGAAATGAAATGAAATGAAATGAAATGAAATGAAATAAATGAAATATATTTAATTTGCGCTTGAGAAAGGTACATTTTTGGTCTTATTCTAGTTTTCTTCTCTTTCTCAGCTGACAATGTAGCATGCAAATAATTTTAAATAACAATTACTAAATATTCTAATTAATTACATACATATAAAAATACAAAATTAACACTTCAAATTGTCAAAAACCAATTAAATAACATTTTAATAAAAATACAAAATTAATTACTAGAAATTGTCCCTATTCAAAAATATGTCAAAAATATGTCAAATCAATATTATAATGTCAAAAATATGTCAAATCAATATTAATACATTAAATCTATGTATTATAACCACAGCGCAGCGGCCTAACTTATAATCTGTGGAGCTTATAAACTTCACTTCTCTATGGTAGTCCATGCCATAGAGGAAAAAAGAAAAGTTTGTGAAAAGTTATGTCAAAAAGTTACTAAAATATTTGCAATTCAATTAAAATAATATACAGAAATAAAATAATAATAAAAGTCAAATGATTTATCAAGTTTGGTCAAGGTGAATAGTATTTTACAGACATCAAAAGAAAATAATATGTCGTTAACTTATAAAAAAAAAAAAAAACTAAAATATTAGCTTGCACACATCTAGGTCCTAGGTACACATCTTACATTTATTAAGTGTATGTGTAAGAAAATCTTTCACTGAATAAAATAGGTGTGCCATAAGCCATTTATGTAACTCTGCTAGAAATTGTTTTACAATAAGTTTTCTAATTGTTTCAGGCAATTTATTAAAAATACTTATGCACATCCAGAAACAATTCTTTTGCATACGAGTGCTTTTTGGAACAAAGGCCGACATCAACCTTTTTCCATTTCTAGTGTTTCGGGGATACATATCTTGTGCTGTTTCAAAATAATGATGGTTAAGTTTGACAAATTTGGCTATTTCAAAAATGTATAGACATGGCAGGGGTAAGACTTTTAACCTTTTGAATAAGGGTGCACATGGCTCATCTGGTGCAGTGCCACAGATTGCCCTAATACATTTTTTTTGAGCGATAAATGCTTTATTTGTGTCTGTGCTGTTTCCCCATATGATTAAACCATAACGGAGGATGGACTCAATATATGCAAAGTATGCTGTGAGTGCTGCACTTTGAGAGGCTACTTTAGTGAGTTTATATAGTGCAAAAGTAAATCTATTTATTTTACAACATATGTTTGTGATCTGTTGCTTCCAGTCCAACTTATGATCAATTTGTATACCCAGAAACTTAGTTATATTTGTGCCATGTAGTCCTAGTCCTTGATAGTGTACATTTAACGTTTGATAAGGTGTATTATTAAAATTCATGAAATAAGTTTTGTCAATATTAATGAAAAGGTTATTATCTTTAAGCCAATTTATTATTAAGTTGATTGTATTGTTAATTTCATTACTATGGTCATTTAATGTCAATTTCTTACTTGTAGTCACTATGATTGAGACATCATCCGCAAATAAGATGCAGCGGTGCTTTGTCAGTTTTGGTAAGTTATTTATATAAGTGAGGAACAAAAATGGGCCCAAGACACTCCCCTGGGGCACCCCAAACTTGATTTCTTTAAACTCAGATAGATATTTTTGGGTTATATTATTTTTATCGAGTTTAGCTACTTCAACGGCTTGCATCCTATTGCTCAAATAAGTTTTTAGCCAATTTAGTGCCGGCCCCCTAATGCCGTTGTTTTCCAACTTTTTTAGTAGGGTGTCATGTAAGCAATAATCGAACGCTCTAGACATGTCAAGAAAAAGAGCTGTTGTGTACCTATTTTCATTTATGTTCATTAGTATTTCATTCACTAGGTTGAATATGGCATGGGTTGTGGATTTCTTTTTTTGAAATCCGAATTGATCTTGATTTAATATACCATACTTTTCAAAAAACACCATCAGTTTCTCAAGTACAATTTTTTCATAAACCTTTGATATGATTGAGATTAGTGTAATGGGTCTGTAGTTGTCAACTACTGTTTTTTCATTTTTTTTATGCAAGGGTTTGACTAGTGAATACTTAAGCCTGTCTGGGAAGGTCCCAGAGGATATTGATAGGTTTATAAGAAATGTTAGAACAGGGGCTATTTCTTCATTGCATGCCTTCAGAACCTTTGTACATATGTTGTCATACCCTTCAGAGTTTGTGTTTTTGAGGGACTTAATAGTTTTTCTAACACAGTACTCATCAACAGGAGTCAGATAAATGGAATTTATCAGATTACTAGTTTTCCCATGCAAGTCATTATTTGTTTTCGCATGCATGACACCTGTGATATTGATAAAATGGTCATTGAACTTATTGGCAATTTCTATTGGATTATTTATATTATGTTGATTATAGTCTATAGTTTCAATATAATTGTTACATGTTGGTTTGGTATTTGTCTTGTGTATAATTTTCCATGTAGCTTTGCATGTGTTTTTTTTACTATTATTAAAGATATATTTATTATTTGACTGTTTTTTTGCCTGTAGTATGCATCGTTTTAGTATTTTTGAGTATGTTTGATATTTATTTTTTGTGTTGTATGTTTTCCTTTTATAGTGATTAAGACGGTGCGCTCTACTTGTTGCACAGCTTTTTTTAATACCCTTAGAGATCCAGTGCTGGTTAGAGTTAGTGTTTATTGTGACTTTGCAAACTGGGAAACATAATTTATAAAGTAAACAGAACCAGTCATGGAATTTATTAAATGCTTCATTAGGATTACTTTCATTATATACATCTGTAAAAGTGAGGCATGAGAGATGTGTTCTGAACTTAATGATATTTTCGTCAGAATAACCTCTCTTAAATGTATGTATTTGTTTAGCTATTTGTGGTTTTCTTTTGATGTGGAAACTAAGTATCTGTGCAGTGTCATGGTCAGATAACCACAACGGAAGGATTGTGCTCTTTGCACCTTTTATATTACTAAAAATGTGGTCAATGCATGATAAGCCTCTTGTTGGTTGGGTTATATGTTGCTCTAGATTATAATTATTTAATATGCCTTTTAGTTTGGTGGTAATGTTGTTGTTTTGTAAAGTGTTTATATTAATGTCCCCAACAATAATTATTCTTTGTTTGTGATGTTTATGTTGGTATATGTACAATAGTTGTTCAAATTTTTCTAAGAATAAATCAAAATGTCGTTTATTTGAAGCGGTTGAGCTACGATATAGGCAAACAACTATAATATTGTATGATGGAATAGAGATAGAGCAGCATTCAAAATGAAAATTCACAGGAAGCTCATCGAAAATGTTAACTTTATTGTATATAGTCCCTTTTTTTACCAATATACATGTGCCCCCTCTTTTTTTATTTCTTCCATAGTGTATAGCTAGTACATAATTATGCAAAAATATATTCTTTTCCTCTCCATTCATAATAAAAGTTTCTGTAAAGCACAGCACCTCAGGACATAAATGAGAATCAAGCTCCGCTAGGGTTATCTCAATGATATCTTTTTTAGAAAGCAAACCTTGTATGTTTTGGTGTAGAATTACAAAATCATTATGCTTATTAGCCACGAAAACATTTTGTGCTTGTCATTGTTGGTGTTATACTATTTTTTGTAATATTAATCTTAGAAAAATAATATGGTATTGTACCCTTTTTATTTTCCAAAGCAGTTGAGGTGGATATAATACCTTTTTTATCGAGTATAGAGTTTTGCAATGATTTTCTTAATTTTAATCCGTTTTTTACATAGTCATTAACATACTTTGAATAGTCGATTTCTACATTTATCTTCAGGCTAATTTTCTTTTTTATTGATGTTATATTTTGGTAGTAATGCAGTATTTGTTGTATGTCAATATATTTACAATTATAATAATTTTTTATTAGACGATTAATATGTGTGTTTAGTATGTTAATATTTAAACAATAGTTATATCTAACACTTAGTATTAGTATCCTGCCCTTCTTCAATTTACATAATGTATTACACAAACTCGACATAATGGTATATGGATTTTTATCATTAGAACCTACCGAAAGCACCAGTATATCATCATCTGACATAGTTTCAGATATACACTCGGCGTCAAAAAAATCGCACCTTTTAAAAATCATCTTTAAAAATTCTTAAACCTTATGTAGAGGATAGTGTTGGGTATCATTAGAAAGGTAACAAAAAGGAGTATCAAAAAACAATTAAATTTAACTTTCTGTTTAATTATAATTATACAAACAACATGAAAATTAATAAAATAATAAAAATCCTTAATTAAGTCCTAATTAACAACAGATAATTTACAAAGAAAAATGTACAAAAAGTGTCTTAAAATTAACTTAAAATCTAGTGTTACCCCCCCTTGCCCTGATCACGGCTTCCATACGGTCCCTCATGGACCTCACCAACTTCAGGAGCTCTTCTTGAGGGATAAGCCCCCATTCTTCAATCACCGCGTCTTGGAGCTCCTGTAGAGTCGAAGGAGCTGGATCCCGAGATCGAACCTTACGTTTAAGATGGTCCCAGAGGTGCTCTATTGGATTCAGATCCGGACTTCGCGCTGGCCACTGCATCACAGAGATTTGGGACCTCTGCAAGAAGTCGCTCACGATGCCTGCAGTGTGAGCGCGAGCGTTGTCGTGCATTAATGTGAACCCCTCGCCAAAAGATTCGGCAAAGGGGACCACATGCACTTCCAGGACCTCAGTGACATAGCGGCGAGCAGTCAGCGACCCTTGTCCGCGAGCACCTCCAGTCCGGGAGACGCAGACAAGGTCGGTTTTGCCGGCAGCAGACATACCGCCCCAGAACATGCAGGATCCGCCACCATATTCCACCGTCTCCTGGATGCAGGCTTGGGCGAAACGTTCACCCTGCCTCCGGTATACTCTTCTCCGTCGGTCGTTGCAGAAAAGACACACTCGCGTCTCGTCTGAGAAGAGAACAGCTCTCCACTGCTCAAGGGTCCAATCGACGTGGTCACGAGCAAACTGCAAGCGGGCTCGCCGATGCGCTGCAGTCAATTTTGGACCCGTAGCAGCTCTGTGGGCCGCTATCTTCTTCTCCTTCAATCTTCTTCTAACCGTAGATACGCTTACGGTGCGTCTGCGAACTGCCTGGAGCTGCTGTTGCAACTCAACAGCGTTGGAGAAACGATTTCTCAAAGAGTTCGACACAACGAACCGGTCGTCTCTTTCCGAAGTGCAGCGACGTCTACCCGAACCGTGTCTGCGGATATAGCCACCGGTCTCTATGAAGCGCTGGTACACTCTTCGAACGGAATAACGGCTCAGGTTCAGTTGCCGGGCGACATCACACTGCCGCACCCCTGATTGCAGTAGTGCAACCACTTGAGCGGCTTTATCAGCTGTGGTATCCATCAAAATCTGTGCGTGTGTCCTCTTCAACGGTTGAATAGCGAATGACCCACATTGAACCCGTGTTGACCGTTTTATACCCACAAAGGAAGCGCAACTAGCAACTCTCACGGGTAGCAAAATTTGCATCGAATTTTTGTGACACTTTATTTGTTGCATTAGGTTTTATTTGATAATGAAAAGTAATGTTTTTTATTAAGTTAATTAAGTAACCTTGTAAATAAAATCATAATTAATGCGACTGCATGTGCATATCAAGAGTAAATGACATTTGAAAGTGATTTTCTAAGAGGTGCGATTTTTTTGACGCCGAGTGTAGATTCACAGCTTGATAAGACTTGAGAGCTTAACGCATACGGCTTAACTATACTAGTAACGTTGTAGTTGTCATTCCATTTTCCGCACCTCGCATCTCTTATCTCATCAGCTAGACCGCAGATTTGTTGATCGCCTACTATGTAAATATTATGTTTATTTTTATTACCACAGGTGCCCTCTATTGAGCGATTAGATGGACTAAAATCCGCGACCTGATTTGGTAAGATGATACTGTCAGGTTCAATTTCAGAGTTCTTGTCATGTTTTATTGATGGCGTTGCGCAAAATTTCGCTTCTTGTTCGTCGTGTTCAAAATCCAGAATAGTCTTGTTTAGGTTCTTTCTGCTTCTTCTGAGGGTTACATTTTTCTTTTGGCTTGAGTTACAAATTTCTGTCAAAAATTTGGTTTTTTTTTCTTTATTTTGTATATTTTTTTTTAATTTAGTATTTTCTAACAACATATTTTCAATTTCATTTTCTGCAATTTGGAGTTTCTCCTTAAGGTCTTTATTTTGTTTTATTAGGTATTCTAGTCTCTCTTCGATATTTATTCTTCTTAAATCTGGGCAGCTACTGTTTAGTCGGCTACTTTGTGACGTTGACATAATATCTTTGTATTCATCATCTGTTAATGATTCAAAAGAGTTTGTCGTAGATATATTTATTCTGAAGTTGTCATTTTTATTTTTATCTATACATTTGTCACATTTCCAGTTAAGTTTATTTTCTTTAGTCATTAGGTAGAATCTTTTGGTCGAAACATTTCCACAATCAATGTGATAATTATACTTACAAATCGTGCATATTAAGTATTCACGATTTGTAATTTTGCTATTACAGTTATCACATTTTAGCGCCATCTTACGGACTAATTTGGTATTTAATGTAGAATTCAATTTATAATGCTTTATAGCGTGCTTTTTATGTCAATTTGGTTTCGCGGGAGTGTGTGTATTTTCGTGTTTATGATTGTTGCCAGATGTCGCTAGGAGTAATTACTAAGTGATGATAATAATACTAATGGATGATAGTGGTCAGTTATGGCATGATAATTTTCGAATCACCTTCATATAAGTAACAAATCAATTATGGTAGTGATTGTATTCTTGACTAATTCTTGAAAAATTTGTTCACAATTATGTATATCGCCACTCGCCCACATTATTCATCAGTGTACTTATTATTTCTTTTGTCGCTTTTTATTGCCATTAAGTGAAGTAGCAGCACCAACACTGTCAGTAATAAATTCACTTTGTAACACCAATTGCACTAATGCACTGTAACGTTTTTATTTTTGTTGGGATATGGAAGATAGCAATCACTGATGTTTATTGCGTTACCCTTGTCACTAAAAACGCACTTTTGATTAAATTAAACTGTTATGTCTATTTATTTAATGGAATGTATACGGAGGTTGTTGTTTACGTTCAGGCGCCCTCTAGCGTACTGCATCTGACCCTTGACCCAACCTTTCACCTTCTAATATAAAAAAAAATATCTTAGGTGGTACTTACTTGGTGGTTTATCAAAGGCAGCAAGCACCATGGTTCGAAACCTGTTAGCATTTCGTAGTTGCCTCACACACCATTCGCAGATCAAATTGTCGGACGGAGACACCTGAGAAAGGCCAAGTAATGTAGTACAGTCAAGTATGATCGCTTTCTGCCATCTTTTAGGGTAATTCTATAGTCGTTTGCGCTCGACACTGGTCGACAAGCTCCCAGCATCAGCTCTACCACATTTAAATGATGGCTGATGTAACCAGAAATTTTAAACTATTGAACAATTACAAAATCAATCACAATCAAAAAGAGAGGGTGATTCTCTTCTCCCTCGAAATTAAATTACGGATACCATCGGGGCTGAGGATACCCTGCTGGATATAGCTGTTGTGGTGACTCTCCCTCCAGCTCGCGTCTCTCTGTCCAGGTCCGAAGGCATCAACCCACTTACTTAAACTTCTAGTGAAGCATACCATCACATGTCGCGAGGGTGGTACGGGACTAGATAGCAGACTTGGAGTTCATCCCTTTTGAGCAGACTACCGTGAGGCTCATGCAACGCGGCAACGGAGTGCCCTACCCCACAGTCACGCAAGCATCACTGCGGTGGAAGGTGGGCTAACTGCCGCCTCCTTCTACCGAGACGCCTGCGAAAACTTGGGCTCGCATGTCGCAAGGACATACTCTTTCCGTGGCCTTCTTCAGCGAAATGTCTGCTTTACTGAACGAAACCATGACTCTTCGCGACATGTCGTTGTCCAGCATGGTTTTGACCACACTGGGCAGCGCGAGGAACTACAGCTCACACACACACTCCAGCAAATTTTTGTCCCCACTGCTAAAGCACGAACCTTTCCTATGGATGTATAGGGGATGTAGAAGGGACCATAAATAAACCACCACGCGGGCCCGGTGCGGATTGGTGGTTGTTAACGACTGCTAATGCAGCCGGGACCGACGACTTTACGCGTCTTCCGAAACACGGAAGAGCTCAAAATGATAAGTGTTTCGATCACAATTCACAAATTTCGACTGGCCTTAGCGAGACAAAGAGAGGGGGGTGCCCGCCAAACATTTATAGTATGCTCTCGAGCTACTTCGCTGGGCGCCGGGTCGGTTTCTTTGTCGGTGACCAGGTGTTGTGGAAGGTATCCACTATGGGGTGTCCTCAGGGCTCTGTGCTGGGCCCGACGCTGTGGAACGTTCTGATGGACGACTTGCTGCGTCTTTCATTGCCGGGGGGGGTTAGGATGGTAGCATACGCGGATGACGTGACGGTCCTGATTGAGGCAAATTCGAGAGCGCGCATCGAGGCTACTGCCTCTGCTGTATTTGAGCTCATAAGCGACTGGGGTGCCCGTAACAGGCTTAGGTTCTCGCCATCTAAGTCGCAAACTATGACGATGAGGGGAAAGTTCAAGCGGCCCTCAGTCATTAAATTCAACGGTGCCTCAATCAGGAGCGTCTCGTCAGCCGCTGTGCTGGGTGTGGTTCTGGATTGCAATCTGTCATTTGCGCAGCACGCTACAAATATTGGTGAGAGGGCGGCTAAGTGTTTCGGGAAGATGTCAAGGGTTTCTACATCCTCATGGGGAATCAGGTATCCCGCCCTCCGCATTTTGTACCAGGGGACCTTTGTTGCCACCATCACATATGCTGCGGGGGTCTGGTACCATAGGATTGGCTTGCATGTTTGCCGGAGCGCTGTGCTCCGTGCTCAGCGTCCAGCCTTGATCTTGCTAACCAAGGCATACAGATCCACCAGTACGGCGGCTTTGCCGGTGTTGGCTGGGGTCCTCCCGGCTGACCTGGAGGTGCTGTATGCGGGGCAGGTGGACGAGGCACGGCGGTTGGTGCCGGTAAAGGAGTTGGGAAAGCGAAAGAGGGAACATTGGGATGATGTGGTGGGGAGGTGGAGGTTGAGGTGGGAGGAGGAGTCCAAGGGGAGGGAACTTTTCAGGTTTTTCCCGGACGTCTCGGGTAGGCTCGGGTCTCCCTGGGTAGTGCCGGATTATGAGACCTCGCAAATTTTAACTGGGCACGGTTGCTTTAGTAAAAGGCTCTCAGATATGAGATTACGGGAGGGAAGCGCCTGCGAGTGCGGGCACGCGGAGGAGGACACCACCACGTGTTGTGGGAATGCTCATTATATGAGGATCTCCGGTTAGTGATGTTGGACGGGATAAGCCGGGAAACCGAGGGACCAGCCTACTACATGGATCTGGTTAGTTCGGAGGGGAACTTCAGAAGGCTGCGGGAATTCGCGCACCAATGGCACCAGAGGCGGAGCGGGTTGGAGTAGTGGTAGTGAGTAGACGGAGCATGTGTAGCCCGTCGACGAAGGCATGCTGTTGCGTCCATGCCCCAGAAGGGGGAGAGTGGAACAGGGACAAATGGACGAAGAGTAAATAACTTGTAGGGAGTCTACAAAGTGCGCGCGGTAGAGTGCAGTCGCAGTATCCGCGCGCATCTCCCGTAGTTTCGGCCATTATAACCACATCGGTTGGTATGGCCATGGGAAGGTGGTGGGATTTGGCCTTAGCGAGAAGTGAGTGTGCTTACAACTCCGCCACCAAAGAGGACATTTGGTAGTTGGCTTTAGAGCTGACGGCCCAAGCAGTGGTACACTGCGAGTTGTGCTCTTAGTGCAACGAGAAGTGAGCGAGCTTACAGTTCCGGTGACCTATCTGGATATTAGGTAGTGGACTATACGTGTCCACGGGGCGACTAGCTTGAGACACTAGTCTTAAAAGTACTGGATGAAGGATGCGTACCGGCGTGTTCTGATCTGGCGTTATGACCTGACGTAGATGGTCCCTTGTGCTTGCGCAAGGTTATTCTGACACCTACTTTGTAACCGGAAGGTTGGTAGGGGGTGTCAGTATAAACTTTAAAGAGTGTATAGCGGGTTGTGTGGCCTTAGCGAAAGTTGCTTAATCGCAGACCAGGCACGTTAACCACAGCGCCATCGAGCTTCTTGCCTCCTAAAGCACCTACCCTAACACCGAAGCAGTCGTACAGCAGCTGGTCGTATCTCTCTTCTACACCCTGCCACATGTGACTGTCTCCGAAGCTGCGCAATTTGATGTCACCCTCGCACAGGCGGCAGCACCGCCCGCCAGGCAAGCCGGCGCCGCCGGCGCCGTCTCCGGACGCATGGAACACGACGTTGTCCTTGAATTAAAAAAAAGAAAGTTAAAAAGGTCAAGCGGTACCTAATCTCTTTGCTTGCATTGCATTTCTTGAATAAATGTTCAACCATAATTAATAATAGGGCAAAGTTGAAAATCTATTATGGAAATGTGAGTCTTATGTGCAGGCAGGCGCGTGTACCATTCCTTAGAGATCTGCGACCTCTTAAATTTAACAGACTATGTTAGAGAAATTACAGCCTTATCTTTTACTAACTACCTTACTAACAAAATATGGCTCCTCCACCACGGCCCGGTCAACCCGAGCCGAAGTACGAGCCTTTACAGGCGCCCTCGGGTTGTTCCGCTCCCCGATCTCCGATCCGAACCCTTCGGAGAATCTAGTAGGGCATGGGGACACGCACTTCTAAGTGTGTGATGCCGTTCCCCCTAGAAAACCTCTGAAGGTGATTCGTTTCACACGGCTTGAGGTAGGTACCCTTTAAGTATCTCGCCGCCCCCAAAAAAGCCCGGTGAAGCTGAAAATGCCGTTTGAGGCAATGAGCAATCTCTCAAAAAAAAAAATATGGATTGTATTTGATATGATTTTTATTTGTATTAAATAAATTGTTATCCTTATTTTTTGTACCAGAATCCTTTCGCCTTTAAAACTAGCATCATGATCCTTGATCCTGCCTGACCCTGATCCTGCACCTTCAAATCTAGCACGTGATCGTACCCATTGTAGGATCTAGATCTAGTGCTAATACAGGAAAGCACAATAACAAAATTTTCACGGTCGCCCAAGGCGGCTGTGCATAATAAACCCTCAAGAGACTGAGCCTGACGATATTGATACGAGTGCAAATCTATCTAAATAAAATGTATGTATACCTACTCTATTTAATAACAATCAACTCACTGTATTAAATATTGTTTGATGTTTGTCTTTTGTCCACAACACGTTCATAGTGTTTCGTTTTGGTTATCAAATACTATTAAAATTACACCTAAATTAAAATAGAAAAACGATTTACTCCTTTTGAATTTTGTTTTAACATTTGAAATAAATTCTTGTCGAATCATATCTAACGTCCGTCAATCAAAATTTTGATGTTATGTTCTCTTTGTTATTCTATAGGAGCCTCTACACTACACCTCAGAACAATAAATTAATTATTCTGAGACCTATCAGTAAATATATATTTTGTAAAAAAATGTTTTGTTTAAATATTGGGTCTCCCCAAAAGAAGGATCTAGATTCTTCTGACCCTCTACTATGTTTTCCTACGTTCATTCTTTCATATTTTGTAGTATCTTTATTTGACTAAAAATTGTTTGTCTTAGCATAAGTGTTAAAAGACATAAACTCGAAACCGAATAAACAAACGCCGTTGCCGTATGTTTAAAAAAAACTTAAGTGTCATTATCATGTCATGTCGTTTGACATGTCTGCTGGCTATGTATTGTTGTTGTTTTCGTGTTAATATTTCACATTTCTCATATTAATAGCAAGAATATATCACTAAGACATATAGCTTACATATTTTTACATATAAATACATAATATTACGCTAATGAAATTGTTCCATTGTGCCAAAACAATCACGTTTGACATCCACTACGAAATCCGTATTAAAACTCAATCAAAATGGGTGGTAAGGCGGAGAAAGGGACACCGAAGTACATAGCCAACAAGATCAAAGCTAAAGGTCTTCAGAAACTACGTTGGTACTGCCAAATGTGTCAGAAACAGTGTCGAGACGAGAATGGCTTTAAATGCCATACCATGTCAGAGTCTCATCAAAGACAGCTGTTATTGTTTGCTGATAACGCCAACAAGTATATAGACGACTTCTCCAAAGAGTTTTCGGATGGGTACATAGAGCTACTACGAAGACAGTTTGGAACAAAGAGAGTTAACGCCAATAAAGTGTACCAAGAATACATTTCTCACAGGTAAGTGGTTTTTTACATTGAAAACAGGTTGTAAAAGCCCTAATATTTTACCTTAAGATAGCTTTTTTTTAATACCAAGAACTATTTTAACCCTAAACTGGGTTCCGAGTATTGGTAAAATACAATTACAGTAGAATCCGTTTATTATGACTCCGCCTATATTGACCAGCCGGTTATTATGACGTAATTGCACTACGAAGTTTGGTTTTCATACAAAATTCTTTATAAAAAAGTCGGATATAATGACTTCCCTTACAGTGACATGTCGCTTATTATGACCCATTTTTAATAAATTATGTCCGGTTATAATGACCGACATGATTCTTTACACTTTCGGTATTGTTCGTTGGTTCCCGACGACGTTCGGCACGTGGCTCGTTCACAGCAATATTGAAAATGATAATTTGACCATAGCTATGACTTCTATACACAATAGTATTAGAGACTGTTTTTACAATAAAATGAAAAAGCAAAAGCAGACAAAAATTACAGATTACTTACAGTAAAAAATACATTTGTATGTGTTATTATAATAATGTGCTGATTACATGCAATTTTGATTTTGATTTAATATGTATGTATACATACATATGTAATTACATATGTACTATGTTTCTGTATTAAAATACATACTTAAATACATACATATTTACATAAAAAAAGTTTTTCATTTCACATAACGCTTTATATGACGTCCGCTTATTATGACGTGTTTGTCAATTCCTTTCGATGTCACTATAAACGGACTCTACTGTACATTACATTTTTGTCAAAATTTGGGCTAGGAAAAACTTGGTAAAGTTTAGCTCAGACTCAACAAAAATTGTATTGCATAAAGGAAATCTTTGAAACACGATTAACCATGGACACTTTCTTTCAGGGACCATCTCCATATGAACGCCACTCAATGGGAGACGTTAACCGAGTTCGTGAAATGGCTTGGACGAGAAGGGAAGTGCGTTGTAGACGAGACGGAGAAAGGATGGTTTGTGGCGTACATAGACAGAGACCCGGCCGCTGTTGCTGCAATGGAGGCTAAGGCGAAGAAAGAGAAGATGGACAAAGATGACCAGGTATTTGATTGTGCATATTATTTATAAAATGTTACCTATTGTGGAACATCTTGGTGGGGGGTGGCTGGTTATAGTCAGTTGAGTTAGTATATTATTGAAAATTACGTAAAAATATTATTGTCAATGTCTTAAAACAATATTTTTTTTCTTCACATACGAATATATGGCTAGGCAAGAACACTGGCATGGTAATATACTCGATTTGAATTAGATCATAGAGTGGCTTATTGTTGATTGCTATGGAGCAGAAAAGGAAATAAAACAAATTATCATCATCATCATTCAGTGCCATCTTCATACTAAAGTTTGGAGGTCAGACCCTATCACACCCTCAACCAAGTACTCACACACTCACACGCTCACACACTCACATGCTCAAACTGCTTGGTGCATACCACTGTTTGTACAGCTTTTCTGTTTCATTATTATCATTATTTTTTGTAATGAATTCTGCCCTTTTAATTTATTTGGTTTTTTTTCAAATTGTTTTTGCCGTTTCTAGATTATTGTGTTGTCTGTATGTTTTGTTTTCTAGTTACAAATACAAATAAATTTATTTGATAAATGCTTACTTACAAACTTAAAAATACATTGGAAAATAGAGTTCGCTTAAGCAACATTAAATATATAGTTTTACAAAGTAGGGAACTGTAATTGGCAGTAGGTTAAGTATACAATTAGTTTCTAAGGTGCTGTAGAATCCATGTTCATAAATAAATAAATTTAAAAAAAAATCAGTATGCAAAATTTTCTGTGATCCCATATAGCTTGTTTTAACTGGCGATAACCAAGTTATTATTATTATCATTATAGGTATTATTATTTCTTATGGGGACGTCGCCAGCCGAACGCTCTTCACTTCGCACGCACTTCATCCTTTTCCCCGTTCTCCCTCTTTAAGGGAGTTAAGGTTCATCCAGCTTTCAAGGCGCCCCGTCGAATCTTTTGGTCTCTTTAGTGAATCTTGCTATCTGCTCCACCTTCAGATCCTTTAGGTCCTCTATATGTAGTCTATCCGACCCCCAGAGCTCCCATCTTGTCAGCGAGTACATAGGGCACTCGGCTAGTAGGTGGAGGCTGGTCTCCTCGCTTTCCATGCACTCCGGGCATATGGGGTCGGTTTTCACTCCTATCACTGTCATATGTCTGTTTAGTCGACAGTGTCCTGTTATGACTTCAATGACTAGCCTCATGTTCTCTCTGGAGAGTCCCATTAGTTTGCTAGTCTTTTTCTTATCCATTCCCTTGATGAAGATCTTCGACTGTCTCATACCATTCGAGGACCTCCATCTTCTGTTGGTTTCTGATGTAATACTGTGACTGTGATCATTATAGGTAATTCAGGCAGGCAGTTGGAACAACTGATAGTTGCCTGATTGTATCGTATGTAAACTCAAGTTATTTGTTTCTTATTTCATTTCGTTGTAGTATAGGTCTAGTCTATTCTTAAACTGGCTGACACTTTGTGCTGTTATAGTTTCTTCGGGCAGTTTATTCCAGGCATCAACCACTTTGTTGCTCAAAAAGTGCTTTGTGTTTTGTTGTGGGAAATTCTTTAATGTGGAAATGCCTTTCAAAGCTCTGTATGTCATAGTGACCAGGGTGCGAGGATATATATCAATGGATATATATCATGATATATATCACGATATATACAATGGATTTTTTGATAAAAATCATTGATCCATATTTTTAAGTTTCAGAAAACTAAACTATTTTCTTAAGACAAAGTCTGAATGGGCTAGATTCCTTTGCCTTAAACCTAAATAAAAATGTTGGAAATTGAGGAAAAATAAAGAAAATTGAAGAAATTAATTATTGATTTTAAATTTATACTGTCCCTGTTACCTTACTAGTTAGATTTAGAATATTATATAACATAATAGAGGTTAGTAATTAAAAAACCGGCCAAGTGCGAATCGAACTCGCGCACGAAGGGTTCCGTACCATTATCTATAAAAATAATTAAAGTTTTTACCTGTTATCGTTATTAAGACCGAGAAAAAAATTGGGAAAAAAATCACGTTTGTTGAATGGGAGCCCCCCTTAAATATTCACTTTTTTTTAATTTAATTATTTATTTTTAAAGTGAATATATAACTTAATATTCTGTGAATATTTCAAGCGTCTGTTGCCGTTATCAATATCGAGCCAAAAATCACGTTTGTTGTGTAGGAGCCCCCTTAAATATTTATTTTATTCTGTTTTTTAGTATTTGTTGTTATAGCCGCAACAGAAATACTTCATCTGTGAAAATTTCAAGTTTCTATCTATCACGGTTCATAATGTTCATGTTTCTGCACACAAATTAAAAATAATTATTTGGATATATATCTGATACATATCCGATATATATCAAAAATCCGATTTTTTGATTTTTATTATAAAAATCGGATTTATTCGCACCCTGATAGTGACCAAGTAAGAATTTTGAAAGTTTCTATCATATCTCCCCGTTCTCTTCTATCCTTTATTTATTATCATTATATCTGTACTAATATTATAAAGAGGAAAGCTTTGTATTTTTGTATTTTTGTTTGTAATGAATAAGCTCAAAAACTACTGGACTGATTTAAAAAAATTTTTCACCATTAGAATGCTACATTAGCGCTGAGTAACATAAAAATATTCCTCGGGCTAACTTGTTTAGATGATTTGTAGCAAGAGAAAATGCAATGTAGAATTATGTAGGTTGATTTCATTTCACCAATTTCAGGAGAGAATACTAGAGTTCATCCAGAAGCAAGTGGAACGTGGTAAGAAGGAGAGCAGCGGTGTCGAGCAACCCTCGTACTCTGAGTTCAAGAGAGAGAACAGCCAGGAGAGAGTCACCTTGAGTCTGAACCTGAAGAGGAAACCTGATGGTATGTTGTTTTATCATATATTAATACGTGAAGCAAAAACTTTGAACTCCATTTTTACAAAAATTGTGCGGACGTAGGAGTATGAAATTTCGGACACTTATAGTTTATATAAAGAAGAAGAACAGAATGTTAATATATTTTTTTTAAATTATGCATAAAAAATATATTAAATCAATAAAATAAATAAATTAATTAACTTTCCTACACTCACACCAATTATCTAGCCCAAGAGAAGCTTCGTTATGAAACTCGTTAAATGGCTACTAGACAAGACTGGATAAACATACTTAAAATACTTATATACATACTTATTATACGAAGAAAACACCCAGACCCGAGACAATTTAGAAAAACAATAATTTCTAAATTGACCCGACCGGGGATCGAACCCGGGACCTCAGAGATGGCGACACCATGAAAACTGGTGTACAAACCACTGGTCGTCAAAAAAAAAACATTACACACACTACCATCTATTTGACACACACGCATAATATACTCTTTTCAAAAATTTCAAAAATGGAAGAGGAGTAGCCGAAATCTTTCAATGCCAATCCAAACTCACATTCTATCTTTTTTAATTTTTCATTGCATAGGATACAATCCGTGCAGCCTTAGTAAAATTACGGTCGAATTTTGACCACTGGGCGACCACTAGTATGTATAAAAGCTTCTCAAATATAAGTTTAGTTTAATAAATTCAAATAATATTAATACTTAACAATTCTTACCATCATTAGAGTCTAAATCTTAAACAAACAATTTGCAGTACACTGCACCTGGCAGTGCATACCAAGCGTTCGTCGTGGCACAGTACACATAATAGGGTATTTGATTACAATGAAAATATTGATCAAACTGTTGTTAACTTAATGGTAAACATGTTTTTAAACTAATTTAGCCAGCACATAATTTTAAAATAAGTATGATTTTTATAAAAAATCAATAATAACATGATAAAATTTTTATGATTGACCACGTGATCAAAAACGCACGGGATAACGCTGAATCTGGAGTGACGTCACCAGCTCGTTTACAGTAAATGTCAATCAAAGTTTTGTACACGTTTAATTTGACAGCTAAAAGTTTGCTTACAAGCAGGTGACGTCACGACATCACGTGACCTGCATTCAGCGTTTTGGCGGCTATTTTATTAATTTGAATTTCAATGGCGTTTTTTATAAAAAATAAAGAAATTCATAAAGAATTAATCAAATTGCAAATATATGATGCTATAATGAACCATTAGACATATTTTTCTAAAACCTGTCAAATACCCCATTGTAGGGTGCCGTGGCTAGGTCAATTAAATCCGCACTCTCTTTGGTTGGTTGGTGATTGTCCCCGCCTGCGACAACTATCAATATTCAATGTATTTAGAAATACTCATTTATTATAGATTTTATTATTTAAGTATAGGTATTGGACAAGGAAATATTTCACGTTGCATTCAACATTGCTCAAATGGAATTCTGGGATCGTAGAGCTTGTTTTTTTTTCATTTCAGTTTTTTCTCTTTGCAGTTATTTTTTATGTTAGTTCGGTTTTTACGAGTATATAATTGTTTATATATATATATATATATGTACCTGGGTACAGCCAGAAAAAAACAACCGATACTGGTATTAAAGGCGTATCCTAAAAAGTGCGGCCGGTCGGTCTAACTTGTCCCCAATTACACAGACAGAATAATAAGCCATAACTTTTTTATTGTTGTAGATAAAAAAGCTGAACCATTACAGTCTATATCGATGAAGCTAAAAGGTAAAGACAATAGAGACGCTATGTCCACTTCAAGCAAGAAATCGAAGGTCGACGAAGGCAAGAGCAGGACAGCGCTAGACGAACTTATGGAGATGCAGGAGCGTGCGAAAGAGAAAACGAATAGGTCAGTGCTATTTTTATTGTTTTATTGTGACGACCTCCTCCGTAGCCGGCAAGAGCAGGACAGCGCTAGACGAACTTATGGAGATGCAGGAGCGTGCGAAAGAGAAAGCGAATAGGTCAGTGCTATTTTTATTGTTTTATTGTGACGACCTCCTCCGTAGCCGGCAAGAGCAGGACAGCGCTAGACGAACTTATGAAGATGCAGGAGCGTGCGAAAGAGAAAGCGAATAGATCAGTGCTATTTTTATTGTTTTATTGTTACGACCTCCTCCGTAGCCAAGTGGCTTGCACGCCGGACTTTAGGCGGCGCTAACTCTGAGGTCCCGGGTTCGATTCCCGGTCGGGTCAATGTCGAAAACGAACTTTACAATATTGTGTCGGATCTGAGTGGTTGTGGTACCGTCGTTGTTTCTGAGTGCCATGAAACAAGTGCTTTAGCTATTTACCTTGGGATCAGTACAATGTATGTGATGTTGTCTCATATTTTTATTTTTATATTTTTTTATATACAAATTCAAATTCAAATTCAAAAAAATTATTCGGAGTAGCAGGCTTAGGTTTTAACAATAAAACTAATACATATTCTTAAAATTAAATGCTACGACAACTGGACTCCTCTTAGCATAAGTTGCAGCTTCAAACTGCAACCCTGATTTTCAGAGGAGCCCGTGATATGAGTGTGTGTGTTCTGTGTAATGTTATAAAAATAATGCTATTAATAATAATTAATAATACATAGTGATAAAGTGTAAAATATAAATAATAAATATTTAATTGTACCTGTGTGTGATGATTATATAATAATATACCTAATGTTAAAAATTTATGTGGTTTTGCCTTAAACTAAGTATGAAGAATAAAATATAAAAAATAAAAACCATCTTTAAAAATACAAATAATAATAAAAAACAAAAGCCACCTGCCTTTTAAGGCATAACATGTTTGAATATTTCATTGGCTTTCAATCTTATCTCAATGACATAAAGTTCAAAATGTGGTGGGAATATACTTCCTATTGCCTATTAAAGGGTTTAAAGTTGTTGCCCTTTTTGTTGCTCAAGTAAATATTTCCTGTACTTAACTTTTAAAAGATAGGACAGTTTACAGGATTGTACAGGATGTGTGGTAACAGGTAAATAATCTGGATACATATGTCGTAGGATAAAGAACACCGTTACAATTGGCAAAATCACATTAATGTAAGACTTTAATTTGACTTATAATATATTATTTTGAACTTTCCATTCCCAATGCTAAAAAAATTTACATTATTAATTTTACATTATAATTTTACATTTATCATTCGTTAATTCAAATAGCGCGCGCTTCCCCGATTGGTTGGTACCATCCGACGGCCAACTCTACCACCGCGCGCTCATTCGCTATATCAAAGCCCGCGCTTGCGCGCTTCCCCGACCTGTTACACACTTCCGTCCCATTTCACGAAATCACTCCCACAAATTGCAAGAAAGCTGGAAAGATGTTACACATCAATAAATAAATAAATATAAATTATCTACTTTTTCTTTCTTTTGGCCCTTCTAGAAAAGACTACTGGCTCACCGCAGGCATAGTGGTGAAGATTGTCACCAAATCGCTCGGCGACAAATTCTACAAGAAGAAGGCGGTCATAGAGAGAGTCGTAGACAAGTATGGCGCGGAGGTGAAGCTTGTCGACGGCAACACCAAACTCAAGTTGGATCAGGTAAGAGGCATCACCGCTTATTATTTTATTTTAACGCACCAAGAAAATTGCCACGCATCAGTAGATTTAATCTGTTTTCGGAGCAGCTCTCTAACAGTAACTTGGGTCACCATTCTACACTTAATAGGCTACAGCGACATTATAATTTTGTGTCACGATCCAACGCTGACATTGACATATTTCGTTTAAGTGCCCACAAATTTAGAAAACTGCTGTCCGAGAGCTGCGTAAACCTTATGTAATTCTTACTAGCATTTGAAATGAGTTGTTGTATATGTTTTGCTCTTATTTATATTGTTAAGTTTGTTATTACTGATTACTTAAAAAAATTATGTAGTTTTTCCTCTTTTAAAATTTACACAAACTCTCCACATTTGCATGCCGTGGCGGTCAATAATAGAAGGCTGTACTTAGCATGTAAAATGTTATTGTATGTTACATAGTTTTTTGTGTTAGTACAAGTTTTCGCTGACTGTCCTTAACCTTTTCACCGCCCAACTATCCTGCACGCGATGTCCCGCTGTACGCCAACGTATAAATGTATTTTAATAAAGTAGGTACAAAGAAGAACTTCTATAGAAGTGCTGGCGTGGACGGCACGAAAATCTCGAACTTCTATAGAAGTTGTTGGCGGCAAAAAGGTTAATAAATAAATAAATAAATAAATTTTCATTTCTTTTGATAATGGTTCCCACATGAGCTTCCTGAAACTAATTGATTTTTTCTAGTAAAATTTTATCTTATTAAATTATGTCTAAATAAATACTCTCATAGATAATAATATCCATAATAAAATCCAAATAATCCATAACGCACACGTTTTCCCTCCTTCTTATGATATGGGGTCCTTCAAAAGAGGCGTGAAGAAGCACCTTGTGGGCCGGCAGAGTGAGGGTAACTGATGCTGCGTTTGTTTCCACGCTGCACCAGTTGTCTTCGCGTCTGGACTCCATTTCCACTTAACATCAGGTGGGATGGAGTCATTTGTCGAGTTAACTATTAAAAAAAAAAAGGTCAAACATAATTCTTTGCATATGATTGGCGACTTCTTGGCGGGAAAGTGAAGAGTCATGTCTGCGGTTTTGTTTTATTTTCTAAAATTTGTGTTATGTCGAATATTAATGTGAAATGAAATAATGGTGGATTATTAACCGTTAAGTTTTCGTGAGTGTGCACGAGTGTTGGCAAATGAAACAAAACAGTGCAACGGCACTTTTCAAATTCTCTCAAGAAGTCCGCGTGAGGACATAGTAAAGCCCCACATCTTTACTGAAATACTCGAGGGGTTGGGGGGTCTATCATTTCTCACTTCTCATTCATCATCATCATCATACATAAAGGGAAAAATACTAATGAAATTAAGAAACTAGACAGACAAGAAGTGTCTAGCACGAACGAATAGGCTTGATGGATTTCATCCGAAGCGGTAAAACAATACACAAAAAAAATTGCATATGATTTATTTTTATGTTTCTCCGTAGCCGAGTGGTTTGCACGCCGGACTTTGGGCAGCGCTAACTCTGAGGTCCCGGGTTCGATTCCCGGTCGGGTCAATGTCGAAAACGAACTTTTCGATATTGTGTCGGGTCTGGGTGGTTGTGGTACCGTCGTTGTTTCTGATTTACATAAAACGAGTGCTTTAGCTACTTACTTTGGGATCAGAACAATGTATGTGATGTTGTCTAATATTTAATATTTTTTTTTTTAATATGTACCTAAGTTATCAATGTCCGTTTGCTATAATAAACTCAAACTCAAACTCAAACTTTTATTTGCAAACTAAGTGGTACATAGATGGTGTTTACATTGATAGTGTCCTTATTACTTAGTCACCTTGTACAGGTATAACAAATAATACTTATATTAACTATAATATATACAATATGTTATAAAAATATATACCTATATTTATATTAAATTGCTATTAAAGCTTAAATTATATTGTGAATTGAATTGTATAATAAATCAATAAATTGTATTAAATTGTATTATATTATATTATATAATACATATATAAAAAATTTAATATAGTCAAAATTGACTTTCTAATTGTAAACTTCAATGTTTCATTTCAATGTGTAGTATTTACATTAACTTTTATTAGTATAGTTCTCTATAGCTTCAGTGGCCGAGTGGCAGAGCGCACGGCCCGATACCCGAAGGTTCCGGGTTCATTCCCTAGGTCGGACAAAATGTGTTTCGGATTTTTCGATGCATAGGCTGGGTTTGTGATCACCAACCCGCATTTGGCAAGCGTGGTGATTAAGCCATTACCCATCAATTGTAGGGATGACTTGATTTCAATGATGAAGGCCTTTGCCCAGCAGTGGGACAGTTATAGGCTGTTCACTTGCTAATAGTTAGAAATAGGAAATAACGGAAAGCCTTGGAGGAAGCCTTAGGCCTTTGTCGAAACACGAACTGTCAACAAAAATATTTAAAAAAAGATTTTGTTAAAAGAAACTGTAACAGAAATAAAAGTTTTATAATAATTATTACTAGCGACCCGCCCCGGCTTCGCACGGGTGCAATGCTGATACACGCAACCGCTATGTCCCTGCATTTTAAATCTGTAATATCTTCGAAAATATTCATTTAAATTACATGCTGTAAAGGACCATATCGATCTATATTAATAATGAAATAATGAAACAATTTATTGCCTCAAGACAAGATATTACAATTTAAAAAAAAACACATAAAAAAGTAACACCAGGTTAGAGGCAAAAGGGAATGGCTCAGCTTTCGCTGAGATTATCACAGTGCTGGTTTTCAGCCGTTCCCCCTTTCCCTGATATGAAGAGCGGGAAATATTGTACAGGAGGAGAACATTATTTACAGTGTGTATGTGGTGTATAAGTATGTATAGGGTGTGTTGTGTGTGTGTGTGTGTGTGTGTGTGTGTGTGTGTGTGTGTGTATATGTGTGTATGTATGTGGTGAGGGTGTGTGTGTGTATGCGGTATGTGTGTGTGTGCTTGTTGAAGCGGAGAGTATATTGTGCGTCCATTTAATTTATCTATAAAAAGAATTTTGTAAGAGGTAACTCTTTCCAACAAGCATATTAAATGCACAATGTATTTAAGGTACTTAATTGGATAAGGATTAATGCTGTATTGCTTAAAATCGCTTCGTAAATAAGCCATTATTTCTCGTAAAAAATAAAGGAAAAAAAAATATTATTGTGGGTTATCCCTAAGAGATAGACGTATACCATCGCGGACTTTTTTGTAGACCTTTTTAAGGTGTACAATACTGTAGTACATTATTTTGATCTATCTCGTAGGGTTCAGCCAGCGTTTGCAATGTAAGCGTACCTCCAAAATTATCAGTGTTTCTCTACTACCTATATTTTGCATCTATTTATACATATAAACCTTCCTCTTGAATCACTCTATATATTAAAAAAAAACCGCATCAAAATCCGTTGCGTAGTTTTAAAGATCTAAGCATACATACATACGTACAGCGGCAAGCAACTTTGTTTTATACTATGTAGTGATTATAATTTATTGAATTACTTACAGAACCATTTGGAAACTGTGATTCCTTCGCCGAATCGCGCGGTGCGGTTCGTGAACGGCGCGTACAGAGGCCTCGCTGGAGTGTTGAAAGACATTGACACAGACAACTACTGCTGCCAAGTGGAGGTGAGATGTTCATCGCCGGCTCATATTTAAAGTTGGTGGTACGCAATAAATAAGATTTCCTTTGTTAATATGTATTGATAATGATGATGAACGATAATAGAAACAGTAGTGTAGATAAATGATATTCTTAATCTTTATTTCTGTTTTTGAACGTGTTATGTTTTAAATATGGTCGTAATTCGTCACAACAACATTTATGAACCAAAAAATTACTAGAGAAATAATTTTATTTTTATTTTTCTGAGAATCCTTGTATTTTTTCTTCCTATTTTTTTAAGTACTGTACATAGACTCGGCCCAAATTGAAACATCTCCTTTCCTCAATTGAATTTGAACTTAATGTTTATGGCATATGGTTGAATATTTATTGGAGAAAGGAAAACAAAAAAAAATGGTACGTTTTATTAGAACTAGCCATTTGGAGTAATAGTTAATATAGCACAAAAGTTGTAGGATTGCTCTGAGCCAAGTTATACAAGTTCGAAGATTCATCATTTTTTTACACTTATTGATTCCTGAAAGTGCTGGAAAACATAAAATAATGATATATATTGTTAGAACTAATGATCCGAAGCAATTGTCATTGTGAAGCGTCAAGCGACTGCTTTGAAGTTGATACGAAAAAAAAATATGTATGAATGTGATCTATCATCGAACTTGTATAACTTGGCTCAGCGATCCTACAACTTTTGTGCCATATTACCTATTACTCCAAACTAAAATTCAAAATAATTTATTCAGTTTAGGCTACAAGTAGCTCTTGTGAATGTCACTATGCCATCGGTTCGTAAGTCTACTCTGGGCGGGAGATCTTGTACTGAGAAGAACCGGCAAGAAACTCAGCAAGTGTCCAGCTCTTTTCTCCCTTACAGCGTAAAAAAATATTGGAAAATGCCCTATCATAGCAGGACACTTTCCATTACAAATAAACACAAAAAATATACATAAGACAACCACAACATGTAAAAAACAAAATAAAAAATGTAAGTTAACAAATTTGCATCAGATAATTATGTAAAAGTTTCAATTTCCACAATGTCATACAGCACCACTACAGTACTCTAGTAAAAGTCAAAAATTGTTTAGGTAAAACAAAGTCGAACTATAATTAATAATACTAAAAATCGGATACGGGTGTTCTTAAGCGGACGAATGATTTGTTTTTGTTGTCATGGAAACTGTCAAAGCGGTACGAAGTCCGCCGGTCAGCTAGTAATAGTATAGATTACAACCACAACATGTAAAAAAAAACTAACAATACGTACAATACGTAAAATGTATGGAGCCCGAATGATCTCCTTTGTCAGTTTTGGGTAGGTTGATGTGCTGGCGTCTGTAAACAAAGTAACACGAGCGAAGCCGGGTGGCTAGTGTTGTATAAATGGTATAACACTTGTTTCATGCTTTTTGTGTAATGTTAGAAACTGTTTTTTTTTTCAGATATCGGAAGGACCCCTTACAGGACGAATAGTGAAGAATGTTCAATACGAAGACATTAGTAAATCGGCATCGTGATAGATAAGTAATAGGTCCTTACCTATGAAATTGGAGTTTTGTATAAAGATTTTTTATAAAATTTTAATTTTCTTAGCATCTATTTATTTTAACACTATAAAAATTGTAGAGTAGCGTGTTTGTTTCACTAGATAAATATAGCAGACATTAAAAAGAACAAAAATCAAGTCCCTTCAAAGCTACAATGAAACAAAAGGACAATTCCGCGAACAAAAAAGTTAGTCAATTTAAAAAATAATTGGGCGAATAAAGACACAAAATTAATAATCATTGTTATTACTGAAGCCTAAGTAACATAGTCCTAATTAAAGGTATCTAATAATATTAACAACCGGTAGGTATTGACTTTTAGAAGTAATACACCTGTTAATAAGTGAGAAAAAACTCCAATTTCATAGGTAAGGACCTATTAATAGTTTTTAATTATTTATAAGTATTTTATAGAAAAATAAATTAACTGGTAAAGATTTGTAATTATTGTTTTTATATCTTACTAGCGATCCTCACGCGACTTCGTCCGCTTTCGTGAAGACCCGCGGGCTAATACCGAAAAAAGAGACAAAGAAACACGAGGAGTCCCCCCGTTTGGCCAGCTCATTCACATGACATTGACGATTTGTTCCCCCGGTATCGATTCCCTGCGTATCGACTTCCCCCGGTATCGATTCCCTGCGTATCTACTTCCCCCGGTATCGACTCCCTGCGTATCGACTTCCCACCGTATCGACTTCCCCCGGTATCGACACCCTGCGTATCGACTTCCCACCGTATCGACTTCCCCCGGTATCGACTCCCGCCGTATCGACTTCCATCTGTTTCGACCATGAATTGGCTTAGAGTACAGTTAATGAAACAAGTGTTTTAGTTTGAAAATAATCAATATTTTAAAATGATTATGTGATTTTTGCAATGATTGTGTGTTTTTTAATGATTATAAGATAAAGTAGGTATATAAGAGAGTTGAGTATTTTTTAGATAATAACCTACATATCAATACAAACGGTACTGGCCGAAAACCAGCGCTACAAAGGCATTATGTCTATGTCGCAATAAGCTGAGCCGGTAGCCTTTGGCATACATATTGTTACATTACAAAGTCTATTATTTGTAGCTACATGTGCAATAAATAAGTAAATAAATAGTGAAATATTATATTGTATCAAATGTAAAAGATGTAACAGTGTGCCAATAAATTATTAAATTATTATTTCATTTATTCCATATACTAAGTAATTTTTTTTTTAGAAAATTTTGGATTTTATTAAGACATCTGTAATTAAACTAGATTTACGAATAAGTTACCTATATCAGTAATAATAGAGCTGGAGACTGAGTAAACTGTTATTTTATTAACGTTAATTATTGTAATAAATATGGTTATGTGTTTTGATTGTTTTCTAACTAAAACACTTGTTTCAATAACTGTACTCTAAGCCAAAACAGAGAGAAGTCGATACGGCGGGAGTCGATACGGCGGGAGTCGATACCGGGGGAAGTCGATACCGGGGGAAGTCGATACGCAGGGAATCGATAACGGGGTAACAAATCACATTGACACATTGACGACCTCCTTGGTCGAGTGGCTTGCAAACCGGTTTCCATGGTGTCGCCATCTCTGAGGTCCCGGGTTCGATCCCCGGTCGGATCAATTTAGAAATACCTATTTTTCTAAATTGTTTCAGGTCTGGGTGTTTCCTATGTATAATAAGTATGTATTTAAGTATATTAAGTATGTTTATCCGTTGTCTAGTTAACTTCTTAAGGAAGCTTTTCTTAGGGCTATAATTGGTGTGTGTGGGAAACATTTTTTTTTTTAATGTAGTTTGATGAACTGACCGAGCAGAGCAAAATGTATCTCTCTCCTATCATACTCACTCTGTTAGGGCTTCCCCGTACCCGCTGTACCAATGACGCAACACTCATTAATATAGAAGACTAGCGGCCGCTCGCGGTTCCACCCGCGTGGTTCCCGTTCCCGTGGGAATATCTGGATAAAAAGTATCCTATGTGTTAATCCAGGTTATAAACTATATGTATGCCGAATTTTATCCAAATCCATTCAGTAGTTTTTACGTGAAAGAGTAACAAACATCCATCCATACTTACAAACTTTGGCGTTTATAATATTAGTAGGATAGATTTTTGGAACTTTGCTAATACATTAGTTACAATTCCGGTCCCATAGATTCTTGTTTCTAAATTTAACCTCCAAAGTTACGTTCTAAGTTCATATATTAAGACCAGAATTAGATAAAAATATAAAAAATATGATGTTAAGGTCCAAGACAAGATGGAAGCGCACTTCACCCGGAATCCTCAACTAGTGAAGCACGTCTATCTTATCTGTAGCTGTCGGAACACAACAATGCTTCAAACATTGATGTTATGGCAACATATTTAGATAAGATGGTGGTGGCTAGCCAGGTGGGCTTGAAACAAATCCTATCATCAACCAAATCGAGTTTAAACATGTGTACTGTAACTAACTGTAACTGTACTGTACTGTAACTTCATCGGATGAAGTTTACCGAGGTGGATCGTTGCTACTGTGGGGGGGATTACGTGGAGGACGGACACCACGCTTTGTCCCGTTTGTTGTTTGTTTGTTTGTTTCTGGCCGAAGGGAGTGGTGTTCAGGCGTTTTCGTGGAAGGCTACCTTTGAGCGCCACCGATGCGACACCGAAAGTGTCGAAATAATTACTAACATAGATTAAGTTTTATATTACTAACAAAAATTGTATATTGGTATGTATATGTTAGTTTATAAGGTATTTATCTATGGGCCTGTTATTTTGTAACTTTAAATTGTTGCCTGAAAATAAATGAATTTATTATTATTATTATTTATGGGAGTGCAATTTATACAGTGAAGCACGTAGGGACTTATTAGATAATGTTATGGTGCTGGAGGTGGGTCCGATTTACTAATGCGACCTTGTTGGATCGGAGGCGAACTTCAGGCGGTTTAGGGAGATCGCGCACGAATGGCACACGATTCGGAGTGGACTGGAGAGAGAGAGGCGATGAAAGAAGACCGTAAAGGGAAGAAGACGCTGTGAGAAGTAGCCAGTAGCGGAACCACTGCTGGGTGAAATTAAATATGTTTAAGAAAAAGGTAACACAATTGTTATTGGATATAGTAGTTTGTGCAACTGTCATATAATGAAGGGTATTAAAACACGAGTGTGAGTTTATGAAACGAGCGCAGCGAGTTTCATAATAGTAACGAGTGTTTTAATACCCGTGTTATATGCAGTTGCATACACTACTTTATCTTCACTAATGCAATTAGTCAAACAACAAGAGTAAAAGCTGACAATAGTTATTTATAATAATTGTTCAAATTTTGGATGGTACAATTTTGAAAAATAATGTTAATTATTGATCCAGCAGCTGTAGCGGTCGCGGGGCAAGCAGTAGAGCTCGTAGACGGAGTTGGAATATTTATAATTACTTCATTCGTCTTGTTTTCTATACTGTTCAAGATCGTATTTGAGACTTGAATTTTATTCATTAAAGACTCATCAATGTAGCTTTCAGCCACAGTAGAAGATTTCCACCCCCCGTGTCGTTTCAGTGCGGTCAAATCACCACCGCTATCTATGAGAAGGGTCGCCGAGGTGCGCCGGAAGCAATGCCCCGTGTACAACGGTGGGTTAGGCAGATTCAAAAAACTTGCGATAGTTTTTCCCAGAGCACCAAATTTATTAATACCAGTTCTTTGATCGACGCACTTCCCCGATCTATAGCTCAAGAAAAAGGCAGGGTTTCGACAGGGGGTGGGTCGAAGTTCCATGTATTTTTTACATACGGCATAGCAGTTGCCCGTCACAACGAAAGAACGATCTATTTTCGTTTTTGTTTTCGAAACTTTCACCATGATTGTACTGTCGTCTATGTTAGAGACTTCATCGAACTGGATGTTGTATAGCTCTTGCCTTCGGCATGCCCCCATTATGCCGAAGATTAGTGCAACCTGTAACAATAAACGATATAATAAGCTTGAGGTACATAGCCAAGGCAAAAACTATGATTTATGAAGTAGTAAAGTGTAGGTACCTACTACCTAATTTATACACAAAGCGCTTAAACGGAGTGTCTAGATACCTTGCGTGTGTAGTACGTAAGTACTAGGTAGATTAAATAACAGAACTAAAATACACTTACCTTTTCAAAAAGATACAAAATATCTGGTGAATCTTTCAGGAACATCTTTATTTGACCTGATGTAAACGTCAAAGACTTTTTTTCCTTGTGTCCTTCTGAACTGCGTTTCAGGAACGCTATGACTTTTGAATACTTCGTGATATCAATATTGTTGTAGATCCTCAGTGTGGACTTGAGCATAGAATATTTAGCCCACATAGAAGATGGCTTGAATTTGTCGGAGAGGTCTTTGAGATACACAAAAATGACATTTTCAGAAAATGATGTAGTTTTCTTTTCGATCTTCCATGCCAAAAAGTTATTATATTCTTTTTCATATAATTTTCTAGATTTTTCTGGCAAAAGATTGTGAGTTACTTTTGTTGCCAATTCTAGAATATCCGGAGACGTACAAATATCATCGTCGCTGTCCATTTTTAACTTTTAATTTGTATTTTAAAAACAAAACACATTGCGAAACATTAAATTCACGCGTACGTGTATTGTCACAGTGAACTTGCCGCCATTGAAATCTAACCAATGAGAGCGCAGCTGCGCGCGCAGGGCCAATCAGGAGCGAGCGCGGGCTGTTATTTTTTTATTTAATTGGCACAAGATCTTACCAAAGAGTTTTGTGTATGTAAGTTTAGTAGTTTCGACGAAGTTTTCACGTATAACCCAACTGTTTTCAAAAGCCTGCCTAATATCAAAATTTTATACAACTTGTATGAGGATTTTGACATAAGGCTCGCCAGGTTAATTGGTCGCGTTTTATTGATGTTATAATGAGATTTTACGATATCGATGTGGATATTATACCATCATGTGAAATTGCTTAAATTGAGTGTTTTGTTGTCTGCGCTATAACAGTAGTAATTATAAGTCAAGTATTGGAAACATAAGTAGAATGTTACAACATTAGTGTAGATAAAATGCTTTATACAATTAACGATTTTTTTAATGATAATATTTAACCTTTTCACCGCCCAACTATCCTGCACGCGATGTCCCGCTGTACGCCAACGTATAAATGTATTTTAATAAAGTAGGAACAAAGAAAAACTTCTATAGAAGTGCTGGCGTGGACAGCACGAAACACTCGAACTTCTATAGAAATTGTTGGCGGTAAAAAGGTTAATGATATAGATGAAAATAGATAGACTCTTATACATTTTTGAATGCATGAATATAATTCAAATAAATCAATAAATTAATTCACTATCTGTTTGTACGCCTTATTATAGGCAAAACAGCGAACATAAAATTATATAATACCTTTTCTTCTTTACTGTTATACAAATAAAGTATTTCTGATTTCTGATTTCGTGTACGTCCGCCCCAGAAAAGGGAGAGGGACCATAGGGACAAGGACATAGGTAAGCATAATTTGTAGGGAGTGAAGAAGTGCGCGCAGTGGAGTCCATTCCGCGCGCATCTCCCGCGCTTCGGCCTGTATAACCTGCCCCCCGACCGCCTAACCGATCGCTTTGACTCCGCGTATAGTTTATGACGTCATCTCGCCACCTCGCGCCGCCTATGAAAGCAATATCAAAAGCTAAGCGCTAATAGCTTTCGATATTGCTTTCATAGATGGCACGAAACGACAAGATGACGTCATAATCCACACACGAAGTCACAGCGATCGGTTAGGCGGTCGGGCCCCTGATGGTTGAGTCAGGCCATGGGTGGTTGGTGGGTTTGTAACTAACTGTGTAACTATTTACAAATCGAACACGGGACCTCTCGGTCTGAGATCGGTGTTCCTAACCACTAGACCATCACAAGTAGTCAATTTCGGTATTTCAATTAATTTACCCATCCGATGATCTGACACTGCGTAAGTTGCTAGCATACATGATCGCAATCCGCTACGAAAGAAAAATCTAAATAAAACCACCGCGAAATATTATTCAAAATGAAATATATTCTTTCGTAAGTAGTCAAGGCACAATTTTCGATATTGTTGTATAAAAAAATCTTTGTAGGAAGCTCTAGATAGGATAATGGCAGCAGTGCTCGACAAGAACCAGTAATCGACATTGTTTTCCTATAATCATTTAAACAAAAAAAGTAAAAACAGCTGTAAAAAGCAAGAAATAATACTGAAATCATATTATTAACTAGCGGCCGCTCGCCCCCCGCCCCTTCACCCGCGTGGTTCCCGTTCCCGTGGGAATATCGGGACAAAAAGTATACTATGTTTTAATCCAGGTTATAAATTATCTGTATGCCGAATTTCATCGAAATCCATCCATCCGTTGCAACGTGAAGAATCAACAAATATACGAACATACACACAAACTTTAGCAGTTTTAAAGAAGGTCTATTGAAGTCGGGTGGTTGGTGGTCGGCTGGGGGACAATTTTGTTTCATTTAAACTTTTATAGCTGTTCCATTATCTCCACTTTTTTATTGTAAAAGCCCCACCCGACTTCAATAGACCTTCTTTAAAACTGATACTAGGTAATTAATAATATGATTTCAATATTATTGCTTGGTTGTTTTTTTTTAATATTTTATTTTACGATTTTTAGTGATGGGCAGACCTAACAAGGATGCTTCTCGGATGAGGAAACGACGGCCTAGTGGGTAGTGGTATTCCTATGTAAAACTTCAATCTTAACTAAGTATTATTTTTGTACGAACTGAACATTTTGGCATATTGAACCGTATTAAATAAGCCCAACAAAAGGTAAGGTTGAGGAATTCCCTCGACTGTCTATGGTCTCCATCACCAGGCCTGTAATGCCGCTTATAACCCATATGGGTGCAAAGTTCTCATCAATAGAAATAAATTAAGTCCAAACACAAGGTAGCTACTGTAAAACGTTGAGGAGTTCCCTTGACTGTCCTTCGTCTTTATCATCAGACCCCTAATGACAGTCACAACCTATCTAGGTGTATAGTTCTCATCAATACAAATTAATCAAGCCCAAACACCAGGTAATTGCTGTAAATCGTTGAGGAGTTCCCTCGAATGTCTCTTGGCTCCATCATCAGATCGACTCCAGACCTTCATTAAATAGCAGTGCTTTAAAATAATTAAAAAATAACAAACGCACTAGTCGCCCCTAGGAATTTCTAAGGTTCCCCTCGATTTCTTTGGGATGCCATCATCAGATCCTGGTTTCCTTATCATGGTACCACCCTTGGGATATCTCCTTTCCAACAAAAAAAGAATCATCAAAATCGGTTCATAAACGACGAAGTTATCCGCGAACACACGTAATAATAAAAAAATTGTATACGAGTCGAATTGAGAAACCTCCTCTTTTTTTGAAGTCGGTTAAAAATAGTAATCAGCAGCTGATTTTCGTCTTTAGCTACAAGTAAATACAGACTACCTGTATTTTAGTTGTTATCATGTCGGTTTTTGGCGACGAAAACTGTGTCGAAGACCGGTCTTAATGTCGATCACTGGGGCTACGATAGATGTCTACTGATAAAATCAACTACCTTTACTTTATTTAAAGTTACGTATTCTATTATATGTGCACAAACACATATTACACCATTTGAATCGCAAAGTAATGCAATTTGCATGAATAATAATAAATAATTAAAATAATAATAGGTAGTAATAATATGTGTAACAATAAAAATTGACATTTCAAAATTATTCGATTACATTAATTACAAAATGGGTACACTATGTCTTTCGTACACCGACATTTAAATTAACAATATTCACTATGAAGAAATAAACTTAATAAAAATACAAGTTCTATTAAATAGGTAATTAATAACGCATTCAATAAATTCACTTTATTAGTAACAAAATAAGTACAAAACTTGTGATATTTTAAAATTTGAACTCATCAATAAACATTTCTTAAAATATAATATTGAAAAGGGAAAGAACCATTCATTTGTAAAATGTCAGACTTTACCGCGTAAAACAATGTTGCCATGCATCAAACAGAAATAAGTACCATAAGGCTAAATAAAAACTACTATATTAGTTTAATTATCTAATTGTTAAAAATAGCAACAAATGCTTTATTAAATACTACTACAAAAAAACTATTAAAATACTATGCTTACGTAACTAAATAAAATAACATGCTTTTGTTTAAACTGCTGATTGCATAATTAATGGAACTCATTCCATATAGATTTAATACTGTGTGACCATACCACTTGACAATGGTAGAAATTGGTAGAATTTCAATAGGATTATGTACCAATAATATTGTACAAAAAGTCGTATATATAAAAGTAGGTAATTTAAAAAACTACCATTGATCAAGCATTGGCACACGTTGTACCTAATTGATCAGAAACTGATATGATTTATGTTCATGCTACGCAAACCTAAAGCTATTTGTCATAGGGTTGAATTGGTGTTGCCATTGTATGACTTTTCTACTTCTTTAGTAGTGTTTCTTCCTCTGGGTTTCGCAGAGCATCCTTCGCGTTCTGAGTGAACTGTGGAATTAAAACATGTTATTATTGTATAAGTTTGGAATCTTTTTATATGTACGCTGTCAACTGTCAAATTTACTCAATAGACTTTAAACTATGTATATGTCACATGGTTGAACATTAATTAAAGAAGTTTGACAGTTTTGGATACGTTGACGTGCAAGCGTCTGTACACAAAAGGGCATTGTGATCAAGGCTTGCTACCAGTACCAAAACATATACAGTGTGTGGCCTAGAACCGGGGATAATATTGAAAACAGTGACTCTCTAGAATATTAGTATTTTTTCTAAAAAGATTCCAGTGGCGGTAGTCAAGTCAAATCATAAGATTGACCACGTTATTTAGCGCGGCTTATGTCAATCCCATACATAATATTGTTTTCGAAATTAGCTATCGTTTTCTTAATGTTACTTTGGCTAAGCCTACTGTTAACAAAAACTCATGCATTACATACAATAAGAATTTAAAGTTACGATTCATAACCAGTGTATTATTGCAAAACGATTTTATCGCTAACGTTGTCAATGTCCTGGTACAGGAGATTGACAAGTTTTATTGTATATAATATATCATTATCTTATAATATACGATTGTTATTTAGGTTTAAAGAAAAGTGACATATTATTATAACATAACTAACTACATTAAAGAAAAAATTAATAAAGATAACTAAAGACAAAATAGAACCTATAAATAAATATATATTGACAAGTTGTGTCACACAACCAACCCATAAATTGTCAAAGAGACGTTGTCAGAATGAACTCGATCGATCGAGTTGAGCGGAACTATTGCATTGTTTGCATTATGACATTGAATTTACGATTAAGTTTGTAAGAAAAAAATCAAAAAGTAAAGTTTTGATTTTAATTAGTTGAGACCTTATTGATTTACTAGCTGTGCTCGCGACTTCGTCCGCGTGGAATAGTGACTTTCGGCAGCATTTTTAATTTTTTAGGCTCTTTTCCCGTTTTTGCAACATTTTTCACTGATGCTTCGCTCCTATTGGTCGCAGCGTGATGTTATATAGCCTAAAGCCTTCCTCGATAAATGGACTATCCAACACAAAAAGAATTATTCAATTCGAACCAGTAGTTCCTGAGATTAGCGCGTTCAAACAAACAAACAAACAAACTCTTCAGCTTTATAATATTAGTATAGATTTACTAGTGACCTACTACCTAGTGACGACGTTGCCAGACTTATGGCATCTATCTTTACAGAGGAGGAAGAGTGAAAGGATGAGGTTGCACAAAAGATCCCAATGGGTCGAAGTGTTACTGGGAGGTGGAAACCTCGGCAGGCCCCACTAAGATAAGATAAGATAAGATACTAGTGACCTATAGAATCTCTGTTTTCAACATTATCCCCGGTTCTAGGACACACACTGTATATTCATAACGCTTAATACTAGTATTTTTAGATTCTAATATTTCTTTTGACGAAATATAGGAAAATTACTCCGTTCCGCCTGAGTTTAAGCTGGAGCGTAGTGCAGACGCTCCACAGTTAGTGGAGCTGGACTGTGCCTCATTACCCGTCCTCATCGACCCGCAAGTTGCTTCTTCAAACCTCGTTTAAAGGACCCCATTTTGTAGGAAGAAGGGAATTATTGTGCTGGGAGAACATTTTTTGGTGGTGCGACAAAGTAATTATAACAATAAAATACCGATATATTTTTGAAGACTTATTTGTTTGTCAACATCCAAACCACCTTAGTATCTCGTTTTTTGGCCATCCGATTGCTAGGCAGCGTGTAATCAAAAATAAAACAACTAAATACTAATGAATAACTAAATATAAATATATGTATATAGGATCTAACAATATCAATATGCGAACGTTTAAAGGGAGCATCTATACATATATCACACTGAGCATGCTCACCAAATTTGGTCCAAAACTACAGGCTCGTTACCGAGATAATCAACAAAACATTATCATAATTCACCAAAAAATACACCCTTTCCAAACCCGTACAGCTAAGGTACAGCTGTACTACACGCACACAAAGATAGCCGTGTGTGTATGAATGTCATACAATGGTTTTTCAATTTGTGCATGTATCTGTACACTATCTTTTTATTGACGCTTGCGAGCGTGTTAGTAAAGATACAGCATGTTTCATGATGTGCATTATTTTAATTGATTTAGTTTGTTAGAAAATATAACTTCGAAAAATCACTATAAAACCGGAGCCCATTTTTTGTCACTGTATTCAAAATGATGTATAAATACTGCAATAAGTTAATAATTACCACATGCGGTGGCTTCTCAACTTCTCGTAATTCCTCCATATGACCTCCTTCGCTCAGCAGCTGTAACAACGTATTTAAACATAAGAAAGAAAGAAAATACGTTTATTTCAACACAGACCCAAGACAATAGCATAACTTTTTCATTCATTCATCATCGGCCTATATTAGTCCACTGCTGGACATAGGCCTCCCCTAATGAGCACCATAGCGCCCTGTCCTCGGCTTGACGCATCCAGCATCTGCCTGCAGTCTTTCGCAGGTCATCATCCCACCTGGCCGGAGGGCGTCCTAACTAAATAAATAGCATAACTTAATTAATAGAAAAAAAACTAATTAAATATGAATTTTGTTCACTTGGAATAAGATAGAAAAGCAAAAAAGAAGAAAAAACCGGAGGTCCCGAGTTCGGTTCCCAGCACTCGGTTTGATAAGTGGTACGGCCTGTTTGTCCGCCTGGCTAGCTACCACCATCTTATCTAAATATGTCGCCATAACATCAATGTTTGCAGCATTGTGTTCCGGCAGCTAGAGATAAGATAGCCAGTGCCTCAGTAGTTGAGGATTCCTGGTGAAGTGCGCTTGGCCTTATCATCACTTAACATATGGTCAAATGAAAATCAAGTGCTATAAGTAATTTTAAAAAAACAACTGTCTGTACTGGCGTAAACCTGTCTTACAGTACTCTAGGCTTCTTCTATTCTATAGTTTGTACAATTATTTATTTATTTATTTTATTTTCAAACTTTTGCAACATATATTACATGGCGGACTTAATGCCTGAGGCATTCTCTACCATAGGGTGGTGCAGAAATAACAAGGTAGGTGCAAATGGGTGAAGACAACAATTTAGAAATAAAAATAATATATTATAAAACGCACAGTATATACCTACATATGTACAATTTATATAAATATACTTATATACACCAATATAATGTATATTATTACATAAACTACTTTTACAAATATAAAACAAAAATAAACATAAACATAAAATACATAATTTATAAATAGGACGTTACTGAGATGATTCTGCCAAGGTTTTATAAAAACAGAGCATACGGACTTTCTTTTTAAAGGCGTCACGACTCGTAGCCATCCTGATTTCAATTATATAACAACAAGCCGTCACCCGCCCGCTTCGCTGTGCGAAAATAATGGGTCAATGAATGCTAATCAAAATAATTATTAGATTTACCAACATCATATATAATTTTCATCAAGGTCGGTCAAGCCGTTCTTGAGTTAAAAGTGGACGCACAGACAGACAGACAGACAAAAATTTCAAAAATCGTAGAATTGGTGTCAGTCACTGAGTCATAAAATGAATATTTATCCCAAAAGTCAGAAAAATTGCAAGTACACACAAAGCGTACAGATTTATATAGTAGTATAGATGAGAATAGGTTGTAAGAAAATAGAATTGATATAAAAAATTACACAAAACTAACATTTATGTCATAAAATTTGTCATTTTTTAAAATTGGTATATGGTCACATTTTATCAACTGAAAGTATTTTGAAAAAATATCTAATTAAATCAGAGAAATAAGGCACTAGCATTTAAAAAAATCAGGCTTGGTTTTTTTTTACTTTTCCTGACACAAAAATTTTAATATTTTTAAGAGCGGCCTCTCTGTCGGCTCCTTTGAATGAAACTACGGGCACGTGTAAGCGGTGAAGTCATTGCGGCCTCTCTGTTTCGGCTCCTTTGAATTGAAACTACCGAAAGTGCTTTATTTTACTTTTTAATCGAAATGTCTTTGGCGATTTTCTACAACGGGTTGCAGTCCGGGAATGCCGGCAGAAGTGAAAACTTGAATATTAACTTTGTGCATTTTTGATATTTTGGAATGGTTAGGGAATAATTTTTCACGAATTGCTTCAATTATCAGTATAAAAGTACTATCATTTATGTGGTAAAATAAAATATTTATTTATTGCGCTATCGTACACAAACATGGCAATTTATTCCCGCAAGCGCCCTGCGTCGCCTAAACGAAACAGCAGGCATACATTTTCGCCGCGCCGTAGAAAGAGAGGGGGATACTTCCTCTCCTACGCCGCGCCGGCTGTCACCCGTCTTACGAATTTTCGATCAGGCTACGTGTCCTGACACAAATTTAACATTGTTTACCCATTACAAAAAAAGTGTACAACGCCGCTAAAGAAGTTTTCACTTCAAAAATTTAAGGTTTTTTCATAAAAATTGTTTATAATGTTGTTGAATTTATCCTCCAAATATTTGCAGTTGATAAAATTTCACCTTATATCTCTTGTCACAGTTATTATTGCTTTAATTTTATTTTATTTTAATTCGGTTCTAATTTTAACCCAGATGTTACTTACGTTTGATATACGGATCATTGAACAAAATTAAATATTACTCAAAATTACTTATAAATTTTAAAAAAATGTTTTAAAAAAAACTTATATTGTGTGTAAAATTTTATTTTGTTCTAAGATCTATGATTCGTATAACAAACGTTAGTAACATATTGTACAAACGTTTCCTTTATATTTTAAACATAAAATATATTTATAATTTACCATTATTAATGTAAAGAAACAATATAAAAACGTCAATAATAATAACTGTTTGGTATGCAGTTTTTTAGTTAGATTTGCTGCCAAGAGATGGCGCTGTGCTGTTTAGTACAAATTCTAAATCGCGCTATCAAGATGTTTCACAGAAGTATATATAGGTTGGTCGATATGTCTATAAAACTAACTTTAATAAACGGTATTATAAGTTCATTTTTTGACTTTCAATCATATATCACCGACGGACCCCATTATTTACACATGGTTTAAAATTTTGATTCGAATATAATTTAAACTGGCAAAACAGACATTCAATGATAATATTACCACTAGCTAAAATGTGCTATGTTTTAAGTAAATAAATAATTAATTTCATTTCATTTTCACTTAAAAAAAGAAAAGGACAGCACTATGCTCTTACCTTGTCTACTTCTGGCTCTATCTGCTCGTTGGTCCCGCCCTTGTTCAAAGCACCTTTCTCCATCAGTGTGGCACGCTTCGCGGCCAAGTACATTGATCTGTGAAAAGTATATTTATTTAATAAAGTAAATTAAATAGCCTATCTGTCCCACTGTTGTGCAAAGGCCTCCAACATTGAAATCAAGTCATCGCTACAATTGATGGTATTGGCTTAATCACCACGCGGGCCCAGTGCGGATTGGTGGTTGTTAACGACTGCTAATGCAGCCGGGACCAACGGCTATACGTGCCTTCCGAAGCACGGAGGAGCGAGAGATTATAAATGTTTGGTCACCCATCCGGTGACCGGCCTTTGTGAAAGTTGCTTAACCTCAACACTCGCAGACCGGGCGCGTTAACCACTGCGCCATCGAGCTCCTCACGCCTCCTCACTCCTCCATTTCACGTTGCAAAAGATAAAATAAAATTGCATTAAGAAGTAGAACAGCGTGTTACCTCTTGATGGTCAAGTAGTGCAGCTCAGCGATCGCCTTGACGGAGTAGTCGGGCACGAAGGTATGGCGCAGCATCGAGTCCATGTTGAGGTTCTGCAGCGAGCCCAGCGTCGAGGGAGCCGGCGTCTCCGCTGGGGTGAGATAAGATAAGATACAGTTTGGAGCAATTATTTTGCGTAAAACACACCGCACCCGCTTAAAATAAAAGATAAGGTTTGCAAGTCACTGCTGTGACTACTGCGGACCCTGGAATGAGTTAAAAACGTCAGTTTTAAATCCTACTTAATATTATAAACGCGAAAGTTTGTAAGTATGGATGGATGTTTGTTACTCTTTTTCAGGAAACAACTACTGAATGGATTTGGATGAAATTCAGCATACAGATAGCTTATAACCTGGATTAACACATAGGATACTTTTTATCCCGATATTGCCACGGGAACGGGAACCACGCGGGTGAAACCGCGAGCGGCCGCTAGTAAGAAATAATAAAACGAAAGTCAATCCGTCCAAAGTTGTTTCATTTCAGTGTAGGTTCACTTGAAGTTTAGAAAGAAAATATTTGCTTTTGGAAGTTATTTTAGACCAGTTGCGTTTCAGACCAGTTGCTACTTAGACCAGTTGCTACTTAGACCAGTTGCCTTTTAGACCAGTTGCTACTTAGACCAACTGATACTAACTCAAAAAAGTCGTAACAGTAAACAATAGTAAAGTCATTATGTTTTTCTATGAAAAATAAATTAAAAAAAAAATGTTTTATTTACTAAGGTATGTTTCTAGGAATAAAATAGGTAGATCAACGTGTGGGTCTACTAATACCTAAAATACTAGATACCTATCTGAAGAAAATTTCTCCTATTTCATAATTTAATAATTATGTTTATTTTTCTTTTAGAATTTTTTACCTAACATTTGGTAGTTTTTCCAAAAAAAAACTACCAAAAGTGGTAGAAATTAAAACTTTGTGGTAGTTTTTCCACCTCATATTTTTATTGATAGACATTCCATACCTAACCCGACGTTCTGCGTGAGCGCCTGCACGCCGAAGTACGTGAACGGCCCCGCCTCGAACACGAGGTTCTCGCGGCCCACCGTCACCTCCACGCGGCCCTCCAAGATCAGCACAAAGTAGTCCACCTGTGGGCAAACAACAGTTATAATTCTGATCCGATCCGAACCTTTTTTTGAAAGAATTTTCTGATTCCCACTGGGCATTTTCAGCTTCACCGGGCATTTTTGGGGGCGGCGAGAAACTTAAAGGGTTCCTCAAGCCGTGTGAAACGAATCACCTCCGGAGGTTTTCTAGAGGGAACGGCATCATGCACTAGGGCCGGTCAACCCGAGCCGAGGTCCGAGCCTTTAGAGGCGCCCTCGGGTTGTTCTGCTCCCCGATCCAATCCGATTCCCTTGACTACAAATATTCGTTTTTGTTAACGCGATCGAATATCAAATGAAACTCACACTCTCCAACGACGGCGTATGATGATCGATAATACCTATGGCTCACAAACACACAAAATAAAAATACTTGGTTGAGGTCTTGTTGCAAATTTTTAATATGAATTGAAATGCTTGGTAATATTGGTATTAGGTCCTTACCTATGAAATTGACGTTTTTTTCTCACTTATTAAAAGGTCTAAAAATCCTAAAAGTCAATACTAGTTGTTAATATTATTATACACCTTTAATTAGGACTATGTTACTTAGACTTCAGTAATAACAATGATTATTAATTTTGTGTCTTTATCGCCCAATATTTTTTTTTTAAATCGACTACTTTTTATGTTCGCGGAATTGTCTTTTTGTTTCATTGCAGCTTTGAAGGGACTTGATTTTTTTTCTTTTTAATGTCTGCTATATTTAGCTAGTGAAACAAACACACTACTCTACAATTTTAATAGTGTATAAATAGATGCTAAGAAAATTAAAAAAACGTTAGTATGAAAAATATCATTTTAGAAAAAATCTTCATACAAAACGTCAATTTCATAGGTAATGACGTTAATAATAATACCGGACCTTAATAATAATAATAAGACCGGTAATATTAGGGCTGTCGCCATCCAGTCGATTTTTATACCTAATTAACTACCATCAGGAAAATAATATTATTTTATTTTATTTTTTTATTTTTTTATTGCACTCATGTATACAGTATCACTTTCATACAATAATAAAGTAATAAAATAGTATATGATGGCCTGTTACAAACCCTGTTAGGGCATCGCAAAATTATAACTATTCTTATATAATAATAGTAAAAAACAAAATATAAAATTAAAAATATTGCCAGCGTGTGAGCTTTCCGTGGACATGTATATGAACTTATTTATTGTCTTTGTCTGACATAAACTCTAGTATTGAGTAGTAGCATTTTTGTGCTAAATACTGCTTTAATTTTTTTTTAAAGAAGATTTCATTTTTTTCGGCTTTTATATTTTTTGGTATTTTGTTAAAGATAAGGATCGATCTATAGTAGGGACTATTTTTATACATTTCTAATTTGGGTTCAGGAAGAATAAGTTTATTTTGATGACGGGGGTTTTTATTGGATTCGAAATATGAGGGATTTTTCTTTACAAAAAAGGCTGTTTCTAAAATGTAAATGCACGGAAGAGTTAGAAGGTTGAGTTTAATAAAATGGGGCCTGCAGGACTCTGGTTGATGGATGTTGGCGATAATACGAATACATTTTTTCTGTTGGACAAATAGGTCATGTGCGTCAATGCTGTGCCCCCACAAAATGGTTCCATAGCACAACCATGCGTATGCGTACGCGAAATATGCATTTAAAGCCTTATTTATTACCTCAATTAGCAATTTATCAATGATAAATTATAATTCGGAAAAACTGTTGCTAACTTCTTCACACTCCGGATTCGAACCGGCAACTGAGTTTTTGACAATTCGGCTACAAAGCCAAGTCAGTAACCTTAAAACTTTAAGCTTTTTTATGGGCTTCATTTGAATACGCTTTAAAACAAATATTTTTTGATAAAGCGTCCACAAAGGTGGACCGAACAACAATCAGGTAAAGATCGCTAACCGCTGGATGCGAGTAGCATAAAACCGGTCGTTGTGGAGATCATTAGGGTCTCCCTAGGCAGATCAGACATCCAGCAGTGTACGTCTTTTGGCTGAGATGATGATGATAGAAGCGCCCATTCCTGATAAGTTTTAACCGCCTTTGTGGTCTAGTGGCTAAGACCACCGGTTTAGACCCAGAGGTCTCGGGTTCGATTCCCAGCGGGGGGTACATGTTTGTGTACTCGGTTTGGTTGGTGGCAGGGCTTGTTTGTCCGCCTGGCTAGCTACCACCATCTTATCTAAATATGTCGACATAACATCACTGTTTGTAGCATTGTTGGTTCCGGCAGCTAGAGATAAGATAGTCAGTGCCTCACTAGTTGAGGTTCCCGGGTGAAGTGCGCTTCCATCATTGGCCTTATCATCACTTAACATCAATCAGGTGAGATCAAGGCAATGTGCTTACCCGTTAATATTTAAAAAAAAAGAAAAAAAAAGTCTGTTGATGATCTGATAAGTCAGTTGCTCACCGGCTTCCCTTCCTGGAAGACGTATCGCTTGGGGTCGTTCTTGTCCTCGTCGCCGCGCGGCTTGATGTGGTGGATCACGTCCTGCTTCAGCAGACGGCGGAGCACCGTCTCCGAGATCAGGTCGGGCCGGAACGGGTCCACGCCTGTGGAAGATATTTATCTCATTTATAATACAATACACAACATTTCAAAATAGTTTAGGATGTGTGAGTGAGATTATTGTTTTTTTTTGTGTTTAGCGTTTTGTTATTTATTTGTCTATGTTGGTTTGTCATTGTTTTGTGGACACGTCGTCAATTAGACCCCTCCAGAATACCAGCGTTGCAGCGGCTTTATGTCGCTGTAGCACGTGCTGAGGCGGGTTGTTTCGTTCCGGCACCTTCTCAATAGGGTATTTGACTACAATGAAAATATTGATCACACTGTTGTTAACTTAATAGTAACATGTTTACTATTAAGTTAACAACAGTGTGATCAATATTTTCATTGTTTTAAACTAATTTAGCCAGCACAAAATTTTAAAATAAGTATGATTTTTATAAAAAATCATTAATAACATGATAAAATTTTTATGATTGACCACGTGATCAAAAACGCACGGGATGACGCTGAATCTGGAGTGACGTCACTAGCTTGTTTACAGTAAATGTCAATCAATGTTTTGTACGTTTAACTTGACAGCTAAAAGTTTGCTTACAAGCAGGTGACGTCACGACATCACGTGACCTGCATTCAGCGTTTTGGCGGCTATTTTATTAATTTGAATTTTAATGGCGTTTTTTATAAAAAATAAAGAAATTCATAACGAATTATTCAAATTGCAAATATATTATGCTATAATGAACCATTAGACATATTTTTCTAAAACCTGTCAAATACCCCATTCGGCACCCATGACTTTATGAACTCGATAAATTTAAATCACGGAGGTACAGTCACCGATTAAAAAGAGTGGTGATTGTATACATATTTGAATTGGGGCCTAGTTGGCCACACTTAGTCTTTTGTTTTTTTCTGTATTGTTATCGTAATATTTTTACGTGTATGGTAATTTTGTAGTGTGTGCGCCAATAAATATATTTTCTTTCTTTTTTCTTTCTAAATAACTGATTTTACTGACTAAAATTAAAAGTTTACATTAAATTTTACATTACTTTAGAGAATTTGGTTCTTATAAGTGACACTATTGGCTGGTGTGTGATTGAAGGGTAATATACATGTTTTTAAAAATCTAAATATGTTTTTCCATTGTGTATAAATTTCGACCCTGAGACTCCATTAAATATTTTTTGCTATTTTTCCTATTTTGGATTTTCAGTTTCGGATCATACTTACAAAAACATCCTGCATGAAATCGCTCATATCTTGTAATTCTTACGGTTCAGGGCTATGCTGTCAAATAAAATATTATTTGTATGGATGCCTTCTACACATAATAACAAAGTTATGTGCGTGCGCAGACGTTTTCAAAAAAGGTCAGTGCCTTTTTTCAGCATCCATTGATTGATCCAACGATACCATTTCTGGAAGTATACCTGACCTAGTATATCAGAGGGAACGAGATACATACACACGAGAAAAAAGATGTGCGCTGATGAAAAATTTGACCTAGGTAAGTCCAGTAGTGGACTAGCTGATGATGATGATGAAAAATCTTGTAAAGCCTATAACACTACTTCTTCATGTACTCACTAGTGCTGAGGAACTGGAAGGTGGCCAGTACCAGCTGCGGGGAGACGTGCACGCGCTGGTGGTGAGTCCAGTAGTGGACTAGCTGATGATGATGATGAAAAATCCTGTAAAGGCTATAACACTACTTCTTCATGTACTCACTAGTGCTGAGGAACTGGAAGGTGGCCAGTACCAGCTGCGGGGAGACGTGCACGCGCTGGTGGTGGTGGCCCGCGAAGGCCGCGAGGTCCTGAAACTTATTTGCGGGCCGGGAGAGACGCTTCTTGGTGCGGTTGTCGCCTGCGAAGGGATTTGGTTTGAGACTAGGTTTTTTTTAAATATTGTTTAAAAGCCCTTTTCCTTTTTATACTTTACACTCACAATAATTATGACAGGCAATAATGATTGTGTGTGTAATAGTGTAGTAATACCTACCTGCCACATTTATTTTACAAGTATTTAAGTAAGTTCAATCATCACTCGTTCCTTCATTTACTATTCGGTCATTAATTCATCATTCGCTCCTTCATTCATCATTTGATCCTTTATTCGTTCCTTCATTTACCATTCGATTTTGTAATCATCATTCGTTTCTTAATTTACCATTCGATAATTCATTCATCATTCAATCCTTCACAAATTATGCGATCATTCATTCATCATTCGTTCCTTCATTTATTTTTAGTGTTTCATTCATCATGCGTTCCTTAATCATCATTAAATCATTCATTAATCATACAATCATTCATTCTTTATGCGATTATTGATTCATCGTTTGATTCATCATACACTTATCATTCGTTTTTTTCATTCATCATTCGGTCATTCATTCATCGTTCAAACATTTATTCATCATTCGTTCCTTCGTTCATAATTTGGCGCTTCAATCACAATTCAATCATTAATTTATCATTCAATCATTCGTTCTATCAATCACTCATTTATTCATTTGTTTATTACACAATAAATTCTTTGTTATTCACTGATGTCGTCAGACTCGTCCACGATCTCAGCCTGTATCATGTCTTTGATGACGTCCTCCAAGGTCACCAGCCCATCCGTGTCGTACAGTAACGAGCAATAACATGTACCTATACAGTTTTGACTTTTATTCTATTGTGTTAAGAGTTACATTGTTTACATGTTAATAGTGCTCGTGACTTTACACCGGATCGCCGCCGTGGCCTATGCGCTGCACAAACGCCATGTGACCATTCATCCATTCGTTCATTCATTCATCGTTCTTTCGTTTACCGAACCGTTCATTAATCAATCGTTCACTCTTTTATTTAATAATTTGTTTTTCATTCTCTCACTTGTTTGTTCATTTACTTATTTTTCATCATTCATCATTTATACGTGCATCACTCATTCATTAATTCGTTCAATACACAATTTTACAATACATTCTAGTGTGTTACTCACTGATGACGTCCGACTCGTCCACGATCTCCGCCTGTATCATCTCTTCGATGACGTCCTCCAAGGTCACCAGCCCCACCGTCTCGTATACCGGGTCACCGTCGCCGCCGTCGCCTATGCGCTGCACGAACGCCATGTGACCCTTGTGGCCTGGGGATAGAGGTTAGATTTAAATGCAGAAAAAATATATGATTCTACTATTTATAAATTAAACATTTACTAGCGGTCGCCCAGTGGTCGAAATTCGACCGTAATTTTATTAAGGCTGCACGGATTGTATCCTAAGCAATGAAAAATTAAAAAAGGTAGAATGTGAGTTTGGATTCGCATTGCAATTTTTAAAAAGAGTATTTAAGAGCGTTTACGCCGCACACTAGCGCCGCCAATGAAAAAAAAAACATATCTAGTAATTAGAGATAGTAAATCAAATTAATTATGCTCAACAAACTATCTGAATGAAGTAATTTAGCATTTTTACGTCACCTAATGAACACCTGACATGTTATGGTTTAGTTAAATATGGCGTTATAGTTAAAAGTGGCCGTAACGTCTTATTTAACTAAACCATAACATGTGAGGTGTTCATTAGGTGACGTAAAAATGCTAAATTACTTCATTCAAATAGTTTAGTTAAGCGTAATTTGATTTTCTATCTCTAATTACTAGATATGTTTATTTTTCATTAGTGGCGCTAGTGTGCGGCGTAAACGCTCTAAACGTGTGTGTCAAATACATGGTAGTATGTGTAAGTTTGTTTTATTGATTTAATGTATTTTTATGCATTATTAAAAAAAAATATTAACATTCGGATAACCTTCTCTATTTAAACTATAAGTATGCGATATTTCATACTCCTCCGTCCGCGCAATTTTCGTAAAAAAGGGGTACAAAGTTTTTGCTTCACGTATTAATATATAGATATTATTGAAGTCATTTGGTCAGGCGCGCATAAGCAAGCAGCAGTGATCATAAATGTAAGTACACAGAGGTTACTAAACCACTAGGGCTGAGACTTGTTTATTTTGATGTGACGTCACAATATAAATATTTAATAAAAATTGCATAACAAATTAAAGTTAACAATCTTGTCTTAGTAAATCTTCTTTTTTTCATATTTTACGAGTAAGCACAGCGCCTATATCTCAACTGATGTTAAGTGATGTTAAGGCCAATTGATGGAAGTGCACTTCGCACGGAATCCGCAACTAGTGAGGCACTGGCTAGCTCTAGCTGCCGGATCACAACAATGCTACAAACATTGATGTTATACAGGGTGTCCCAAAAATGGCACGCCAGGCTGACACTGGAGATAGCTTAGCTATAAACCTATCAGATAAAAAAAATAAACACCAAACAAATTCAATAAAAAAAATTAAAAAAATAAAAAAGAACTAAAAGTGAAGTTTTGAGAAAAGAAAAAAGTGGCATTTTCTCCAAAACTAAGAGACTTTTACTAGACTCATGTTATTTTTATCTGATAGGTTTATAGCTAAGCTATCTCCAGTGTCAGCCTGGCGTGCCATTTTTGGGACACCCTGTATATAGCGACATATGTAGATGATATGGTGGTGCTAGCCAGGCGGATAAACAAGCCCTGCCACCAACCAAACCGAGTACACAAACATGTACCCCCGCTGGGAATCGAACCCGGGACCTCTGGGTCTAAACCGGTGGTCCTAACCACTAGACCACAGAGGAGGTTAAAAAGCGGCTTACTATTATATTGTGAAAACGTATGAAAAAAAAAATAGAGGACATCTTGTCCATATGCTTACATATTTACGCACACCTCCGTGCCTCGAACACATGTTTCATCTCGCGCGCATTTCTCGCGAGTTTTAATTTAAACTCAACCTATAAATCCGTCTGTCCGGCGCCATGAATCAATGCGTCTAGTCTTGAGTTGCCAGACGACCGGGACCCACCGGGATTGTCCCGGAATACGAGCGTAAACGTCCCGGGTCCCGGGCCCCTCAAAAACGTCTCAGAAAAGCAAAGCAAACAAAATTCTCGGCACCGCGAGTTATGTAGGTGTAAACCACCCACATAGCACGATAAGACACCACGTACCAGGAAGCAGCCATGAAGATAACACGTAGCAGGAAACGAAGACAATCAACACCATTGTTATGACCATGATTGCTAACCACCTAGTTCATGTACAGCATTAATTAGATAACCTTTGTCATGTAAACAAGAACATTAAGTATACTATATATTGTAATACAAGATTAAATAAAGTCAGTCTTAACCAGCTCCTCCGAGCATCAACACCTTCTTATCTGTTTATAAATTAGCTTTTTAAAAAGCCTTTCGCCCTCGCCCACATCCTAACTGGCGCAGTCGGTAAACCACGCGTTCATAAGCGAATCAAGTTCGAATCAGTGAGCTCGACTTCGTAACGCGGGTCAAGAATCTACAGTGGTCGTCGGCAGCAGTTATCAAACAGAAGACTCAATCTATCATCGATAATGCTCAAGTGGTAAGCATAAAACTCTGTTTACTACCAAGAGTCCTTTCACACTAACCTTGTGTAACCTATATTTTGTTGTGTTAATTGTGGTATTTCTAATCTGAGGATAAAAATGGCCAACGAAAAGAAAGTAGACATTAGCACAGTCGAGGAAAAAACTATTGCAATTGACTATAGTACCCTCTCTATATTGTTACCATCATACGATGGCAACAAAAGAACGTTAGCATTCTATTTAGAAGGCGTAGAAAACGCACTAAATTTAATCACGAATGGGGACGACCCCAGTGTGGCTTGTTTAATAAGAAACAAACTAACCGGTAAAGCTGTTGAAGCGCTCTCAGAAGGAACAGGTACAAAAACCTGGTCCGAGATAAAAGCGACGTTAAAAAATAGATTTGGCGAATTCCGTAATGAAATTCAATTAATACAGGAATTAATGCGCCTGAACAAAGATAATAACTTAGATATTTTTTCAGAAAAAATAAGGGCTTTAGAAAGTACACTTATACTATCTGATCCCAACAAAAGAGAATTTTATCGGCAAATGGCGCTTAATGTATTTTTAGAAAAGATAAACCCAATGACTGCAATATTCATAAAATTACAACACGTTGAAAATTTGGAACAAGCAGTAACAATCGCGAAACAAGAAGAGGTTAAACTTAGGAATAGGAGGGCCCTACAAATCAATAATAAACCTCCTTACCAGAAACCTAACTATAATACAAACACTCAGACCAAATTCATAGCTCAGAATAGGAAGGAACAATATAATAAGAAACCTTCACCAAACCAATCAAATAAAAATTTCCACTTTCAAACATTGGATCAAGAAGATAATTCAATAAATGAGGAAATAGATAATCCCGAAAATAATGAAGATGTAAATGATGACGAAAATTTTCTCATCGACAATTTCGAAAACCTTATAACATAGTTTACATGAATAACGTACAGAATTATAACCGCTTACCTTACATATATATCAGCGAGTTAGGAGGCAGATTCTTACTCGATACAGGTGCCTCACAATCACTAATTCACCCTAATATAGTAAAAAACAAAAACATTAATTGCGAAATAAGAAAACAAACACACTATATAAAAACAGCACATGCAACTTCTAAACACGACAAAGTAGCAATTGTCACACTTCCACATAGCTTATTTAAGAGAACAATAACTCATAAATTTTTACTATTCGATTTTGACTCTGATTTTAGAGGTTTATTAGGATTAGATTTTTTAATACCATTAAAATGTAAATTAGATATTAAGAATATGATGTTATGCACAGACAATACACAAATACCAATCAGGGATGACATTAAATCATATAGCACAATTAAACCCAAATCAGAACAAATAATTAGTTTACTTTGTAATAATAACGAAGGAGAATACCTATTGACCGAAAAAATAACACAAGACGGTCTTCACTTCCCAGCAGCTTTAGTTACAGTAAAAAACGGAAACTTGACAACATCAGTAATAAATAATTCAAATAATACAATTAAATTAAAAAATAGTTGCCAATTAAATCTAACAAAACTAAAACAGACAAACTTATCAAACATAGTATCCATAAATAACATATCAGTAAATAAAAACACAGATAATTACCTGAAAGAAAACCTAAATAGATTAAGAACAGATCACATGAATCCCGAAGAAAAAAGAAACATAAGAAAACTTTGCTATAACTACAGAGATATATTTCATTGCGAACAAATCCCATTAACTTTCACACACGAAGTTAAACTCAGCTTACGTTTAACTGATGAAAAACCAATATTCGTAAGAAATTATAGACAAGCACCTAAACAAAAGGAAGAAATAAAAAAACAAATTGACAAACTACTAGAACAAAACATAATAAAGGAAAGTAGTTCCCCTTGGTCATGCCCAGTACACATAGTTCCAAAAAAGGCAGATGCCTCCGGACAACAAAAGTGGCGTTTAGTAATAGATTACAGAAAACTGAATGACAAGACAATTGAGGATAAATACCCATTACCAAACATAGATGACATTCTAGATAAATTAGGACGCGCACAATACTTCACGACAATAGACTTAGCCTCAGGCTACCACCAGGTAGAGATGCATTCAAACGATATAGAAAAAACAGCGTTTACTATAGATAGAGGACATTACGAATTCCTTAGAATGCCATTTGGCCTGAAAAATGCACCAAGTACATTTCAAAGATTAATGGACTCAGTACTAAGAGGTATAGATAACGTATTGACTTACCTTGATGACGTAATTATCTACTCGTCTTCACTAGAGGAACATTTAAATAAATGCAAACAAGTTTTTAATAGGTTCAGAATAAATAATCTAAAGATACAATTAGATAAGTCGGAATTCCTACAAAAAGAAGTCAAATTTTTAGGACATACACTAACAGAAAAAGGCCTTAAACCTAATCAAGACAAAATAATAGCAATAAAAAAGTTCCCAATACCTAAAACACAAAAAGAAATTAAATCATTCTTAGGCCTAGTGGGCTACTATAGAAAATTTATACAGGACTTCGCTAAGTTAACAAAACCACTAACAAAATGCTTAAAAAAAGGCAACAAAGTGGAGTTAACAACAGAATATATAGAGTCATTTGAAAAATGTAAAGAAATATTAATCAATGCACCAATTCTACAATATCCAGATTTCGAAAAACCATTCATATTAACAACAGACGCATCAGACGTGGCATTAGGCGCAATACTATCACAGGGAACACTAGGATCAGACAAACCTGTAGCTTACGCATCACGCACATTATCAGAAACAGAACAAAGATACTCTACAATAGAAAAAGAGTTGTTAGGAATAGTATGGGCCATAAAATATTTCCGCCCATACCTATATGGAAAAAAATTCACAATCTACACAGACCACAGGCCATTAACTTGGATAATGTCCCTAAAAGACCCAAATTCAAAATTAACACGATGGCGATTAAAATTAGCAGAATACGAATATGAAGTGCAATATAAAAAAGGTAAACTAAACACCAATGCTGATGCATTATCTCGTGTAAAAATAATTTACAATAATGAAATAAGCGAACAACAACCTAGTACATCAGAAGAACAGTTAGACCTAGAAAATATAGATATACGTACTTTACTAGACATGCCCATAACACCCGACATACCACCACTAACACCCGAGGTACCCATTAACGAAGATATCGATACTAGGAACAACAAAGAAACTGAACAAATACCAGAGATACAAGACGCAATAGACAGACAATTAAAACAGTTACATATTAGAAAAACACCGGGAAATCAGTACATAGTCGAGGACAGATCCAAAGGAAGAATAATAATAAAAGACGTTTTTATACCCATCAATAACACTTTGGAACAAATAAAATTATTCCTATTAGAACACACAATCCCAGACAGAATATTTCATTGTTACTTCCATCATGAAGATTACTACACACTCTTTTGTAAAATATATAAAACAACGTTCAATGACCGTGGTCCTAAACTAATCCGTTGCTTAAATAGAGCGACACTAATAGAAAACATTAATGAACAAAAAGAATTAATAAAAAAATATCACGAAGGTAAAACAATTCACAGAGGGATACAAGAGACCTATAAGCAAATACACAAAAATTATCATTGGCCAAACATGCTACTATCAATACAAAAATATATAAACAAATGTGAAAAATGCTTAAAAAGCAAATACGAACGTAATCCCTTAAAACTACCATTATCACTCACAGAAACACCACATAAACCCATGGAACATATGTACATGGATTTATACAGTAGCGGAGGTACAACATTTTTAACAATAATTGACAATTTCACAAAATATGCACAAGCAATACCACTTGTGGCCGCTACAAGCATACACATAGCCGAAGCCCTATTAAGTATCTTTTCTACAATAGGAATTCCAATAAAAATAACAACTGACTCAGACACAAAATTCGACAACGAAGTTATAACAGAAATTTGTGCAATGCACAACATACATATACATTTTACAACACCATATAACCCTAACTCAAATTCACCTATAGAACGATTACATTCAACACTTGCAGAAATAATTAGAATTCAACGTATCACAGATAAAGATGAACCATCTAACCTCATGAAATACGCAATAATAGCATACAATAACACAATACACTCAGCTACAGGATTTACTCCTTTCGAATTATTATACGGACACACAAGTAGCAGAAACCCACTAGAACTACATTTCCCACAAGAATTTTATCAGGAATATGTAATTAAACACAAACAAATTATGGAAAACATACAAAAACTAGTGAATTCAAAATTATCAAAAAACAAACAAGTAGTAATAGATAAAAACAACTTAAATACAGAAACACCCAACTTCAAAGTAGGAGACAAGGTGTATAAACAGGTAGCAAAAACAGCAAGGTCTAATAAGCAGGAACCCAGATACCTAGGACCATACACAATAGTCCGAATACACCCAGAACAAATAGCAGAGATAGTAGGAAAACATATTAACGCGAAAACTATCAGAGTACACTTCCGCTTATTAAGGCGCCCTGAAAATGTTTCAGGAACACCATCGCCTGCATCACCATCATATGCCATCTCACCACAGCAACAGCGATCATTGAGCCAATAGACAACCACAATGGAATTTTAGTACTAACCGAAGCGAAGGCCCAATATCAACTAGACACATATCACCTCATAGTCATCTATAATATTACACAACTACGAGAAATATACATAGAAATATGTAGTAATTACTTCACAATAAAACTTAAAGAAAATAATACAATAAAGGACTTGTCAACACACAAGCAAATAGAATATTTAATCGATACAGTAGAAAGTAAACTAGAATATTTAGGATTAGAAAGAATAGGTCTTAGAAAAAGTTACAGACAAAAAAAGAGGATTAATAAACGGAATAGGCTCAATAATAAAATCAATCACAGGAAATCTAGATCAGGAAGACGCAGCCAAATTTGAGAGCGAAATTAAAACACTTAAAACAGTAGTAAACAATAATGCAAATAGCCAACAGGACACGATAGGACTAGTTAAAGATTTCACGCAGGAATACGAAACTAAACTTAAACAAATAAAATCAAATCAAGAATTAATAGCTTTAGCTATTAATAAAATCTCAAAAGTAACAAATTCATTAGAAAAAAGAAATGAAATAACAAGTATATACAGTGAAATAGGAAGATCGTTCCAACAGCTCTACAATAGATTGTCTATGTTAGAAAATGCAATTACATTTTCTCACTTAAACAAACTACACCCTAGTATAATAGACCCAAGCTACCTCATAGAAGAATTAAATTATATACAAAACCAATTAAACTTAAGATTGCCCTACTCACCTAAGTTAAAAAATATCCACTTATTGGAAAAGGCAATTACAGTAAAAGCATATGGTACTAATGAAACACTTAACTTCATATTAGAGATACCACTAGTGACAGAACACCCATATAACCTCCTACACCTTTACCCCATCCCCAATAACAACAACACTATCCTAATTCCACAAAACCCTTACCTTATCTTGGGAAATGACGAGTTTGCTTACCCCCACGAACCATGTTTGAAGATCACCGACAAAGATGTCATCTGTAAACATCTAGAATGGCAAAAACTGCAGCAATCCAACGATTGCATAGCACAACTTATACAACACCAAGAACCACATAACTGCACATACATACTAGCAAATTACAGAAACAACCTAATTCAACAAATTCAGGATAATAGCTGGATTGCGATGATAAAGCAAGAAGAAGTAGCGAAAACAACATGCGGAAACGATGTCCAGTATCAGCGAATTAAAGGTGTTTATTTAATCACAATAGACAATAGATGCACCATTCAAATCGCAGATAGATACCTAACAACACATCAGAAATACATTAACATAAAGGAATCAATTCCACTGCCACGCGCATATAAAACACCAAACCCATCTGCAATCGCAGTAAACCTAGAAACAATCGAATTAGATGATCTAAATAAACTACTACAAAGGTCAAAAGAAATAGCACCCCCAGAAAAAGTGTCATGGATAACAACCTCACCCAGCTGGTCATCCATACTATTATACATAATAATCATCATAGCAGCATTAACGACGGCAGCATACAAATTCTGGTGGCTTCGAAGAACCAAGATCATGAGTATCACGCCAGAAGACGGCGAAGAAGTTGTTCTCAAGCCGCTTCAATCTACGACGCGCCTTTCTCTTAAGAGGGGAGGAGTTATGTAGGTGTAAACCACCCACATAGCACGATAAGACACCACGTACCAGGAAGCAGCCATGAAGATAACACGTAGCAGGAAACGAAGACAATCAACACCATTGTTATGACCATGATTGCTAACCACCTAGTTCATGTACAGCATTAATTAGATAACCTTTGTCATGTAAACAAGAACATTAAGTATACTATATATTGTAATACAAGATTAAATAAAGTCAGTCTTAACCAGCTCCTCCGAGCATCAACACCTTCTTATCTGTTTATAAATTAGCTTTTTAAAAAGCCTTTCGCCCTCGCCCACATCCTAACTCGCGCCGTTTTCAAATTTATTTAAATGTTAAGGGTGGGCCGACCAAAAAATGCCAAAAATGCAGTTACGGTTAAGTAAATATAATTGAAAATACTATCGTATTAAATGAACAAAATATATATTTAGTATCATAGGGAACGTGTTTACAATTTGTCAGAACCATAAATTCATAACACGCTATAGTTTTTTCTACAATATCATTTAAAGTTGGGCAAAGATCATGAAAACGAGTGGCGGCGTTTAGTAGATTTCTTATAGTTTATCTAAATTATTGTACCTCTGATTTTGTCTAAACAATCATCAATGGATAAACTACAAATTGCTAGACTACATTTTTGATTTATCAAGTGGTTATTTAAATAATTATTTTTTTATTAAGCACCTTAAATTCCCCATACAAAATTAGTATGGCCGCGCGGCATCAAATAAATATGGACGACGACATTTCAAATAAAACATATGACACTTGTCACTTACGGACGGCGCACCCTTAAGCAGACCAGAAGACGGCCACAAAATTATTTCCGCTGCAAGAACCAATGATAAAGATTATAATTAAGCAGGCTAATTTTATGTGTTTTAAATAATTGGTAAATAAAACTATTCTATCTTCATTAAGAGCGTTTACGCCGCTCACTAGCGCCGCCAATGAAAAAAAGAACTTATCTAGTAATTAGAGATAGAAAATCAAATTATGCTCAACAAACTATTTGAATGAAATAATTTAGCATTTTAACGTCACCTAATGAACATCTGACATGTTATGGTTTAGTTAAATACGGCGTTATAGTTAAAAGTGGCCGTAACGTCTTATTTAACTAAACCATAACATGTCAGGTGTTCAATTAGGTGATGAAAAAATGCCAAATTACTTTTCAAATAGTTTGTTGAACAAAATTTGATTTTCTATCTCTAATTACTAGATATGTTTTTTTTTTATTGGCGGCGCTAGTGTGCGGCGTAAACGCTCTTAAAGGTTTTGTTTTTTTGTCCCGGAATTCACTTCAGCAAATCTGGCAACCCTACAGTCTGGCGCTATTGGCAGACATTCAAGTCGGTTTATTTTTATTATAGGTTAAGTCTAAAGAACCTAATTGTTTAAAGGAAAACGTGTCTCTTGATGAATGAGACAGCGTAGCGTGCCTGTTGACGCTTGTAACTTATAACTTGTTGCCATATGGCTATAACTTGTGAGTTACCGACCCCTATGGTGTACGCTATTTATTTTATTATTATTATCTTTATTTATTTTTTCATATACAATGTTATAACTAAAAGTTTACACGAAACCTGAAAACTGTTTGTTCAGAATCAGTAATAGAATCGATTTCAATATTTTTTATACCATGTTACAATAAGACCAAATACTATTTACAAAATCTCAATTATAGTATACCCTACTAAAAACACACAACGGGACAGCACAAAAAGCTTGTAACTTTGTGAGTTATCAAGATATTATTTTAATTATTTTTGTGCTGCGTCTTTAAATGAATAATAAATTAATAAATTAATTAATAAAATAAAATAATAAATAAAATAATAATAATATTAAATAATTAATTAATTAATCGTCTTTTAATTTAAACCCGTGTTTCGGTTTTCGTATAAACTAAAAATAAGGTTGTATAAATTTACATTTTTAAATATTTTCTAAAAACAAAATAAAATATTTAAAAATATAAAAAAATAGGGGTACGCCGGCATCGGGACCAGGGTCCAAACTACCGGTGATTACGGCTCCAGAGACAGGAATCTCCTCACATCGCGTGCCGTATCGAGGAGAACTGCCTTCTGATTCAGGCCCTTGATCCAGCCGCCTAACGAGAGCCTCATGAGATGTTGATCGAGGCTCTTGGCCATCAGGCCGTTGGCTGTAACAACAATCGGTACGATGACAGCCGAATCCACATTCCACATTTTGACAACCTCGTGTGCTAAGTCGAGATAATTGATTTATATCTCTTTCTCAGCTTTCACGAAGTTCTCGTCATGGGGAATGGTGATATCGACAATCATCGTGCGGCGCGCTAATCGATCTATCACCACAATGTCAGGCTTATTGGCTACAATAGTCCTGTCGATGATGATAGATCGATCCCAGTACAACGTGTCATAGTCATAATTATTATTAATATATTAATACGTGAAGCAAAAACTTTGAACCCTTTTTTACGAAAATTGCGCGGACGGAGGAGTATGAAATTTCGCACAATTTGTGTGTGCATGTTCGTATATTTGTTGCTTCTTCACGCAGCAACGGATGCATGGATTTGGACGAAATTCGGCATACATATAGTTTATAACCTGGATTAAAACATAAGATACTTTTTATCCCGATATTCCCACGGGAACGGGAACCACGCGGGTGAAACCGGGAGCGGCCGCTAGTCTTATATAAATATATAGCATTGTTGTGTTCCGGCAGCTAGAGATAAGATGAGGCACTCAATAGTTGAGGATCCCGGGTGAAGTGCGCTTCCACCTACGGCATTATCATCACTTAACATATGGTACCCACCTTCCTTGAACTGCTTCAGCATCACATCCAAGGTGACATCCTCGAAGACGAAGTTGCACGGGTTCTGGTAGTACTGGCAGAGGGTCCGCAGCGGGGTGTTGTCGTCGGGGTCCACGAACGCCAGGTCCTTGATGAAGAGCACTGTCACTATGTTGCCTCGGTGCTCGTCGTACACCGGGATGCGGGAGTACCCTGGTGGTGGAAGCATTGGTATCACGATATAGAAGTTTTTATGAATGGTTTTAGTTCCAAAATTATTGTACTTTATATTTTGTTTTTATTTGTGATGGAAAGTGTCCTTTTATGATAGGGCATTTTCCAATATTTATGCGTCGTAAGGGAGCAAAGAGCTGGACACTTGCTGAGTTTCTTGCCGGTTCTTCTCAGTACAAGATCTCCCGCCCAGAGTAGATAGACTTACGAACCGATAGCATAATGATGTTCATAAGAGCTATTTGTAGCCTAAACTGAATAAATGATTTTGAATTTTGAAATGATAATCAGCTCCATGGCAGAGCTAGATGGCGCAGTGGCTAATGTGCTCCTCGGTCTGCAATGCTGAAGTTAAGCTACTTTCGCAAAGGCCAAAAATGTAGTTTAAGGCGATCCGCTAAACAATAAATCTCATACGGAGCGTTTGCGCCGTGTACCATAAAAAAAACTGTTTTTTTCCTTCAAATTAAAACTACAAATTATTTAAAAAAAATTAACTACAATATTGAAGTGTGTTAAGACTTATCTACTAAGAAAATTTAGATGCTTAAATAGGTCTGTTTAGCCTGTAAAATGCAAATCTAAGTTTTAAAAGAGGTTACTTTGATATTATTTTCTCTGTTATAAAAGTTGACAAATCGTGTTTCTACAACTAGCAAAATGAAGTCAATTAAATGAAAAATCATGTCATCAAATATCACTTTCATATGTTTTGTAATTGTTGGGAAAAATCAAGATCCCGCCACGTAAATTTCCAATGCGTCGCCTTAATCTCCAGCTTCTCCGTGCTTAACCGCACGTAAAGCACTTTCTGCCACTTTAGAGGCCTATTACATTTTGACCGTGATTTTTGCATAAAATGCCCAACTTCGGCGTTCTTGTTCAGAGAAACTGAAACCTTTAGACAATTTTGACTTATTGTATGGTGGAGAATAGTTATTAATGTGTCAGATGTTCATTAGGTGACGTAAAAATGCTAAATTACTTCATTCAAATAGTTTGTTGAGCATAATAAAGTGTAGCCGCTAACAAGATTAAGAGCTGTGAATTTTGAAATATATTAAAATAAAATAAAATAAAATAAACAAAAACGCCGCTAGTGAAAAAAAAAACATATCTAGTAATTAGAGACAGTAAATCAAATTATGTTCAACAAACTATCTGAATGAAGTAATTTAGCATTTTTACGTCACCTAATGAACACCTGACATGTTATGGTTTAGTTAAATATGGCGTTATAGTTAAAAGTGGCCGTAACGTCTTATTTAACTAAACCATAACATGTGAGGTGTTCATTAGGTGACGTAAAAATGCTAAATTACTTCATTCAGATAGTTTGTTGAACATAATTTGATTTACTGTCTCTAATTACTAGATATGATTTTTTTTCATTGGCGGCGCTAGTTGGCGGCGTAAACGCCCTTAAATGCCAACAGTTGAATCATAGGTTAAAGGTAGAACTCACCAGACTTGACAATCTCGCTCATGGTGTCGAAGTCCAGCACACTGTTGATGGGTAGCATGAAGCAGTCCTTGAGCTTGGTCATCACGTCGCGGACCGTCTTCTTGCGAAGGTCCAAGGCTCCGGAGATGATGTTCACCTCTTCTTTGTCGAGATCATTTACGTGGTTCGTGATCTAGGGGAACAGGAGGTTTCTCTATAGAATAGAATAGAGGTCTAAAGGTACTTCCAAAAAAGAAACTACATACACAATAATAACAACCGCCCCTGTGGTCTCGTGGCTAAGCCCACCGGTCTAAAACCCAGAGGTCCCGGGTTCGATTCCCAGTGGCGGGTGCGATCGAAAAATTTTAAGGATATACAGTTACAAACATTTTTGCCGTAACGTGGGGATCGTAGTTAACTCCGCCTACCATGAAGATGACTATACAATGATCAATAGTAAACCTTCCGACGTTTTTTTTTGTCAAAGCCATTTGTTTTAGTTCATTGTTAAAGCTTAAATAGAAATTAATTTCTTTCTTAAGATTCCTAATGGTGGATATCCAGAAAATTTGTCAAAAACAAAAGGGGCGGTATAGCCACTAACCCCTGCACAGAAAAAAATAAAAAATAAAATATTAATAAAATTATTAATAAAATATAATAACAATAAATAATAATTATATTATTATTTATAATATATTTTCTTTATTATTTATTAATATTTATTTATTTATTATTATTTTTTATAAATAATAATATATTTTTTATTTTTTTTATTTTATATTTATTTTAATATTATTATTATTATTTTTTTTTTTGATAGTACATGCTCGTGTTCTCGGTTTGGTTGGTGGTAGGGCTAGTTCGTCCGCCTAGATAGCTTATCTAAATAGCTAGCTAGCTAAGCAGCTAGATATGACAGCCAATTCCTCAGTTCTCCTTAATCTTTCGCGCACTTCACCTGGAATCCTTTCTAGGTGAAGATATAAACGACTTACCTTGACCAGCTCCTTCAGCCTCTCCCTGTTGTAGTGGGTGCCGATCTCCTCGCCCAAGAAGTAGTCCAGCAGTTTGCTCGTCGGCCACGCTAGTGGAGCGCAGATGCCCATCACGATCTGAGAACCGAACAGATAGAATGATAGGCTTATTATAACACTTGAAAAAGCGTCAGCATTTTAATTCATTTATAACTTAGATAGGGATAGGTAGGTGGAAAGAGGGAGGGGAGGCTTGGCTTTCGCCCTGCAGTGGGAAAATAGTGGCTGATAATAATAATAATAACTTTGAAGTTTGTATGGCATTATCCAGGTCCAATTTAGGCGTGTTTGGTCTAATTCGCGGTTGGTACAATTTCATGTTTTATTTAATAAACCAACATAATTATCCCAGCATGTTTCATGAATGCTTAGACATTACACATTGAGACCGAAATAAACGTTTCTGAAAATATTCAACAATCGATTTAGATGACATACTTATCTATTTCTAAGGAAGATGTTTCATAAAATCCTAATAGTTCGCAGTTTAAATTGGATACGAATATTTTATCCACCATATACGAAGTAAGCAGTCTGCCAAAAAGGCTAACATCGTCCTAGACTTAAAGCTAATTTAATATGAAGTTTAGGCATAGCGCGATTTAGTCCCTCTGCGCATTAGGTGCACCAATTTGAAAAGATAAATACCTTCAACTAACATAAACATACCCATAAACAATTTATGTTAGTAGGTACCTACCTAATATTAATAGAAGTTCTCCCAAAGAGTCACCAAAGAGAAACAAAATACATTACGAATTCGCAACGTCTCGTTTGTACACAACCGATTTAAAAATAAACATAAGACACGACAAGACAAATCTAGAGCACCAACCTTCATGACCCAAATACTCTTTGCGCCAACGAACAAGCCGTGTCTGGCGCAGATCGCCTGCGGTGTGATCTCCGCTATGAATACTATCGCCAACGTAGACCCGATGACAGCTACCAAGCCGGAAGTCAAGTCGTCCAAGATCACCGTAAAGGTGCTGTTTACCGCAACATTACTCAGGAGAATTGTGCAAAGGAGATAATTGCCGTGAGCACGGACCGGCATGATGGCTCTCGCATATTTCCTCTCCTTTTCCGTGCCCGTATTGGCTATGATCTTCAACTCTGTCTGGTCCAGAGCCATCAGGCCTAAGTTCAGACCAGAGAACAGTGATGCCAACATGAGTAAAATAACTATAAGTATTAGAGAAGCCCATAGAGGTAGAAGCTTGTTGTGGGTTGCCAGGATTTTGTAGTTCTCATTGCCTTGGTGTACGAATTCTTCGTTTTTCGAGTTTCTGGCGCAGATGTAGAATTTGTAATCTTCTAGAGGTGGGGGGGCGGTCAATTCGAACAGTGCTGAGTCGACTTCCGATGATTTGACCTGATAAAAGTGGGGATTGGTTAATAATTTGATTTTACAAGCGGAAGTTAAATCTACTGTGGTTTGGTTTAAGCATAGATACTCCATGGTATTACGATGTAAACTACCGAAATATGCAATTTGTTGTCATTTGTAATTTTAATGTTGATTTGTAATGGAAAATGTCCTTTTATTAATAGTCCTATGGCTTATTAAGGACTCCAAATATGGGTACAAAGCAAGATTATGATGATCCAATATTTGACATCGTAAACATCGAGTTCGGGCAAATTTTTTTTGTAAACATACACATACATACATATACCACATGAGTAGATTTAAGTGAATACATATCTACTCCTGTGCATATACAAAACAAAAACAATAAAACAAACTTTCCTACACTCACACCAATTATATCTAGCCCAAGAGAATCTTCATTATGAAACTCGTTAAATGGTTACTACACAACGGATAAACATACATAAAATACTTAAATACATACTTATTATACATAGAAAACACCCAGACCCGAGACAATTTAGAAAAACAATAATTTCTAAATTGATCCGACCGGGGATCGAACCCAGGACCTCAGAGATGGCAACACCATGAAAACCGGTCAGTAAACTGTCCCGATGTTGAGCATAGGCTTCCATCATTGAAATCAATTAATCGTTAATGAGGAGCTCGATGGACGAATGGCGTAGTGGTTAATGCGCCCGGTCTGCGAGTGCTGAGGTTGAGCCACTTTCGCAAAGGCCGGTCTTCAAATGGGTGACCAAAAATGTATCATCTCGAGCTCCTCCGTGCTTCGGAAGGCACGTAAAGCCGTTGGTCCCGGCTGCATTAGCAGTCGTTAACAACCACCGCACTTAAGTGGGACCGCGTGGTGGTGGTGGTTTATGACCCGTTCTCCCTATCCATCCATAGGGAAGGTTCGTGCCCCAGCAGTGGGGACATAAAATGAGCTGATGATGAATCGCTAATGGGAGTTGGCTGGCTTAATCACCACGCTTGCCATATGCAGGTTGGTGTTTAAAAACAAGCCCGACCTGGGAACAACTCAGGTCCTCTATTATTTAGGTCAAGCTTGGTATATATATTCCGTGTTTTGAGCCCGTAATGTAAACTTAATTTTAAATTAGCGTAAAAAAGACAAAATACATAAAATAACTATTAGAAGCTTAGGACTATACTCAATTAAGGTTTTTCAACGTGTGGGTCGCGACCCCCAGGGAAGTCGTGAAGCCTTTATAAGGGGGTCGCAGGGGATCGCGAAGCCTTCGTAAAAATGTTTGCATATTAAGGGGGTCGCGCCATGAAATAGGTTGAAAAACACTGCTCTATTTAATAATATACGAGAGGATATTATCTAATACAATTATACAATAAAAATTCTCACCTTATGTTCACCGGACAGAAGAAAATGGCATTTCCTACCGTAATCTTCGGGGGTATGCGTGAAAGCGATCTCAGTGTCATTAGTAAAGCCTTCTCCAAACAGTCTCAACATAAAGCTAGTCTCCCTCAACACACTAGGAATCATTCCATCAACGATCTTTGGTTCTTTAGCTGCTTCTTCAACCCTAAGCCCCATCAGTCTAATAGGACCATTGTAACCTACATCAATACGTTTAGGACCCAAGCTAGTCTGCGAAGAATTTACTGCATCAGTATTATTGTCTTCGACTTTTCCATCATCCGCCACTGTCGTTCCTGTTTCTGGTTCATCCGCCTGTCGTTTTCTACGACTGATGTAGTCTCCACTTACATCTTCTAACTCCTGTAGTCTCTGTGGTGTATAGAATGTTTCTACAAGGTTTTCTTCGGCGTTCAAAGCTTTGTTGATAGCTAAATCTCTGTCAAGGGAGTAGGAATCTTCAGTATCACTTAACTCAATGTTGTTATCGTTAATGAAGTTTATCTCTTTGTTAGGGTATATGATTTCTGCGCTCTCGTCGTTTTCTGTGGATCTGTAACAATGAGAAATAATGTTATTTTAATTCTTTTTATCTGGATGGATTTATATGGAATGGATCTGAAATAAAGATTTATTTCATTAGCTAGTTGTGTCTGTGTGGGTAACTTTACGCAAAACAGTATTTTAAATGTCACTGGTTTAATAAATTATCTATCTATTATTTTAAACTTTTGCAACAAAATATTACATGGCCGCCTAGATGTCTGAGGCGTTTTCTACCAGTCAACCATAGCGTAGTGCAGAAATAACATGGTAGGTGCAATTCAATTTACGATTTCAGATATATCAGTAACTTTGAATAAGAAGTGAGTAGGAGCAATGGTTATTGATATTATAGAGCGTGAGTATTAGTCACCAGTTCAAAAATCGCAACCTAAGATCCTGATGATATGAAAGAATTTCTGGAAGAGATTTCTTGTTAGCAATAAGACTGCGCACTTTGAACTTTGTCTCTGTGTTAATTTACTTCTTTGTTTTTTTGTGTGCTGCTTGCACTACATTATAATAATAATAATATTATACAACCTTATTTTTAGTTTATACGAAAACCGAAACACGGGTCAAATATTTTCATTTAAAGAATCCGAACAAAAAAAATTAAAATAATATCTTGAAAACTCACGAAGTTACAAGCTTTTTGTGCTGCCCCGTTGTGTGTTTTTAGTAGGGAATTATTTAATTGAGATTTTGTAAATATTATGTGGTCAAAATGTAACATGGTATAAAAAATATTGAAATCGATTCTATTACTGATTCTGAACAAACAGTTTTCAGGCGCTCGCGGTTTCACCCGCGTGGTTCCCGTTCCCGTGGGAATATCGGAATAGAAAGTATTCTATGTTCTGAATTGTTACGAAAGCTATAGCCTTTAGCTTTTGACATTGCTTTCATAGGCGGTGCGAGGTGGCAGGATGACGTCATAAACTATACGCGTGGTCAAAGCGATCGGTTAGGCGGTCGGGGGGCCGGTCAACCCGCTCCGAAGTCTTTGGAGGCACCCCCAGGTGGTTCCGGTCCAGATCCGATCAGAACTCCTCGGGGAATCTAGTAGTGCGTGATACCATCCCTCTAGAAATGTACTTCGATCACAATGCTTGAGGAACCCTTTTAGATATCTCGCCACCCCCAAAAAAGTTCGGTGACGAAAAACAGTTGTTTCATTTTTAATGACTCTTTATACCTACCAAAAATTTTAAGCAAAACTTTACAAAAAAAAAGATTTCTACAGTAAAAAAATGTGCTAATCGCACGAAGCCATCAACTAAAAGAAAAGAAGAGTGGGCCGCGCGCATAATTATAAACAAAAGAATACCGGTTGGCAGCTGATGTTCATTTGTAATTCAAAATTATTGATAACGCTCGTTTGGAGGTCGTCGACCCCGTCTCCGTAAACATTTATGCACGCGAGTCACGTGGTTTACGCGTTTTGCAGATTCAAATTCAAATTCAAAAATCATTTATTCAGTTTAGGCTACAAGTAGCTCTTATGAATGTCGCTATGCCATCGGTTCGTAAGTCTACTCTGGGCGGGAGATCTTGCACTGAGAAGAACCGGCAAGAAACTCAGCAAGTGTCCAGCTCTTTTCTCCCTTACAGCGTCAAAAAAAATAAAAATTGGAAAATGCCCTATCATAGCAGGACACTTTCCATTACAAATAAACACAAAAAATATAGAAGACAACCACAACATGTAAAAAAACAAAACAAATAAACAAATCTAATATATCAAATTTACATCTGATATAAGTTAAATTTCCACAATGTCATACAGTACCACTACAGTACTCTAATAAAAGTCAAAAATTGTTTAAGAAAAACAAAGTCAAACTATAGTAATTAATACTAACAATAAGATAAGTATGCAAGAGCAGACCAGCCTCCACAGGCGGCACCCGTTCACGAGTATGACATATGAGATTTTGAGCATATCTTATTATTTAGTTAAGAGTAATTTATTAACGGGATTGTTAGGTATTATGCTTTTTGTGGCTTTCATGTTTTAAATATTTTGCACAATTACCTACTTTTTTTTTCTTTAATTGATGGCTTCGTGCGATTAGCACATTTAGCCAATGTCAAAGTAATTTTTCTTACAATTGCTATTTCCTTCTTGTATGACGATGATGAATGATAATAGAAATGAGAAGAGAAGTGAGAAATGATATACCTACCCTCCAACCCCTCGAGTAAAGATTCCGGGCTTTACTAAGTCCTCTGGCGGACTTCTTGAAAGAATTTGAAAAGTGAAGTTGCACTGTTTTGTTTCATTTGCCAACACTCATGCGCACTTACGAACATTTAACGGTTAATAAACCACCATTATTTCACATTAATGTTCGACTTATCACAATTTTTTGAAAATAAAACAAACCCGCAGACATGACTCTTCACTTTCCCGCTAAGAAGTCCCAATTACCTACTTACTTTAGAATCATCATTAACTATTTCTCCAAAAAGCTAGTTCAATCTATTGGTAACATTATTTTTCGTTGGCCGGAACTTTCAGAAATGGCCCAATAATGTATAAAGCCTGAACGATCTATTTAAGTCTTATTATAACTACCTACTTCGATTGCGCGGTATCGCTCCGAACGTTGGATTCCAAAATATCCTAAATCCATATCTCATTTGGAGTGATGAAGTGGCGCGTACGATCCGATCCGAACCACTCGGAGAATCTAGTAGGGCACGGGGACACGCACTAGTGCGTGATGCCGATCCCTCTAGAAAACCTCCGAAGGTGATTCGTTTCACACGGCTTGAGGAACCCTGGCGAAGCTGATAATGCCGTATAAGGTAACCAGCAAACACACTCCAAAAAAAATGGAGTGACGCGAATAGCCTGCGCCTTAAAACAAATAAATAAATAAAAATGAGCTGGTGCAGAAGTCCGGTTACGCTGCAAACACCGTCTGCAGCCAACAACAATCTCTTTCTAAAATAAAATGCCGCTTGATACCGCCTCGCTCTTGACCCACTTCAACCAATTAAGGTTGACGCACTTGTACGTCGGCAATGGATTTAATTATATAACAAAAGACGCCGGCCAATTGGTAAATAACAATTCTGTGTGTTGTTCACTCTCAACTCTATTGCCGATCCGATTCGAACCCCTCGGAGAATCTAGTACGACACGCACTAGTGCGTGATGCCGTTCCCTTCGTCCATCGTCTTCGTCCTCCGTTCGTTTCGTAGAAAACCTCTGTTTCGTTTCACACGGATTGAGGAACCCTTTAAGGTTCTCGCCGCCCCCGAAAAAGCCCCGTGAAGCAGAAAACTGTCTCAAAAAGAAACCACAACGAAAGGTCCTCGATCAATGCTATACAAGCCTTGTCAAGCAAAAACACTGTAATTTGAGTTACCAGTGCTTTTTTGCTTTAACTTTTGTGCTTACAGAAAAAATTGTCAGGCTTAAACACTGTAACACAAATTACATTGTTTTGGCTTAACATGATTGAAAATGTTTTTTCCGTTAACTTGTTCGAATGAATTTAAATAGTTACATAGTAAATAATACTTGCAATAAGATGCACAATAGAAGCTCAGTTAACCTATAGACATTCCTATAGTGAACAAAAAACATAATTTAACCGGCATTCTTTGCATTGACTGAGCGTAAGTCACATGACTGTATTCGGCACAGGCGGTCAGGCTAAAAATAGGTAGGAGTACATTGATTGCGTAATATTACTGTGTGTGTATGTGATAATCTGTACTGTACAATGTAGAGACAGATACAGAATGATGCGGTTACCACAAAGAATGGATATGAAGAGATCTTTTTTTAAATAACTTTTGTTGTAAGACCTTTTTGTGCAACAGTGCTCGGAATGTTTAAGAAACAAAACAAACTTTTTAAGTAGAGACTTCTTAGCGGGAAAATGCTAATGTAATAAAGTTTTGCTTTCTGTCAAATTTTGTTTTTTTTTTGTGATATAATGTTAAGTAGTTGTAGCCCAGTGGTCGAAATTCGACAGTAATTTTTATAAAAAGCTGTTTACTATTTCGGCTGAATGACGAAGCTGCAAGGCTGCACGTATTGTATACTAAGCAATAAAAAATTAAAAAAGATAGAATGTGAGTTTGGATTTGCATTGACAGATTTCGGCCGCTCCTCTTCCATTTTTGAAATTTTTAAAAAATGTATGAAGCAATGTTTATTTTATTTAATGTTATTTTTATGCATATTTTGAGCCATGTTGAATGTAACGTGAAATATTTCCTTATCCGATACCTAGGCTTAAATAATAAAATCTATAATAACCCCGCCTACCTGCGACAACTATCAATATTCAATGTATTTAAAAATACTCATTTATTATAGATTGCATTATTTAAGTATAGGTATCGGACAAGGAAATATTTCACGTTGCATTCAACATTGCTCAAATTGAATTCTGGGATCGTAGAGCTTGTTTTTATTTCTTTTCAGTTTTTTCTCTTTGCTGTATTTTTTTATGTTAGCCCGGTTTTTACGAGTATAAATTTATTATCTTATCTTATCTTATCTTAGCAGTCGGGTTTTTTAATTAATAAAGAACAAAAATGGCGATCTTCGGTTCCATTAACCTAGTTACAAACGTTGCCCGACGCTAAAGAAATGTAGGAAGATCTTAGAATTTTCGTAAAAATAGGTAAAATATATCTATAAATATATATATTTAATTATTTATGTATAAATATATCTAAAAACGTCCTCAACTCCGAAATCAGAGGCTAATACTTTGAAAAATTGCCTACAGTGTTTTTTCAGGCGTATTATTTCATTATGCGTATTTTTTGAAAAAGTTGTATTTCAATAGATAATTGTCAAATATACATCTGACTATCAAAAATAAAGTAGGTCCTTTTATTAATAGTGAAGCAAAAACTTTGTACCCCTTTTTACGAAAATTGCGCGGACGGAGGAGTATGAAATTTCGCACACATAAAGTTTATACATATAAAGAAGGAGTACAGAATGTTAATACTTTTTTTAAATTATGCATAAAAAATACTTTAAATCAATAAAACACACATTACACACACTACCATGTATTTGACACACACACATAAAATACCTACTCTTTTCAAAAGTTTCAAAAATGGAAGAGGAGCGGTAGAAATCTGTCAGTGCCAATCCAAACTCACATTCTATCTTTTTTAATTTTTCATTGCTTAGGATACAATCCGTGCGTAATTAATTAGGTATTATTTTTGTACGAACTGAACATTTTGGCATATTGAACCGTATGAAGTAAGCCCAATCATAAATCATAAATCATTTATTGCTAAAAATATGGTATAAAGTGGTGTTTTTTTAGTACATATAGTTCTACATATTTTACTGTCACACAGCATGCAATATTACCGCAATAATGAATCACCATTACTAAGGTACTTGAATTAATAATTAAAATGACAATTGATTGGTATCAATTCAAATACGTACAATTGAATACATACATTAAACTTATAATAACATCTTAACTGAATATAAATAACACAATTTAGTATCATCAGACCTGTAATGGCACTTATAACCCATATGGGTGCATAGAGGAGGTATTAAAAAAAATAAACAAAAAAAATAAAAATGTGCAAAATTAAATACTGCGCCTTATCAAAAATTCTAGGCAACTTAAATGTGTTTGCCACTAATTTCGGACATGCGGTCTTTTAGATTTACTTTACCTAATTTTACGAAAATTCAGACATAAGCTCATACGCCGGCCCTGGGACTCAGATGACCAGTGGTAGCCAAAGTAACATTAAGAAAACGATAGCAAATTCGAAAAGAATAAAATGTATGGGATTGGCATAAGCCGCGCTAAATCACGTGGTCAATCTTATGCCTTAAGCCTACAGTCTCCTTTCCGTTTTCGTTAACGTAATCAAATGAATACCGGATAGTAAACAAACCCACATTAAGCATCCTGATACTGACGCTGATACTCAATACGTTTGCTGGGGTCATCTATCATTCCATCATCCAACATTCGCTATAAGAAAACGCTAACAAATAAAAATAAAAGACAATAATCTTTTAATTAGTAATTAATACTACAACAGTCTACAATCATAGCGAAGTGTTTCATTGACCATCTGAAACACACGGTACATACCGGACTTCTTGGCGGGAAAGTGAAGAGTCATGTCTGCGGTTTTGTTTTATTTTCTAAAATTTGTGTTATGTCGAATATTAATGTGAAATAATGGTGGATTATTAACAGTTAAGTTTTCGTAAGTGTGCATAAGTGTTGGGAAATTAAACAAAACAGTGCAACGGCACCTTTCAAGTTCTCTCAAGAATTCCGCGTGAGGACTTAGTAAAGCCCCACATCTTTACTAAGATACTCGAGGGGTTGGGGGGTATATCATTCTCACTTCTCGTTTCTATTATCATTTCCTATATAGTTTATCTATTAATGAATTTAAAAAATCTAATGACATGGCAGCATGGTCATGACCTTAGCCGGTTTCTCAGGGAACAAACTAGGTACATTAAAAAAAAAGGTACCTATCTATACCGTCAAAAATATTGCTCCGGTTAATCCACTCAGCCACGTGATCGAATTCTTTTTAATCAATGCACGATACACGCTCATGAAGCTGTAGTTAAATACAGCTTCACGTAGTACACGCTACCGCCCCACGTGCGCTTCTCACTGCGCCCCGGCGCGCGGCGGCGCGCCGGCCGGTTCGCGCCAAATTTTCCCCGTGACGTCAGCAAAACGCAGACGCCATCACTCACACGAAGCTATAGATAAAAGCGCGATCATCGCGAACGAACGCCAGACAGCATATCAATTAGAAATAGTGACGAACCGCGAGTCGACGCAAGACGGACGCGTCCGTCTCAATCTTAATACCACAAAATTTAACCACAAAAGGTATTAAGCTTCATACAAGCTCGAGCTCGGTATGGTAATACCATACCGAGCGAGCTCGAGCAGCGCACACGTAGACTCGTTAAGAGCGTTAACGCCACACACTAGCGCCGCCAATGAAAAAAAAACATATCTAGTAATTAGAGATAGAAAATCAAATTATGCTCTACAAACTATATGAATGAAGTAATGAAGTATTTTTACGTCATCTATTAGCTGTAACGTCTTATTTAACTAAACCATAACATAACAGAAGTTCATTAGGCGACGTAAAAATGCTAAATTACTTCACTCAAATAGTTTGTTGAGCATAATTTGATTTTCTATCTCTAATTATTAGATATGTTTTTTTTTTTATTGGCGGCGCTAGTGTGCGGCGTAAACGCTCTTAACGGACACGACATCTCGGAATAGCTCGGCAGGCTCATTACCGAAAAAACAACCAGTTGTTAGCAACGCGACTGCTTTAGTTGCGGTTGATAAATTGGTATTACGGACACAAATCGCTCATCATCATCATCATCATCATCATCATCATCATCATCATCATCATCTCAGCCAAAAGACGTCCACTGCTGGACAAAGGCCTCCCCCAAGGATCTCCACAACAACCGGTTGTGTGCTGCTCGCATCCAGCGGCAAAAAAAAAACAAATACAAATAAGTACAAAAAAAAAAAAATCTTACAAAGTTATAAAGTTACAAATCGCTCAATGTATGTAAACTATTGCATACATTTTAATCGCAAATGCACTAAGCGAGCGATCATTGAATTTATGCAACAGCAACTGAACAGACGCGTTGCAAATATGAAAATCTTTGTTGCTGTATAATGATGTTGCTCCTCTTTGCTTTATCGGCTGCTATAATTGGCAAAGCTACGATAAAGGGGTCCAATGGTGGCTGTATGCACGTTGTGCTGTTTCGATATTGCTTCTGTTCTGTTTGATGGTTGGTTTCGCAAGCAGAAGAGTTGTGATTTTTCCAATCGAAGGACCATGGGCAAGTTTGTAGGACTTTTGTTGTGTTTCCAATTAAATAAGAACGCTTGTTCAAAATAAAGTATATTTTTATACAGAAACAGGACTGTTACGTTACACACAGCGGATGAAACTGAGAGATATTTTTTTTTAATTTGTTTTTCATGACCATGGATACTAGTCCTTCAGTCGAAAACTTAATTTATACGTTTAAACTCTATACATATAGGATGATGATGAATGATAATAGAAATGAGAAGTGAGAAATGATATAACCCTTCGAGTATCTCAGTAAATATGTGGGGCTTTACTAAGTCCTCACGCGGACTTTTTGAGAGAGTTTGAAAAGTGCCGTTACACTGTTTTATTTCATTTGCCAACACTCATGCACACTCACGAACACTTAACGGTTAATAATCCACCATTATTTCACATTAATATTCGACATAACACAAATTTTAGAAAATAAAACGAAACCACAGACATTACTTTTCACTTTCCCGCCAAGAAGTCCCAGACTGAGAGAGAGAGAGAGATGTTGCCATGAACACAAAATAGCATTATTCTATTTCTTAATGTTGCCAACAACAATAAACAGCAGGGTGCCTGTGTGAATTTGTTTACTATCCGTATTCATTTGATTACGTTTACGAAAACGAAAATTATTATGGCATTGTAGCATTGTAGTCCCTGTGTGGTGCCGAGGTAAAGAATTGCACCACCCCCTCTCTTCCCGTGGGTGTCGTAAAAGCGATTACGTGGCGATTACGGCAAATACCCCTCATATCCTTGGGGGAGGCCTTTGTCCAGCAGTGGACGTCTTTTGGCTGAGATGATGATGATGATGATTGTAGCAGCGCCTCCTGGCGACATAGGTACGAAGAGTTATATTTTGCCATACAAATTCTCTTTTGCGTTAACTTGATCGAATAGCGAATAAAACGGTCATTGCTAAGAACAAATCAAAATTTCAAAATATTTCTTACAAAATAATCATCTTCATAATCTATCACAGGATACTAGTTTTTTGTAAAAAAAAACATACCTACACTTAAACACAAATGTTGAAAAAATTTCCACGAGCAGGATTTGAACCCGCACCCTTCTGACATACCGGGTCAGGTGCTCTCCCAATTGAGCTATCGTGGTTCTAACCAGCCCGCCGAAATTATTCAACACTATTTACTTTTTACATTGAAAGCCAAAGGCGCCCATTCAACGTCAACAACTACCGTCATTAACATCTGATCATAATATTTTTACAAATATTAAAGATCAGTTAAGAAGTAGGCAAGCTATTTATAAAATGTTTATAAAAATTTTAACGCAAATTTTGTTGCGAACAAATTACAAAAACACAAGTGTTGAAAAAATTTCAAATCCTGCTCGTGGAAATTTTTTCAACATTTGTGTTTTTGTAATTTGTTCGCAACAAAATTTGCGTTAAAAATTATATAAACATTTTATACCTACTCTTGTTTGCTTCTAACATAATATTTATTAAGAGTGGCTCTCCTACACAGATAAACCTTGTAAGGTTTCCGTGTTAGGATTATTGTAATGTATGTTACTTTTTGTAAAATGATTTTAACAATAAAAAAAAAATCAGACTCGCACTTGGCACCCGGTTGCTTTTTTCGGTAAAGTCCGCAGTACACACGAGGCCAAGGTATTGGCCCAGCCTATTGGGCCAAAATAATGAATTTCCAATGTCGCTGTATACACATTGGTGAACCAATCATTCTGCATTGGCTCTTTGATAAAGATGGACGTGGAGTCTCTTGCAGCCGCAATCTATTTATACAGTGCGTTTAATTATTACGTCAAAGTACACCAATGTTGGTGTACATGCTTTGGATTCCATATTATTGGTTCATTTCGATACATTTCTATAAATTGTAAAATCTCGTTTCTTGTCCACGACGACCGACGCTATCGTTAATTCAGGGCCTCAGACACTCACGCGCAACACAACTCGCTTTGCTGACGATTCACAACTAACTAAATACGACGCGACGCCAACGTGTGAACACTGTTTACGGAGCGCGCCAAGATCCTTTGATGTGTGGTTGAAAAACCGACAACATTCGGTTGGCTCGCCAATGTTGGCGCCAACCGAACGTCGCTACCAACATACCGCCAAGTAGATCTCTACACGTTGGCCCAATAGGCTGGCCCAATACCTTGGCCCAATGTGTACTGCGGGCATAATAGGCTGCCGAACAGTCCAAACGCAGCTGTTGCGACATTCCGTATCCGTGAAAGGTTGTCTATATACCTCTTTCTCTTTTATGTCAACGCCTCTGTAACCTTCAGCTAAATAACGGCAAAATAATAACTTTTGCAGATGACACCGCTCTCTTCTTTAGTGGTGATAGCTGGGAGGACGTTTTTAGCAGCGCACAGCATGGACTGAGAGCTGTCGCTACTTGGCTTCAAAATAATATCTTGACGCTTAATATCGAGAAAACTAAGTATATAACGTTTGCCCACCGTCGAAACCTACTGCCTCCTTCGACTTTTACAATTACAGCTCACTCCTGCCCCCCTGATATCTTTCCCTGTTCCTGCCCATCAATACTGAGAATTGATGCCATAAAATACCTAGGTATTACAATAGATCAGACTCTTACCTTCAAGCAGCATTAGATACCCTAATTACGAGACTGCGCAAACTAATTTATATTTTTAAAAACCTAAAGCTGATAGCCGACACTACGCGCTCTGTCAATCGATAGTTGAATACGGCATTACTTCTTGGGGTGGTGTAGCAAAAACTCACCTAATTCATCTGGAGAGAGCCCAAAGAGTTGTTCTGAAGGTGGGTGCAGCTCTTCCTTATCGCTTTCCCACTACTGAACTTTATAAGAAGTGGGAGGTCCCTGCCCTTAAGCAACAATCTCAGCTAAAGTACGACCCCGATCTTCGTAGGGGTAAGCGCAGAAACACTAACGTCCGCTACGTTCCGGCACATAAAACTAGCCATTCCCAAAATTTTTTTCACTTCCTCGGCTCGTTTATATATAACAAATTAAACCAAATATTGTCTATTTATCCTCTTCATAAACCTAAATGCAAAAGACTCATTACGAGTTGGCTCACATCGCTGAACTACGATGATACCGAAACCTTCCTCTGCCCATTAACGTAAACATTATTATTTGTTACCCAATTTTTTTTTTTTTGTTTTAATTTTTAATTTTTTAATTTTGTTTTTTACTTCTTTTTAACCCATCAATTCAACCTTGCCGGCAACTTCACACCCTCAACACCACACTCCACACAGCTAACTCATTACACAAGCACTACACACCTACTCACGCTCACTTTACACCACTATTATCTCCACATGTTTTCACATAATGCTAACCTAGATTGTAAAAGCTAAAAGCTTCAGTATTATAATTTGATTATACCACATAATTTCCGCGGAGTGGGGCACTGGTGCTCTGTAATACGGGTTTTTTTTTTTTTAAAAACCTATCTCAGGTACCAGTCTCTCACAAAACATACTAAAATTGTCAAAATAGTTTAAGATTTACCATGTGAGAGAAAATAAATAAATATATCTGTGTTGTCTATGGGTGCGATGCCCGAGCGCATTTTTACGAAACTTGCCTTCTGCAGTCTTTTTATTGTTTGTGTCAATACGCAGAAAATCCTACTAATATTATAAATGCGAAAGTTTGTGTGTATGTATGTTCGTATATTTGTTACTTCTTCACGCTGCAACGGATCGATGGATTTGGATGAAATTTGGCCTACAGTTAGTTTATAACCTGGAATAACACATAGGATACTTTTTATCCAGATATTCCCACGGGAATCACACTATAAATATAATAAAAACGACAATAAAATTTTCCAATACAAAATGATTGTTTGTTTGTTGTCATGGAAACCAAAGATAATTTAATCACTTAAT